>JANIJI010000059.1:4537500-4577500 GCA_024500535.1 Leptonema lineaticorne | reverse complement strand
TTTACTAATTCAGTGGTTTTCAATGTACAATTCGAAGATTATTAATATAATTATTTCATTAAATATATATATATATATATATATATATATATATATATATATATATATATATATATATATATATATACTACACTATAATTTAAAATATCAATTAATAATATATCGATTATATATTATTCAATTTTAAAGTTCTACATAATCTTCAAAATATTTAAAAAAAATATACATTTTAATATAAAATTATCATACATAGTAACTTTAAAGAGTAAATTTTTGTTCATTTCAAATACATAAAATTTTTATTTTATATTAATATTATTTTGTAATATGACTACAAAATTATATATAGACATAGAATAATTTTAATGGATAATTCAGCTATTTTAATACGTTTATTTTACATACATATTAATCATGATATAATTATTCATATACAACTTATTATAATTCAAATATAAATAGAATAATTAAGTTAAAACTATTATAGAGTACACGTTTTACAATTTTCATCTATAATATTATAAATATCTCATAAAAAAAATATTCACTAACCTTCATTTTAGTAATTCCTGTATATTTTCACATGGCAATTTCGGGTTAAAAAGCGCTCTTTCGTAAATTAATATATAATAACCGGGACGGGTTAGTGTAATTAATAATACATGAAAGGCATACGCGCACACGCACACACACATGCACGCACATAAATATGAATAAGGGACCAAAGTGGATGATAATTTGTACGGACGGATGAATTTTGAAATCGTTGTCGAGTCACAAAGCTCAAACGAATTTGGGCGCGATAAGCCAAATTAAGTGCTTTTAATATGTGACACGTTCGAATGAGAACGACTACAAAAAAATAAAAAATAAATAAAATAAACAAACAAAAAGAAAACGTGGACCATGTTAAAAAAGACGTCACGTGGGAGGTTCAAAGTTAACCTGATATTATTTCGTTATTTCATTTTATTTTATTATAACCGTGTAAAATGGCCGTGAAAATAAAATGTTTATGTTTATTAAGGTTAGAACAAATTTACATTTTTTTTTAATATATTATATTCATCAATAAACAAATAATAGAATCTCAACATAATCAATCATACGAATAATGATAAATTTCCATTATATTTTATGAAATTATACTTCGCCGATGATTCGATTAAAAATTACTTTAAATTACTAATAAATAAAAACTCGAAAGTATATTGCGGTAAGGTTACAATTTTCACGTCGAACGAATAAAATCGACCTCAAAAATTATTATCCTTCTGTGACCTACTCCACAACGTCTAAGTTATGTATCTCGGAGACTATAAATTTGATACTTTATACGGCTGTAACGTTGAAAATTCTCAAACTATATTTTAAACCTTTCATGTTAATTTCAATAATACGATTAAACTTATGTATAGTGTAATTTTAATTTTTGAATGAAAAATCCAAATCTTCTATAAAATTAATGGACTCAGCTCCGATTGTTGATTTTGTTGATCGTAATATGTACGAAGAAATGAACCCTGATTTTCGAAAAAGAAAAATAAAATTTATAAACGTTGTTCAAATGTAAGTCAATATATAATATACTGACATATCAAATTAAATATAAAACATGTAATGGCCGTCAAAATGATGTACATATCAAAAATCTTGTATTTAAACAGCAATATATGAAAGTGCAATTATTATTGATCTATGTATATATATATATATATATATATATAAAATATATGTACATATATGTGAGTATTCATGCATATACAGGGTGATATAATGGATGCGTACGCATAAGTGATGTGGCTCGCGTTGCCCCTCCGGTTAATATTAATAATTCGCGCCGGTACATGGTAGATAACTGTTCTTCACCCCATGGCGATGTTTAGCATCCTGACTGAGGACTTCCTGTGGGAGACGAGAGAGGCTTTTAAGCCCTTTTTGCGAGCGTAATAGTAGCTATCATCGTACATACACACTCACTTATTCAACATAATACATACCTCATTGCACTCGATGCTCCCAACAACAGTTCTATCGGCCGTGTCGATACAACGTACTATACATATATTATATATTATGATGTATAGTATTGATAGACGGTGTGACAATTAAATTCCAGTACTGTATTATTTTTTTTCATATTTAAAAATTAGATTTTTTTTTAATTATATTTTACTTTTTAGGTATGCAGTAATATATCATTATTTTTCAAAATGATATAGTGTTTTTGAAGGTTTGGTGTAGATCTGACGACTCGATTTAAAATCTTATAATACTATTTTTCTCCTTTAGAAAGTTGATATTAATTATTTATTTATCATTTTCATTTTCATGTAAACAAAATTATATTTATAAAATTGATAATTATGTTATAATAATTTGAATTATATTTTAAGAGCTTTTTAAATTATTATAAGTGAAAAATTTACAAAGTAGCTTTATGATTAAAATTATTCTTCTATATACTAGTTGAACATGTCGTAAATAAAAATAATTTAAAAAAAAATCACGTCTATTTTTCAACGTATTAAAATACAGCTAAATATAAAATCCTACGAAAAAAAACTATATTCAGAAGTTGTTGTTCGACTTCGTGATTTGATCCATACTTAAAAAGGGAGTATGGAACCTAAAAATGTATACAAGTCATTAATTTTAATAAAATACGCATCTTCCATTTATTTTACCGACAATTCTAAATCTACATCTTCTAGTATCTTGTCGGATCTTCCAATTTTAGCTATTATTATTAATAAAAATATTTCTTGCTTAGATTATTCAAAATAAATCTTCTATATATATGGTATATATAAAGCTTAGTTCTTAATGTTTTTAATAATTAAACAGAAAATATAATATTGTTTTTCATTCAAGATATATTCCAAATAAGAAACTTTGTAAACTTTAATAATTAGCAAAAGTTATTTGTTCACTTCAGTTTCAGAAATTCTGAAATTAATGTTGGCCTAAATTTGAAATCTATTTACACATTCTTCCTTTCTTAACCGCTAATATTCAATTATCTTACTACATACAAGTATATTTCAAAATAAATAAAATAATAATATTTTAAATCATATTAAATCCCAGAACTTATACGTAACACTAACGAGATATCGATAAATATACGAACCGTATACATTCCAATAATCCTATAAATTTAACATACTTTGTTTTTATGCATATATTACACGTAAATATTACAATGTTTCTACAACTGGACAGTAGTCGTAAAACATAAACATATATAATGTATGCTCATCTTAACATTTCTTGATTGTGCATCGTTTATTACCATTTGTAATCTCATTGATTATAGTTAACCCACATCGGTAATTCCCAGCCAATATTCGAAGACATGAAACATTGAATTATCGATTCGAAACGCTGAATTATTCAACTATTATTATATTATATTATAATATTATATTTATAATGGATGTTTATTCCCAGTTTGATTTAGAAGCGTATTCATTATGTTATATGCATATCTAGAGTATCGTGCTTTTATAATATATGACGAATACGTATTAATTATAGTAAAAAATACGATTTTTTTTTCGAAATGATGTATTATATAATATTAGAATATTTTACATTTTATATATTAAAAACTGCGAAATTTCCAAATAGAATAAAATAAATATTATGAACGTATAAAATCAACGATCTGGCAAACGAGTGTTTGTTTCCAACTCGGTGTTTTAATTTTAAAATTATTTCATACGATACGAGTCAGTTTGTGTTATATCAACATTTTTTTTTCACTCTAAAGGATACCGTTTACGTTGAAAAGTTCCTTTTTGTTTTTGCCATCTTCCTAGTTTTATATATATATATATATATATATATATATATATATATATATATATAAATTTCTTCTAAAAGTATATTTTTCTGGACGCATACGGCGATTTTCCATTACTTTATTATCTCGGTGTGGTGCAGAAAACTGCACGACAAACCAATATGTCTCGTTTGACCCACATTGTGTTTTAGCAAAATTGAAACACGATCGTTTAATAACAAAAATATATTTAAAAAAAATCGTACATTTTTGGCAATATTTTCAAAGCGAAATTCATCCGCTTGAGTCGTAAACTTTTTTAATTCAATATTCTTTCTAGAAAACGCGATAAAAACGCATATATATATAATCATTTATATAAGAAAGTTAAAAATTTTCTTCTAAAATATATGAAAATTGATGTAATAAAATCATATATTGAATGTATTATAATAATGTCGAACACTTAAAAGTGTACGCGCATATAAGAAATAAAATCGAGAGTATATACTGAATTAAAAATTAGATGGCTGTTAGAGCAATATCTTCAAAAACACGTAGCGCAACCCAGTTTGAAAAGCTCTGATACGCTCGCATAATATAATAAAATGTATAATATATGAATGGAAACCGACGCAGTGTTCCGCGAAGGCGTATCTCCATTAAGAATTCTGAACCCGGAGTCCCTGCGAGGCCGCTTTAAATATTTTCTATTACCCAGGGTTCAGGGTATATTCTGTACTTCAGACGTCATATGGAAACAAATTAAAGTGAAATATTCATCAAGAAACTGCTACGAACCGGAACACCTGAGATTCTGGACCAAAAATATATATTTTTTTCAACAAACGCACTCCCTACATTAAAACGCGTATATTATGTCGACATAACAATATGAAGCAACACTGTAAATAAATTAGAATGTTTCCGATTACAACAATTTTATGGTGAGCTTTCAATATATGAAAACATCTGAATAAGAAATCGTAATTAAGCTATTATTGTTGTTTTCGTTGTCTTATAGACAATTTCGCGCATTTTACGCGAAGTTGCGGCTCTCATTACGTTGAGAACTGCGGCTTCGCTCGAATGCATCCTTCAATTACTTCCATATATTACACGAGCGTCAACACTATACTTTAAACCTACGCGTGTTCTCTAATCATAGTACAACGGTGACGGTGTGTCGAATTACCGGTTCGCGGTCTCGTAATTGCCCCGCAATAATTTTCCTATATAAACACGATTTTGCGCGTACGATATAATTTCGAAATTTTATATCTGAAAATTTAAACCATTGTAATATCAAAATATATTCAACACATCTAAAATAACGTTAATTTCGAATAATAATATATTTTATATATTCTATCTAATGATAACATGTAATTTTTAATAATTTTTCAAACTTTATTTTTTTGCAATTGTCGATAACTTAGATAGAATGTTCCTTTTACTATTTTAACTCTTTACTTTAAATGCGTCTTACAATTTAATTCATAATTATGCATATTGGTTTTAACCTTCTAAAGAACTTCGTATCCTAAACTCCTAAAAATCTAAATCTAAATAGTGATATTAAACGATGTTTAATTCGACAACAACGACTACTGACAATCAAATTGATAAACAACCACCCGTTCGCCGAACGCCATCATATTTTTCAATGTTTAATATCAGTATAAAAATAATTTAAAAAAAAAATACACACACATATATTTATACGCACACGGGACGAGTTTTTGAAAAGAAAAAAAAATGATCACACACAAGATAACAAGAAAGGTTCGAATGGAATAGTCGTGTTGTTGTACGAAATCGTTCATCGCGGTAAAAGTCATCAGTCTCGATCCGCCTCCATTCTATGTATCAACTCTGAAAACCTAAGTGCATTTCCGACTACCGTCTCGGATGCATCATTTATCTAAAGGAACATCGCAAAAAAAAAAATAAAATAAAATAAAATAAAAAAAAACAACAACACAAAACCGACACATATGGAAAAAATATACGACTGAAGAAGCGTAATCAACGAAACGCGTATAAAATTAAATAAATTAAAAATATAGAAAGTAGACGTTCGCTCATACAAAATAGTGTACCGCGGTAAATGGATAATTCGTGGCGAAAAGCCTGTAACGGGTCCCCCGTCTCAATGCAAACATCAAAAGGCTAACATTTTCGAACCGACACGATGCATTTATCATAATGATGCACATTAACCTGAAATAGGGGTGTGGCATTAGTGGTGCACGGCGGTGGTTGTTCATTTTGCAGTATTATACTATATATATATATATATATATATATATATATATATATATATATATATATATCGTGGTTAAACCTTTTTATAACGCACTCTATGCTAAAAAATTTAAATATATTATCGTCAATAATATAGTAAAATATTGTATTAGAAATGTTTATACGGTTATATTTATGATTTCGAAGATTAATCGACTTAATAGAGCACATATATATTATAAAATTAAATAAGATGATCAATTGTTCTATTTTTGAGAGAATAGTCCTCCTTTGAAAAATGTTCTCCTTTTGCGAATTTTAGTGTTTGTTAGATTTTGTAATGTTTTAAAACGACAACGTTTTTTTTTTTTTTTTTAGAATAAACTTTAAATTTGAAAACCCTTTTCTTTAAAGTCGTTGTAGTTTGATGGCTTTTACTTTGCAAATCGAAAATTTGTTAAACTATTTTCAACGTGTCCTCCTTTTTAACAAATTCTCATCTAATTTGTCCTTTATATATCAAAGTACTTTTTCATTGACATTTCCAATACAATTCAATATAGAACGGATTCAACTTTTTTTTTAAATATAATATTATTATAAAATAGATGGTAAATTTTGTTCGCTCGTGTGCCAATGGTTGTAAACCAACGCTACTAGGTCACTAAATCACGATTTCATATTTACGCCGAATGTATGTAACGTCTCAATTCGTCGCTAATACAAGCAATTGATCGTTCGCTCGTGACAACGGATTCGCGTTATACGTTATATACACTCATCTTAATATATTACATCAAATATAAACGTGTTTCCTTTTATCGCCGATGCTCAAACCGTGGTTCGCTCGTTTTAATATGCAAAACATTCGCTTACAGCATGTTACTGCTATTTAGGATCGCATTTTATCGCAATTACATGCATTTGCGCCAAATGGACCACCCGCAGTTTAAACCAAAACAGATATTGATTCAATAAACAATATATGTATATAAATATATATAGTGAAAAATATTATTCAATTTATTTAAAGTATATCACATTTTAAATTAACTAAATTACATTTAAAGCTTTTTTTTTAGAAAAAAATTATCGTCGAAATTTCCGCATATATTTTTTTCGTTTCCACGATTAAATCGATACAATGGAAACGGTGCGCAATAAAACACCCTCGTAACACGCCATATAAATTTATAATAATTATAATAATTATTCATAATCATAAAGCAAGAAATAATGTAATCGTTGCGAACACGAAAACGACAAGTGTTCTAGCACGTGTGTATTATTACATTATATTATATATTATGTGTACAATATTGCTCTGTTACTATAAACTTATACTAATCTGACATGGTTTATATTAAACTGTACACCGTATAAATACATATTAGGCGGCGGTCACATTGATATCAGATTTTTATTTTATTTTTTTTTTTATTTTGCGCGTGTAAAATATTTTAGAATTATTATATTATTATATTGTTATTGTAACTATATTGATCGATATTTTTTTCTAATATATTTTGAGTTTGTATTTATTTACTCGTGTAATTCTCTGTGAAGGTGAGCAAACCATGCATATTCCGTTGTTTGTTAAACAACACACCGAGTTTTCCAACTAGAAAAGCGGGAAGAAAATAAGCGAATCCCAGATCCGGATCCGTATAATCGAGTATAAAATTCAATTTGTAAACGTCAGAAATTAAACTTAACAATGCGAAGCTGGATGCGGAAAATGCACTCGACTTCCGGCGAATCCTTGGAAAGCTTGGAGCGTTGCGCATTTCTTTTCGCGAACAACATCCGTATAAATAATCTTTATGTATTCGAATTCTGAATATTTTTGCTAGTTTTCCAAAAATCAGTGCCATACCGGATATCTTCGAAAAAAAAACGAATATTTTTTTTATTATAATAAACATTTATTTATATTTTTGAAACGTCAGATATACTCGATAATTTTAAACCAATGTTCTGTAGAGCATTTTTATATTATATTTTTATTATATCAATCTGATTAAAAATATAACATGCTGAATATATAACTAAAAATTATACAATAAATTATATTGAAATGAACAATGAAAATCATAATACAATATACAAACATAATGAGTAAATATTCAATTAATTTATTACAATGAAATCGGCTATAAATTTTGTATTATTCACACTAAAAATATTCAAAGCATTGTTCGCAATCATTCCTGAATGATTTAGAAGAAAAAAAAACTTTTATCTATAATTTTTACTATCGGAAAATAAAGAAAATTTCAGCATGAAAACAGCATCGATTTTTTGTAAATCGAAATTCAAACAAGTTTTTATCCCGTTGTTTGTGTACTATTAAAATTTATTCCTTTATTTTGTTCATTAATGTCAACATTTTCCCATGTTTTACAAATTGACTAAGTAAAATCTGAGTACAAACGAGTTTTATGCCTTATAAAATAAATGTACGAAAGTTCAATTAAATTTTAATACAACTTTTCATCGCATACTAATTATTACTATATGTAATAATCTTACTAATACATTATTATATATAAACATATAGAATTAATGACTAGATTTATAATTAAATCTTGCAGAAATTGATTAAAATTTTAAATATAAAACAGTATTATAATATTTATTTTAAATTTAATATATATAAATATTTTTAATCATACAATGTGATGTTTATATATTCAATAATTTTACATCATTCCTCAACATAAATTTCTTATATATAAAATATATTTAATATTACAATTTAAAACCGTTTAGATGTCTATAAAACAATATATTAAATATAAAAGTTCATTTTATACGCCATATTAATAATACTCTTACATATTAGCGCTATCGTTTTCCACTAGAAAATCCCTATAATATCGATATTTGATAGTTTTAACGCTAGACACATAATATATTCCGTTATAAAAGCTCCATTTATTCGAATAAATTTTCTAATATACCACCGCACTATCAACGTGATAAACGTTATTAACTATAAACGGTGAGTGCAATAAAATCAAATAAAACACTAGGTGTACATATTTAAAGTGCGGAAATCGACTCTGCAACACGTTCAACGTAGGTTTATTAGTGTCGTGTGTGCGTTTGTAGCGAAATAACGATAATAATAATAAGCAAATATAATATAGTAATGATAGTTGTGTAAGGTTTATATCGAGATTTTCACGTTTGGCGACGGCAATCGTGCCTTCGGTGTTGTTTTCACTGTGCGTTTGAATTATTTCCTATTGAATGCGCTCGCCAACATTTTGCCAACAACAGCCTTCCAACAAGACAATGTGTCAAATCGATTCATGGGTGGGTTCTAAATAGAATCCTTTTTTGTTTTATTTTTTTTTTTCATTTAAAATTATCCTTGTTTTATATACGAGATCAATTTTCTAGATTCAACATTTCGTAGGTTTACAGTTAACTATGGTAGATTGTTTGATAAAATTTATAATTTTATAATGATAATAAGAATTCGATTAGATATTTTGTTACGACTATATAAAAATTAATTGGTATTACAAAAATTCAAAAAAATAAAGTGAAAATGATGAAATTTAATCCGGAATGGAACAATTTTTTTTCCTATAATATATTCATATAAAGTTTGAACATATTGAATGCCAATTAGTGTATGTTAAACTGATATTTTTTGTAACAAAAAAAAATGTATGAAAAATAATTTTAGTTATTCAAAAACTTTTCGATTCAAATTTAACTATTCCGGATCAAAATTGATCAAAGTACGCAATTTGTATTTTTCGTTACATTTTTTTCACAATTAACAATAAAATATATTTATTATATATAATTAGAATAAATTATTTAAAAAAATATATAAATTATAGAAGTATATATTCATATATAAATCATAATACTAATATAGAATAAACGATCAAAATCCGCACATAAATTTAATATATTTTGCTAATATTAAGATTAAAAGCGAAAGTGAATTCTTAACCGCATTTTATCAAAATTATTATCCACTCTATATATATATTTTTTTTCATTTAAACAAAAATCTATTGTATAGAATAAAACAAAATCGACGACATTCAAACTGCAAAATACACAATGCAATGTCAAATTCGCACAACGCGGAAACAACACGATCAACGGTAAATTTAATATAAATACGTAATAAATTTAACACTGCTATGATGTTTACTTTAACCGCTTATTATTACATATATTTTTTTTTTCATTTTATTAATATGCATGTATACATAGTCAAAGAACAATGGTATAGCATAAAGTTCTTCTAAAAGGTTACGCGAGTTGCACGGTGAATTATCGACCTTTGTGATTTGTCTTTGGACTATCTTGCGTCTTAATCTGCCCATATATTCAATATTAGCATCTCGCACAATGGATCCAGAATTATATACATATAATTGTATATAAACGTGTATCCATCTGGAGATTGTGGCTTTGGTTAATTCTACATATATACAGCAAATGCAACACTGATTGTATTCAAATAATCCGCGGGGCAACCAGAAATTTGCATCGTTCCAGTGCCCGCTGTCACATCTTTGCATTGATCTGCTTATGTGTTTGTTTGTTTATGTATATATATATATATATTTTTTTTTTTTTGCTCATTCATGTCTGCTCTTGATCATGATGGAAATCTAACAATGACTATCATAAAGTTTATGCAAGACTATAATTAGTTTATAACAAGTAAACCGTAGTAAATTTTTCTATATGATTCCAAAATATATAATAATTATTTTAAAAAATACCATATTTATCGATTATTACTAATATATGAAAACTGTCAATCTGCATATTAAACAGATAATCTAAAAGTTATCAATGAATATTCTACGTAAAAATGCAGTTTAAACCAATATGATCATTAAAATTTGAACTTTAATGAGTCTATTATGGTAATATGCACATTATCTAAATAATATAAAGAATAACAAACCATTTTTTAATTTATATATATATATATATATATATATATATATATATATATATATATACAGATTAAAAAATAAATCAAAGCTATGATATTCAAAATAAAACCTTGATCTATATATAGTTGTTTATAATTAGTTACTTACTACAAAAAAATATGTTTTTACTATAAAATTTGAAAAAAAAATGTATTCAATTTAATATCTAAAAAGATATAAACTTATCTCAAATCCCATGTACACTTTAAATAACCGACATTGCAATGTGAAAAGAATACTAGAATTGAATTTATGATACGATACCGTAAATCCCGGTTAGGAACCCAATCTTCAGAAAGTTTCGTCGAAAATAAAAATAATAAAAAAAATCGCACACGTACGAAAGTAATCAAAATTGAGGAGGGTCACCTCGAAAGATCCACACGAAGACGAAGAAAGTGCCTCATTCAAATGATTGGCGGTCAATTGCCGACATAGTAAATGCAGTTGCATCTGCAATATTTTGCCTATATGAGGCGAACCTGAGAGGTTTCATTTGCGGCTCGACATGTCTATATCCTTTGTATAAACGTTTTTATGGAGACACTCTATATATATATATATATATATATATAAAGCTAAGTATAAATTGCAGAAAAACCTCCATAGAAATCCTCACCGCAGACGTTATTCTTAAAAGTTCCAGGTAATACGATCCAGGAGAGACCTCGGGGACAATTCGTTTGGGGATTTGTTTAGATTGTGTACTTGGAAGAACGAGTAGAAGACCAGAAGCTCACTCTCTTCTATCTTAACTCCCCATTTTTCCTTTAATATATACACATACATTTATATATATATATATATATATATACACTTTTTTCTACTTTCAATGCTCGATTGTTAGTTGATTTGTTTGCAAGCTTTTCGTCGTCAAATGAGAAGAGAACATCAAACCAGTACAACAGGAAGTTAAAAGCATTTATTAGCCCGAATACTGTGCATCCAATGAATGAAATACAAATAACGTCGTATACAACAAATACATAGTGTATGAGAAGAATGCTCGTTTTTTTGTTGAAATCGATTCGAATGGTCCGTATTAATTGAAAAGCATAATTTGAAAAGCGTTTTTATTATATATTGCATGACATAATAATTATTACGTTCATAAATTCATCTTATATATTATATAATATTATAGAAAAATGTTTGATGAAATTATTATAATAAAAGTGGTAAGGGGTTCATTTTTTTTAATTTTCAATGGAATTACTTATATAAAAAAAATATAAATGAAAACTACAAAATATACAAAACATATGCTGTTTTACATTAAAAACGCTATAATCTTCTACAAAATATAGCATAATAGATGCATCATATTTTATTCATAATGTTCACTCGTGAACAACAGTAAGATAACTAACTGAATTTATGCGGATAGCGTTTCGTTCTAGGATTTCAAAGAATAAAAATAAATTTAAAATCCTGATTTATATTTTGTCAAAAAATTTCCATTCCATTTATACGCATTGTATAGTATTAAAAATTAATCGGATTATAATTCTTTTGCTCGTACATTCGAGTGCTGCGATTAAGGAAGCAATATTAAATTTTACACGTAAATATTCCGCCCTTAAAGATGTATCTATGTAAATCTTACGGCATGTGTGTATGAATTTTACATAAGAAAATTCACTTTGAATTTTAACTGAGATAGTTCCCGATGCGATAATATTATATTACAGACTAAAAACGACCAGCTTCTTTAAATAAATATTCTTCACTTTGTATCGTACAAAATATTTTTTATTTCATATTCAAAAAAAATATCAATAATAATACTGAAAATTTAGATTTTAAATTTTTGTAAATTTTATGTAAAAATCGATTTTTTTATGTAATATTTACATGTAATAATATTGTGTTTAAAACTTGTCGGTCTATATCAAAGTTTTATATCTAAATATTAATCTAGTTTTATTTTAACGTTTACTAATTTACATATATGTATATTAATGTATACTATTATTATTTTTTTTATAAAAGTTACTTTAACTAAGTGTTTATAAAAAAAAATACGGCGAATGACGGTTAAATATAAACAAAAATTTAATCTATATAGTTTATAAATATTCATTATTAAAATCAAAATTATAAAAATAGTATGTAAAATTATATTTAAAATATTTTCCGCGTCATCATTTTAAATTTAAATTAAAAAATGTGAAAATTTATATTTATTTTTACCTAATTATATCTAAAAGTAATATTTTTAATCTAATTTATTAAAATTATTTTCAATTTTATGTATGGTATTCGATCTATTGTTGAACGATATTACAATATTATTGAAATATATCAATTTAAACAATTATCCATTTAATATATTAAATGAAATAGTATTGAAATACAATCATAGTAAACTGAAACATATATAAATCATACTCTATATTTTCAGTATTCATGATTAGAGGCAATAACGGAGAATAGAATAATGGAATGATAACAATGAATAGATAGTTCACATGAAGAAGCGAAATCGAACAAAGAGCACGAATTGAAAATAAATTATAAATCAAATATATATTTACAAGAATGTCTATATGTATATATAAAAAAATATGAAATTAAGAATACAATAGTAAAAATAATAAAATATATTAAATAATGTCGTAAAAAGTCAACAAATTGAAGACATTTTGAACGTTTCAAATTTGGGTGGACACCAGTTGCCGAAATTTAATAAATTCTCAACGATCGACTTGTATATATATCAAAAATTAATGACCAAAAAAAAAAATCAAGAAACCATGAAATTAATATGTGCTTAACGTATTTTTTATTGTCTCGAAATGAAAATAAGACAGCCACCCTTTAACCACCCACCGAGAGGCTTTACGATCTAAGGTTTATTTCGCGTAATAAATTTTTCAGGACAAACCTTATATATCTGCAAAGACTTGCATAAAATTATATATATAATATATAAATATTATGAAGTCATTATTAAAATTTTAATGATATATTTGTGGTGCTTAATTTTGAATATAAATATATAAAATTCAATACAATTTAACCATTATAAAAATATAATACACATTATTTCCAGTTCAAGCGAATACTTCAATTACACTATTTTTTGTGTATTTGCGTCAAAATCGAGTTCAAAAATAAACCGCATACCGTTTGGAAAAAATACAAACTTATTTTTACGTTCGAATCTAATACAAATTCGACGAGTAAATATAAACTTTTCGCAAATGAAATCGAAACACAAACTGTAAACAATAAATGGGAAAAGATCGTTGCCGCGTATTAAACGGGAAAGAATCGCCCGTCGGACGAAATAATAATAAATAATAAATAAAATAATAATGAAAAAAAAAATGAGAATATGCCATAAATAATATTATAATTGAAAACTGAGATTGAAAACGTGGCGGAAGCGGTAGGATTTATTTTTGGTAAAAATATACGACATTGTTATTGCTAGTCGTAAAAAAGGATTTTATGTAATACGTTATCGATTATCACGTATACAATATGGTTTGTGTAAACGGTCAAATCTTTATCGGTTGTTTTCCAAAATGCACTTTAATTAAGTAAATTTTTATGGTGTATTTTTTTTTTTTGTTTTTTGATGATTTACGGAAATCATAAAAATAATTTGTCCAATATTCATTTAGTATCAAAACAATTTTATGGTCTACAGATAAACAATAAATTAATCGGTAATTTATTACGAAAATGCATTAATAAAATGTGTAAAATTAATTAACATTACAATATTTATGAATCTTGTAATATATATTTTTTTAATTGTAAAGCTAGTAATTACTTTAGACTCAAATTTCAGATATTTACTCAAATATAACATATCATTATATTTCTATTATAAATAAAATGTATCAATAAAAAATTGACACTTAGATTCAAGATTTTTATTTATAACATGTTTTTTAAACGTTGATAAAGCAAATATGACTCTTTTCATATATTTTTAATAACTAAATGGCATAAAAATATTAAAAAAAAAATATTTTCAATTATTCTGAAGGAAATTTTTTATGTACTATTTTTTATTGTTAAAATGTTTTATTTTACATTTAGAGATCCACTCAAAATTTTCGTGTATAAATTTCAAATATTCCTTTGTCAATGTCTTCCTACGTTCCTAAACTAATATAATAAATCATATAAAAAATACACATAATCAATTTCATTATTACAAATACAATTTCAAATTTTAAAAATATTTTTTTAATATTATTAAACATCTATACTACTGTGATCAAAAATTAAGGTGAAATTATCATTTAAAACTCCCGGGCATTATGAAAGCAGGTACATTATATTTTTTTCCTAAGTTAATAGAACTGTAACTTAAAGATTTAATCTTTAATTAACTTCTAAATTAGCAGATAATGCACCATGCCATAGATTCTTAGCGACTTTTTTGCCAAAAACTCAACCCATATCATTCCGCAACCACCGTATTTGCCCGATTTGACTCCGAGCGACCGCTGGCTATTCAGCAAACTCAAAAAAACCAATGCGAGGACGCCGTTTTGATACGATTGAAGCGATAAGAACCGAATCGAAGAAAGTCTTGAAGGCTACACCGAAAAAAAACTATTTCGAAATGAAATTGATTTGGAAGAATAAATAAAGAATTTACATTTTTTTTTTTTTACAATCAAATTCACCTTACTTTTTGATCACAGAGTTATATATTACAAACAAAACTATGTCTTCTAAAAACGATACACATTCAAACTTTATTCGTATTACACATAAAAGATTGCCACCATTATATATATATATATACATATGAAATTAATTATATTTAATAAAAATTAAAGTATATTTATACATATATATATATATAATAATATATATGTGTAAAAAAAACGACACGCCTTCGAATTGCCCGCCTACTCGACAAAATGCCATCCAATCAGCTGCGATCATGTTTTTTTTTATATAAAGAGGCAAGTCGCCAACTCGTCAGTCAACCGAATGACATCTGCCTCGGGTTCGAATCCGACGTACAATCGACCGAATTCCTCGTCATACGACGCACCTGTCGTCGACACGTCACCGTTAATAGCGTTTCATTAATATAATACGAATTTTTGTTTATATATATATATATATATATATATATATATATATATATATATATATATATATATATATATATATATATATATATATATATATATATATTAATTTTTGCAGTTAATAGGCGTCGAAAGTTCGATATATGGCAATGACTATTTATATTAATATATTTGTGACGAATTTTCATACTCTTTCCGTATAATATTATGAAGTGTAAAATGACACTTTTTTTTAAATAGACAAAAGATTTTTTTTTTAACTACAAATCGAACTGCATTTTCAGTCTTGCCTGAAGGATTATTAAAATTAAAATTTTTAAACGTTATAAATAAGGAACAATGTAAGAATTGTGTATATCAATATACCACAATATAAAAGCGTACATTATTTTTTTATATAATAATTTTAAGTCTGAAGTTAAAAAAAATTGGAGTGCAAAGCGTTAAATTAGAATTCGATTCTTATAGCCAGAGATGTAGATAAAATGTAAAAGATTTATACATTAATTTGTTTGTAATATAATTTTGGTTAAAAATTTGCTATAACGATATGAAAAGTTTCGAGTGCAAATGATAAATATTAATTATTATATTGTATTATATATATGTGTGTGACGTTATAGAGGTCTATGTTTGATACGAGTGCGGTTAAATTTTGCGAAAATACAATGAAAATTCCGTTACAGGTCATCAAGTCTGCGAATAAATCGCTAAACTATTCCTCAACGACCCATTTCGCGCGAAAAGTACGTTACAACGAAAAACATACATACTCACGCCTCTAAATACATGCTTATATATATAGTATAAGATGTGTATATTTATAAAAAAAAATATCTAAAATTATTAATAAAAATTCATTTATTGTGATTAAATTATAAGCTACAATATATCGAATTTCAATTAATAGATTATTAATTTTATATTATAAATCAAATTTAAAATTCTTCAAACTGCACTTTGAAAAGCTCAAGAGTTATATAATAATAAATAAAAGAATCAAGATCTAAATTCTCAGTTTTAATGTGGAAAATACAATAAAATCCGAAGGCGAACTGAGAACGACGTTAAACTTAAATATGTTTGATTACAGAAAAGTTTTCGTTTGTTTTAAACTGACCCCAGTCTACCCGCTGTTAAATACAATTTTAATTATTCATCGAAATATATATTATTTAATTTTTAGTAATTTAATATATTACGAAGCGTCGCTTAATTATTATTAAATATATTAAAACGTTAATTCAATTATGCGTCACAGTCCGCGATAATTATTCAAGCCGAACGCTATGCGCGAATTCGTGAACTTTTCCACTTTCCGCGCGTTCGAGTTACGTAATGCGAAATAGTTTACGACCGCTGTTTCGCATTTAAACATTTAAATAACTCACACGATAGACCGTTAAGCGTGTTTTATATTCAAATTCGTTTACTTTTGCGTCCCTGGAATCGCGCTAAAGTTTCGACATTCGACCGCCAAACTGATACAATACGCAGTACTCATGTAAAATTAATTATTTTAACCGATTATTATGCCATATTATTATATACATATATATATATATATATCATGTATTAAAAGCGTTTCTCAAACTGTGCATATTTAAATGAACGTTTGCATTGAACAATTGAATTTAATATAAATACAAATTCATATTATATTATAATAATTGATATTTCTATATAAATATATATTTAAATTATACTATATATTATGGAAAAATATTAATTTTAAATGTGTATATATTATATACAAGAATATTATCCTTTTTCAGTATTTTCATGAATATTTTAGAGTTGTAAAGCATAATTTTCATTATTATACATTCAAATAGAGAAAAAGGGGAAAAACGCACATGTTCTCTTAGAATTCAAAACTGGACAACTATATGTGTAATATTTTATAAAAAGATATCAAAATATATATATATATATATATATATATATATATATATATATATAAATACATGAAGGCAAAGGGCGCGCGGTGACCATTTCAATTTACATACAAATAGAATCCTGCGCTTTTTTACATTTTCCCCGAGTTTCCCCTTTTTTATTTTATCCATACATATATTTGTATGTGTTATTTCGTTTTTTTTATAACATATGTTTATTCCGTCAAGTATTCAAAATGATTTTGACAGATATATTATTTTGCGTATATATTTTACACACATCAAAGAAGACAAATTTTACAAAGATCACATCGTGTATTCGCCTGAAAAATGTATCGAAAAACTTTTCAGTTTTTATATACAAAAATCTATATATATATATATATATATGAAATAAAATTTAATCAGATATAAAAACAATATTTTACGACAGACCGAAATTTTCAAATAAATAAATTCCACTATAGATTTCCATATTTCGTTCGCGTCGACGATATCTCTTTTATTTTCCATAATGAAAATTGTACGAGTGGAAATTTTAGGCATTTTTTTTTCAGACGTCCGTCGTCTTTCCCCGTTTCACGAGCTTCAATATTGGCACGTTCGTCCACAAAAGACATTAATATTCATGGACCCTTAAGTTCGCAATGACTATTTCGCCAGCCTCGATGACTGCGAACAACAAAAACTCAACGAAACGAAGCTTATAATATGAAAAAGAAAAAAATACACCCTCGGAAAAACTGGGTTAATAACGTACAGTACACTATTAATATGAATCGCAGTCAACGACCCTATAACATCGTTGTAATTATGAATAAATTATGTGCATTCGTAATATTTTCACCTTTGTGACATTTTTTTTTCATTCATTTAAAACTTAATGTTTTATTGCATTTTCTTTTTTCATGTAAAAATAGTTATTTATAATTGTATATTTTTTCTAAGATAAATACAGCTTTTTCTAAATTATTTAACTTTGAATACTAATTAAAATAAATTACATTTTTTTTTCTCACAATAATTTAATATTGTGGTCGAATCATAAATCTCCATTATCATATACCTTTTAATATGAATCTTTCTTGAAGACATGTTTTAAGAACCGTTGGTCTATAAAATGTTCGCTAGTTTCTTACAGACCGTTAAACAATAGTTTCTATCAAAATTTTAAAAAACTTTTCTAGCACTACTTAAAGTGCTTTCTTGTACCAGCAGTTAAAAATTTTCGATTTATATATACATATCAATTCATTTTTAGAAATAAAAAAAAGGTCAAATAATAAAATATTAATTCAATTTTTTATATTAAATATATATCAAAATATCAATAAATATTTTTCAATTAATTTTTATATATTAAAAAAAATAATTATAAATAAAAAATCAAAGTCAATGTAATCGAAGACAAAAGTTTCTTTACATATATGTATAATATGTTAATATTCATTCCTTTAAAAAAAATAATAACTAAAAAAATATTATAAAAAAATAGATTTAAATTAAATAATATATAACACGATAATTTTTACTGTAATATATTTAAATATTTTAATATATTTTTTTGCACTAAATTAGACACAGAATACAATGGAAATAATTACACAATAATAAATCGTGGCGAAATTAAAATTTTCCCGTTCGCGCAAAAACCGACATGCGTAAATTTTCCGATGTTAAAACTGAAGATCGCATATTTCATTTTAATTACTTATTGTTCAACGAAAACGCTTAATACTGGGCCGGCGTCGGTATTTAAGAAAATTTTCGTCGTAAATCAAACCCGACTTTATTTGCCGTTCGTTAATATAGGCGCTTGTCAAATGGCGCCGTGTTTATTTAGAAATCTGAAACTCGCATTATATGAGGATAAACTGAGAATTATCTATAATGCTATTAGATTATAATGTTATATATCATAAAATATTTTTAATTTAAAAATAATATAGATAGACGATTAAATTTTTATTAGTTTTTAAATTTCCACTATATAAACTAGATTCAATTGGATTTAAATTATTTAATATATTTTCGCTCTGAGAGACTTATTATTATATTTTCTTAATATACAAACGTTCCTTGCTAATGTGTTAACGCCTTTATACTTCCGATGGGAAAATAAGCGGGAAGAAGTTTATTTTTGAATAAGCCAAATCCCCAGTCTGAATGAAAAAAGGAAAAAAAACAAGGAATTTTTATCGCCGTCGCGTATTCTCTTTATTTGATTGCGTTTTTTACGAGACTTTTTACGACTTTCATATTAAGTTACTATTTTTCCACGTTAATAATCATAAATTTCATTTTATCACTTTCGTTTGGTTTGTGCTGTAAATTTCACACTTCCACCGAGCTTTAAAGCGACACGTCTATCCGACTTGCGATACTTTTCTATAACTTTTTACGTCTGTATGTATATATTTTTTTCATTCATTTTTCTTCGTATCCGTATTAATTTTTATAGCGTCGTAAGTGGCTAACTATACGACTGTGTTCTAAGAATTTGTCTTCCATATGAGTCATTTTAAACATATTTAATTTCATACTAAAAAAAATAAAACGAAATAATTCTATTCTAAAACTAATACCGATAAAACGAAAACACGAATAAAATTTAATATATACATATATTTCGACGAAAAAAATATTTTTATTTATCGTTAAATTAGTGTAAATATATAATAAATTCAGTGTGTAACTTATTTGAAACTCACACGAGCCCAAAATCATCGTCATAATTCGGATCTATGACGTGTGAATTTTCCTCCATCGCCGAATTTTCCTCGGAGTACTCAGTTCACGAAGCCGTGAAAGATCGTCCAAGCCAAAGTAAGTGGAAAACGCTTCAATCATGCGGAAAATTTTATGAGTTCTACTCCGTCTTCCGATGAACTTAAAGCCTGCTGCACTTTATAGGCGAGCTTATAAGTCGTGACGTCGCGGAAAATTCGCCGCGGAAAAATACCGCAAGTTTTTTCCACAGATTGGATCCGCATATAAAATCTGAAAAATTTGTTTTATGATTGTTCAGATTTCAAGATAAATGTTTCAATCACATTTCAATACATTATGTGAAATTGTGTTATAAATATAATATTTATTATATATATTTTTTTCAATATCGAATTTCAAATTATATTTTCATGAAAACGTTATGAATGCTTAAATTGAATTCGAATTTTAAATATAACCGATTTCCTTGTAATTCGCGCAGATTATATCATTGAAAAAAATGTTGTCATATTTAAATAAAAACTTTAGGGAAAATTTTCGGAAAAATACGACAGTTCCTTCTTATTAATTTGTCCGCCATAATATAATCGTCGAATTTAAGGGGGGACACCATCTGTTTCCGGCGTATTTTTAATTTTGTTTCGCCTTATAAGGACACATGTTTCCTGTGAGACAACTTCGAAATAAGACGAGACCGAGATGAGGACAAAAAAATTAAAAAAATAAAAGCAGAGACAATCATAAACTTTTTTCATTAAAACGAATCCGACGACGAATTTGAACCCGCTTTTTTATTGTTTTTTACAACGCAAACGTTTTGAATATGCGAAAGGTGATTTTGAAATATCTGAAAATTGTACGCGTGTCGTACTGTGGAAAATGAGCCGTTTCGAATTATCAAACCTTACAAGTATCTGTTGAATCTTATTATATAAATAATACAATTTATACACTTATCGGGATTCAATTACAATATATTATTAGTTTAATATTAAAAATTGAAGTTATATAAATCATCACATTCTTATTTGTAAGATTAATATTATATATGTATATAATTTTCAATATATATATATATATATATATATATATATATATATATATATATATATATATATATATATATATATATATATATAAACAATCGCAAATCATTAAAAAAAGTATTTATATTTATTTTTATAAGTGAAAGTCATGGTATTTGTGACCTATATGACCTGCTGCTTATATTAAATTGAATAGATGTATCACATGTAAAATAAGTCGAAATGATCATTTATAATACCATCTTTCTCTTAAATTTTCTTAGTATTGATTTATTTTTATTACGAAAAATTTTATGAGGACTTTATATATGGAAGTTAAATATCAATAAAAATAATAAAAATATACTTTTATATTCGGAACGATAAAAAGCTCGTGGAAATATAATTCATAAAAATTATGATGCAACAGTTCAAATCTTAATGTCTAAAAACCAAAAAAAATAATAATAAGTCATATATATTAAATCAAAAAGTTATAAAAATTCGTCACGAGAATCATAATATTTAATCTTTTAGATTTTTATGTAGTTATTAAAATATTTATTATGTTAGAAATGTCAAAATTTTATGTCGTTCAAAAATAAACAATTCGAACTGAAATTTTTAAATTGATGTAATGAAATCTAACAATAAGTTTTATAGCGTTGCTTTGATACGTCTGAAAATATTTCAGAACTCGTTACCGAACAAAAGGATCCTATTGTCGCAAATTATCCGTCGCAACTTCAGAATATGAAAGTTCAATCAATCGAACGTGTCCGATGACCGTTCGGAGACTTTTGAACTTTTGCACTCTCCAAAAATTATAACTTTGTTCCCAAAAGTCGGAAATTAATTTGTACAGAGAGCGAAAATGAACACTTAAGAGTGAGCGTACATTATCAAAGAACGTCTGAAAATTCTGACATCGGAAATAATAATGAAAGTGCTTCAAGCAATTCTCTAATTAATTTTATTCAGATCATAAGATAAAATGAAAAATATAATAATGTAACGTATTGATTTCTTTTTATAATATTATAATAAATTTTGATTTAATATTTTTCAATATTCTTTACGATTGTGCGTGCAGCTTTTTTTTGTGTGAAAACTCGGACAATTTTCTTTGCGAAAAACCACGTCGCCACGGACCCAACAATCATAATGCCGTGGAAAACTTCGACGCAAATCGTCGTTGGTAATACCGCATACTAACATACCAGCTTTTTCCGCAGTACAACATCCCTTGGGAAATTTTTGCTCATATCTTTATATTGGTTTCGTTTCTGCGGCAAAACTTTTACATCGTTTGCCCGAGACGAAATTAAAAGAGTTTTCCTTTTCCCCGTGTCTCCGTTTCAACAATACGAAGATCATTTCGTAATCAGTGGTGTAGTCTAATAGTTAAATAGAAAAAAAAACATTTCTATTTATCTATCGTATAATTATTATTATAATAATGTAATATAATTTAAATTACATTTCAGTAATCCTAGAAATGTTTTAAAGTTTCTAATTAAATTAGTTCTTCGTTATAAATATGCGAGCTTCGTCTCTAAGGGGATGAAATAAATAAAATGCTAATGGGCTGTGTGTTGTTAAAAACTTTAATCCTGACCGTTATAGTGGAGATTTTGTTAAAAACTATTTCCATTGTTTGCGTAAAATTTAAGTAACCGAAAATGAGTTGGTCCATTGCAATGCATATATAAATCAATGACGCCAGAACTCTTTATAGGCGTTGACCTTTCTTAAAAAAACTCGTGAAGTTAATTAATATTATAGAAAATGATATATAAATACATAAAAAGTATAAGATATTTTTTCTAAGCCATAGTTAAAGTGCGCTTATAAAAATATCTCTTTCTTCAAAAATATAACTTAGTTTTTAGTTTTTTTTTTTAATAAATAAAATAATAATAAAATTAATAGATCACATTATATAACATTATGAATCATATAAAACAGTATGTTAATCCATATAAAGTAGCCTGCTGAGCAATATAAAGTAGTCAACTGGACTAGACGAAGCAGTTTACGAAGCCGTAAGTTGAATATCGCTGCATAAAACATTCAATTTATAACGATAGTTACATATTATTAACTCCCTTTAGAATTTATCGAAGATATACGTCATAAATTTAAATATGTCAAATTCTTCAAAAAAAAAAAATTGAAATTTTTTCTAAATAGAAAAAAAGATATAATTTTAATTAATGAAGGTATTCTTTTTTGATACCGCTATTTTTTCGATATTCTCGAAAGCCTTATAACAATCAGTCTTTTCTCGTTCGAACATTCGCGATTGTTTATTGAATCAGTATACCAATAAAGCTGTTTGTTGCTCACATGTCAGTCGAACAAAATGAAATATGGCCACGGATGAAATAGTATGCAAAAGCCCGCGGCCCTTGGTCTCTTTTGCGTGCAACGTGCGCTGCCCGAAAGCGCAGCGCTCGGATGCAAACCGACCGACCTATCGCTGTTATTTATGCGCTTCAATACGAATCGAACACTGTACGTGATTAATGGTTCTCAAACGTTGTGTAAAAGTGGGCGTTTTCTATTCGAATCGAAAGTAACAGATTTTGTATCATATCAGTATCGCCTACGCAATTGTGTCCGGTTAACTTGATATATATAATATATATACGCGATTTTTAGTGTGAAAATGTGTATATATATATATATTAGAAAATTGATTTCTATTATAATATTCCATACAGGAAACGTAGATCATTATTGTGAAATTTCACTTTTGACTTGTGTGATAAAATGATGAAAATAATAATAAAATTTAAGAATAGCTTAATTGTTGAATATAGGAAGAAATATGCTATAATAGTACGTATACGTCATGCTAATGGTTCATACGAAGAAAACATACGCGCAATAAACAAAATTTAGTCTATGTACATTCGAAAGCTACACGTACATAATTAATTTAAACATCCATTTACTTGCATTCGCAATTTATGCATCCGAACCCTGTTTTGAATTTTGTTCAACTTATAAAAAGGTATGCGTCCCCCGAGAGCGAGTCGCTCGTAATAGGATTTCGTCGGCGATAATGTCTGTTAAAACGTGCCATTTTAAAGAAAATCGAGCTTTATTAAGAAAAAAAAATCGATATTTATAATAATAATCCGCGTAAACAATTTCGCAAAGATATTTATTAATGTGACGTCGTTTTTGACGCGTCAGCGTCGAATTTTTTGTCATAATCCGCGAATAATGCGATCCCATTAAAATCGCGAAATAATACCGTTTTTAGCATAAAACGCATTTATATTCATAATGCGAACGTCGCTAAATCATATTTTAAACCGAACGTATTACCATTTTATTCACTACCGTGTGTATAATAATCGTTAATTAAGATTAAACGTTCAATTATGTTTCATTTGAATATTTATTTATTTTTTTCATATATTGTTTATTTATATTATATATCCGAAGTTCGTTGATCTATCGGCGACACGGACTTGAAAATCAATTTTTAAACGTATGAGGAATTTTTCGCTTTGATTGAGTGTAACGCCTTCGTCGACCAATTAATTCCGATTCGATATGTATTAAATTATTTATAGGCGAGCATGCAACGATCCGGACTCGAATTATATACGGAAAATTTAACATTCGAATGACTGTACGTTTTAAATTTATTAAAAATAATATTTTAAAATTAAAAATAAATATATCAAAAATACTTAAAATTTGACATTTTTCCATTGTTCATTAGTAATTTTATAACATAAAATAATCGATTCTTTTATATAAAAATATAAATATGTTAAATAGCATTTGTTTATATGAAAGAAAATTGGACTAATTTTTATATAAAAAAAAATAAATTATTCGTGTTGAATTTATATTATAAAATTGTAATTTATATAAATTATCTAATTTCATTATTGCCCGTTGTTTTTTGTATCAAAATTTCACCGTACCGATATCTCGAGAACCTTTGCAAAGCTTTATAAATTACGCAAAGTAAATTCAAAAAGTTACCTTTTGAAACTTACGGATTTATCAAAAGTTTTAATTGTGAAAAATGTAAAACAAAAAAAAAATCGACGCAACCCTTGTACGTACATTTTTTTCCCTTTTTTTTTGATATTATTATTTTTTACTCGTCTGCCGCTCGCGAAAAATTAATAAAAATTATAAATTACCGTCGGTCGTCGGATTAAATTTTAGCAGCGAAATCGAGCACGATCTTTGTCTAACTTTATATTATTATACCGTCGTATTTATGACTTCGAATGGTGTTCGAAGATGTCGGATTATCGACGTGTGAACGAAGCGAAATGCATTATTGACGCATATGAAGATGAATTTCATTCTCCATTAAGAACCGAACCGAGAAACCGCAAAACCCATATATAACGTTTCATATTTATGCGAGGGCATAAAAGTTTTCTTAATTAAAGTACAATGTGTGTCAAAAATGTATGCGAATATACGACGAAACCGCATCGATAATTAAATGTGAGGTTTTGTGGCTGAATAAGACGAAAAAATGTATCGATAAATTTTATGTTCGAATATCTTTCTTCGTTTCTATAAAAATGGATTATCATTATTATAGAAAATCCAAAATCATATTATTATACTTATACTTCAAGAACACGATTATTAAAATAGATATAGACTCTTTCAGCGATGCACTTTAATCTATATATGCTTATATAACAACATTTCAAGGTTATCTTTATTATACACATGGGGCCATGTCTGGCGAATATGGAGGTTGAAACATTATTACAATGTTGTTTTTTTTTGCTAAAAATTATATAATCTTTGAACACTTTGTGTATATATATATATATATATATATATATATATATATATATATTTAAATATTTGAAAATCTTTTCATATATAGAGATATATTTACAAAACAATTTTTATTCATATAAAAATATCACATGTTCATATTTAAACGAAACCAATTTTACGATAAAAGCATACATCACTCGCATACGACCACTTTAAGCTTTTTTTTTTCAATTTATTTTTAATTGTCGGAAGCGTTTTGAATACGACACCCTTTGATGCGGCGGTTTTTCAGCACAATTTATGCACATTTCCACATAATGCCTTCAGTGTGTTTATGTAGTCATTATACGTGCATAGTTCATAGAAAAGAAGCGTATTATACATTATTTATGCAAACTGCGACCGCGTTGCACTTCTGCCGTCTGAATATGAGATGAGATCACCGAGGGCAACGAGCTTAAACTACATCAACGTTAACGAATATAATAATATTTCGTGTTAAAATTTTAATTAGCGTCGGAAAAACGTGAGAAAAGGGGTAGAGATGGGGAGGGGAGAGAAAAGAAGAAAATTGGACGATTTGAGAAAGGGTAGTTTTTGAAATTAAGAATTTTCCCCGTATCAAAATAAACCGTCGGATTCGTCGAAATGAAATATTAAAAATATATTAAATTATGCGCGTGTATTATTACTGAGTTTAAATTAAATTTTAATATTATTACAATTACTATTTACTATTTGTTAAGAATTTATTTAATTATCTTAGATAGTGCTTCAAATTTTCTTTGTTTATTAACTGTATTATTTGTACACATTTTAAACACTAATTGTCAATAATATTTTTAATATGAAAATTTATCAAATTGTTCTTACAAATTATTTGTAACATTGGATGAATATACGATAATAATTTTATAAGAAAATAAATATTGAACAATATTATGTTATTGATTTTTTTTATATATTTTAAAATTATTAATAACAATTTTATATTATTTTTTCACAACAACTTACTTTCGCTTTCAATATGTGTAACCCCTGCCCGATGTCGGCTCGGGCGCGCAAAAAAATCCAATTTCGTATATAAAAACGGAGAGAAAAGAAAATAAGCTTTTTCGGACGAAGGCTCGTGTATTTATGGTTTTAATTTTTCTTTCTGCACCCCGTGTACATTTTTTTTTGCACCTTTCTTATATGTATATGTATAAATATACGCGTGAAAAAAAAAGGAGGAAAATTGTTAACGAAAAACTTTCACTAATGTATATATATGTATATATATATATATATATATATATATATATATATATATATATAAATCGAGTAGTTCGTCACGTGTGAAAAATTTGCATTTAACGATTGCACGATTATTTGAGACACGAAATCGGGTTCGAATCCCGAGATCGCGAATTTCCGATAGCAATTATCCGTTGTATAGTAAATATTGTTGTACGCATTTTGTATGAATCGTCTGAAACTGGTTCGCATTGCAAAATACGCAAATATCAGATAGCACTGAAAATTATCGTACACCATTTTATATTATTGTTCTACGTTTCCGCATAGAAAAATATTACAATTCATTTTGTGCTACTTTCTAATCGACATTCTATTTTTTTTTTACAATATTTATGAAGAGACTGATTAATATATTTATCTTTATATTTAAGTGATAATATTTTTTTTCATCTAAAAATCTAGATTAAATATTCTTTATAACAACCTAAATTAGGGATAAAGAACCTGTGGCCTTAAGTCAACTTAACTTACCCAAGTCTTTATCTAATATTTTTCATTTTCTTGATTTCTTATTTTTATATATAAGATCATCTCTATGAGAGACCATTGCTAAAAAGTGACCATTACAAATAAAAACATTTCCCATTTCTGGACTAAGTATTGATTTGTTTTTTTGAGTATATATGTATAATATTATTTTAAGTATCATAAAAAAATCTTTTCATCTGACAATTTATAAATTCTAGGGGAAAAAATGATAATTTTAGAAAATGACCTATAATCTTAACATTTGATAAATCTGTACGTCGGGGTTATTCAATTTTATTTTTTTAATTAAATTCACTCATTGCGATCGATCAGCGAAATTGTCCACAGCATACACTTCACGAAAGCAAGACGAGAGATAGCGTGTCTTGAACATGTACAAAACTTCAGAGATTGAGGCTATTTTCGGTATCCATTCACGAGAGCATCTAATCTTGATTTCTCCCTCGGGAACCGAGTAGTCTGAAACGGACGTCAGTTGTTTCACGAGATTAAAGACTCTGGATAATGTGTATTACACTAGCGTATTTCATCGTGTTACGAATATAGATGATTTTCGATGTATATATATATATATATATTTTTTTTAATATAATATTTTTAATATATGCGTATTCAATATTTGATCAAACTTTAATTACTACGCGGTACGAACGATATAAATCAACAATAATGTCACGGACAACGTAACTGAGCGTCGAAATTTAATTAAAAACGAAACAAATTTTATCTTTTAATGTATATAATAAAAAGCGGAAAAAAAGAGTGTCGACGATGGGCCCTAGTTGCGCGACTGGCCGTTTGCCTTCATGAATACTAAACAAGCGGAAGCTTTCGGATATCTTACAGCACCATTCTTTACAAGACACACACACACACACACAGTAGTTTATTTTTTTTATTATAATATTAATTTTCAAACTTTGAAAAAGAAAAAAAAAATTTTTTTTTTTTTGGAGTTTTGTTACGTTGTGCGAGGCGTATCGGTATTTCGATGTTCGTCGTCTCTTAATGCGATTTCATTTATTTATGATAAGCTTTTTATCAGGGAAGCGAAAAGCGTGACCGGAATCCGCCACTGTTATACCGCGCCCCCGTGCGTTCTGCCTTAACGACCGACACGTACGGTTTTCGCCAGGGGCTCCCAACACACTTTCGGGAACCGCTCGATTCACGCTCGACTTCATAATAAAAGCGCGCCCATGAATAATAAACATATTTCGTTTTACAATTGCATTTTAAATATTAATTTATTATATTTGTTACGGCGTTCTTGTATTAAAATGTTAATTTTTTTTTTTTTAAACGAATTCTCATACTCTTTCTGTACAATATTATGAAGTATAAAATAATACAATAAATAAAAAGAAGATTTTCTTATTTTAAATTAGTTCATAACCACGTAACCTTATGCTGAATCTCATTTTTGCCATTTATATATACTTTGAAATTTTTTGGTTCAAATTTATCAATCTTCTCAGAAGGATTACTAAAGTTAAAATTTTTAATCTTTATAAGCAAAGAATGATAAAACATGTGTGTTGGATAAATATACCTCAATATACCATTTTATTATTTTTAAGTTTAGAAATTGGCCAAAAACTCCATATATTTTATATAAAACTACTAAACAACAGAGGTATATAAAATATTAAAATATAAAAGGTTTAATTTACAAAACTATACATAATTTTTTTTTAATGTAATAATTTTAAATTTTTAGTAAAAAAATTGCCAGAGTTATTAAAATTATGATATTAAAAATATTTATATGACGAGCTATTATCATATTTTTAATCGTTAATAGTGTATAAAACTTTCACTCATATTGTTCAATTATGTAACATTGTTAAAATTATATATTCATAAATAATTAAATATAGTTATATAACTTTTACAAGATGAATTAATCTTGTATATTAATGATTTCACATATTAAATAGTATATTTAGTATATATTTTATTTTGTGCTGTTTCATAAGAATTTAATAAAATTAAAAAAAATACACTAATCAACAATGTCTAAAAATTTTCATAGCTAATTGTAAAAAAATATATTTTAAATAATAATAAAATATTCATAAAATCTATTACAATGAACCTGCAATTTTTTTTTATATCCAAAATTGGATAAATGCGATTTATGCTTGAACACCCCTGGCATAGTAGTACCGACATCTCCCCCCCGCCGTTAGTATTTTATCTTGACTCGTTACTTATAGCGGAGACAATGAACTGTTTTTCCGAGCCCATTTTCTCTATACGCGTCGTGTATCGCATATTTTTATAGCAATATAGTGCCGCGTTATCATCGATCACATTAATTTAATTAAAACACTTAAACCCCTTCGCATATCGCAAACGGAAAAAGTATGTCGCATCCCCGTTTTTAAAAAAAATAAATAAACGGGAGACATTTAAAGAAATTGATTTTTTTTTAATATATTATCAATTTTTTTTTTTTAAGAAAAATATATATTATTTCAGGTGAATATTCTTTCTACAATCATTTCTAGTATATGACACCTGTGGTAATCGCGGTGAGGGTTCTTTAATTACATGCGGATAGCAGGTTGCGAGTTAACTTTAAGTATTATTTCATAAAATAGAATATATTTTAATTTTAAATAATGCCACATATTTAATTTTTCGATAAGAATATACTTACACATACTTAGGCTTAAAATTGATATCGTTTTCATATAAAAATTAAGTTAATTAAAATTTAATTCCATTAAATTAAATTAATTAAAATTAAAATTTAATTCCAAATCTGACCTTGTTTATATTTTACAAAGTAATTCCACTACTAACTATCAAATATATTATTTTTCAGAGATCCTTATTCTCCGTTAAAATTATATGATTACATTACCATTTTTAGTTAATTGTTTAAACCGTTTCCTTTCGTAGTTTATATTCGTATGCGTTAAAACTTTACATTTAAATATTATTCATATATTATAATTTATTTTTTTTTATTGATAATTATTACATAATACATACACTCTTTATAAACATTATTTTTATTATATTTTTTTTTTCAAATTTCTTTCTGTATGCGAGTGATTAATAATAAGGCATATTTATCAAGAACTATTATATAAATATATATATAATTTCATCAAAAATAGTATGACAATCTTGAAGTTCTTTTCCAATATTTAAAAATTTTCATAAATATTAAATAATTAATATCTGAATCTGATTTACTATAATTATCAGTTTTCAAATTGTCCTTCAACACACATTTTCGACACATATTTTTTTTTAACTTCTATACATATCATTAATTGAAGAAAAAAAAACGTTAAAGAGTTTATATATATATATATATATACATATCACGACTATCAATAAACCGCATCACCGTTATAATACAAAACATCGGCAATATGTTAAACTAAATAAACGTTTAATTTTAATTTTCTAAAAGTCGCACTTTGCATTATAAAACAATGGCGTTAAAACGTCCGCACATAAATAAACCCGTTACACGTGTAAATACAACGGCGCACTCTCTCGCCCGTAGAGTGTCAGCGGTTTTCAAACATTCGAAACAATAAGACATGTGCGCGCCCCGTATACGAGAACGACTATTAAACGTTTTCGGTACAAAGTCTTCATTAGTTATTCACCTCAGATAGTTAATTTATATTTGCCCCCGGGCGCAACGCTCACTTAATATAGCGCATCCATATGTCGCTTTGTTGGTAGTAATATCAATGCGAAAAGGTCGACGACACGCGAATATCTACATCTTGTACACGAATAAATACATAATCACGATTAAAATCAATTAGTTGTGATTTAAAACACTTTTTGTATTAAAATATCAATTTTTATCATATACTACTGTGATAAATAAAGTGAAATTATCATTTAAAACTCCCAGATTATATATAGATTGATAGGACTGTCTATGAGATTTGCCAAGCGTCTGTTTGTCAAAAAGTTTCATTAGCTCCGAATTACGTGTGTTTTAACAACACTTCATCACACATTACATTGGTTCTTCCTGACTTTTATGCCAAAAAAACTCGACTCATATCGTTCCGCCACCACAGTATTCGCCTGTTTTGACTCCGTACAACTTCTGGCTATTCGGCAAATTCAGTTTTGACACGATTGAGGAGATATAAACCGAATCGAAGAAGGTCTTGAAGGTTATACCGGAAAAAGACTATTGCGACCGTTTCAAGGACTGGAAAAAGCGTTAGCAAAAAGTGCGTTTTATCGAACGAGAATTACTTTGAAGGGGATGAAATTGATTTGGAAGAATAAATAAAGGATTTACATTTAATAAACAAATTCACCTTACTTCTTGATCATAGTGTTATATGTATATATATATATATATATATATATATATATATATATATATATATATATATATGATTTGTGAAACATGTGCGGTTTTTTACACCCTATTAAATATAAATTGAAAGCAGCTGTTATAATTTTATATTAATATTCGATATACTAAACAGATACTTGCAATTTTAATAAATTATACTTTACATTATCAATATCTAATCTGTTTTTATTAAGATGATTAGAGATGCTTTATTTTAAATTGATATTTTAAATTCAATCTTCAATCTACTGAATTCATACATATAATTCTAGTATATTAGTTAGATCATTAGAAGTATATACTATATGTTAAATATATAAAAAAAATGTTTTAATATTTTGGCACATAAATAAATATATCATATTATACCGAAGTTAATTTAAAATTTTTAAAAATTATTAAATTTAAAATCATATATATATATATATATATATATATATATATATATATATATATATATATATGGTATATATATAATTATGGTGATGAAAAGTATTATTTTGTTGCATTAAAGTCGTATAGGCAAAAAATTAATATATTAAAGTATCTTAAGAGGCCAGTTGTCAAAATTGAAGAAAATCTAAGCAAAATTGTATTGTAAGTGTTGAAATATTTTACATGAAATCTTATAGTAATAAGTTGAACTTCGGCATGTCAAGGACCTATATTTTGAATTGTAAAGATCATTTAAAATTATATTGTGAAAATAATATTGTATTTGACGAAAAAAAATGCTACACCACCACGAACCTTGCACCGATTCCAGCATTAAATATTTATATATTACGATGTGAATTTTGAGTATTGCTGTAATCTAATAAAAATTAGCTATATTTTATAAAAATAATTCTGTAACTTTTTAATCAAAAACATTTTCGAATATGGAGATATTGATATATTTATGATAAAATCTGATTATCGATTTATTTCAAAATATTATAATATATGCTAATTCATAATTATGAATATTATTATTTTTTATTTTTTTAATATTTGAACAGCTCAGTAGTACGTATAAGATTACACTGAATATACAGGGATAGGGTTGTAAGGGAACAATTGTCAACCCCTTGCATGCAGTTCAACCAATGACGAACGACTGCAGTATTCACCACTCGAAAACCCGTACATTTTTATGCACTTGCAATTTTTTACTTATATATATATATATATATATATATATATATATATATATATATATCCATATATTTAAAACACGTACAAATATTCACAAGACATAAATATTACGATAAAAATATTATCCGAAATGTGTCTCCGGTTTATATATATATATATATATATATATATATATATATATATATATATATATATATATATATATATATTATAATATAATATATATTCTATCCGATTTTCGTTATATTCTTTCACAAACAAGAGCAACATCAACACGATAAGGTGTAGTAAACGGCACTCAAAGTTTATAGCTCTCGTGTATTCGCTATGTAAAGTTTAAAGTGATTTAATATTAGACGATAGTATATACAGGATGTGCTTTCACTTGTAAGTATTGCATTTATAGCTTACGCTATTTTATGCACAGTGTTTCAATAAAGCGATCAACATACGGTTATATATTTAATAAACTAGTTTGCAAAGTTTGACATGCGACGTGTTTATGCAAAGTTAATAACTGAATATCTAGGTTTATTTCGCGATTAAATTATCGAATAATTAATTATTATAAAAATAAAATCAAATAAAAATAAGTCTAATTATTATATTACTGATTAAAAATATTAAAATATTCGTTGTTATTATAATGTAATATTTGATTCAATAAAATTAGTTTGATTCTGAATATTTGGTATATCTATTTATAATTTCAAAAATATGAACCGTAATATCGTTTTAGTATAAAATTTTAAATACCTGTATAACAATTTTTTTAGAACAATAGGGTAATCTTAAAAATCCTAAATAAAAGGAGATGAATATATATAGTCAAAAAGGACTGCATTTCTCCAGTTGTATTCTCTGCAACCTAAAAGTGGTTGCTAAGGATCGCGTTTAAGTGCAAGCAGTTAATGGGACGAACTAAAACTTGCATCTGGTTGTTGAGTTTAATGATGACACATATATATATATATATATATATATATATATATATATATATATATATATATATATGTATATATATATATATATGCCCGTTTTAATATTGATTTTTTTAAAGAATATTTTTTAATATAAATTTACAATAAAATACAATTTGTTATTTTCTCACGTAAATTGTATAATTTAACAATTTCATATAATTTTTAAATAAATATCGATAAAAACCGCGTTTGAATAATGGTAAAATTAATAAGACAATATTCCAGTGAAAAAGATCATCACGATTAACTGTATCCAGTGACGCAATTCAGAATATTAATAGTGAATTGTCAGTCGTATAGTCACGGTTTAAACGGTATAAATTTGCAAATATGCGTTAATAAAATAGACGCGAGATCATTTGCATATTTACATCGTAATTTTGAAAAATGGTAATTGAAGGATACACACTACAGAAAAAAAAACAATGAACAACGACGACGAACGCTAATAGAAAAATATTTCGTTTATAAAAAGTAGACTTTTACCTTTGTGACAGAAGTTATGAAGCTTTTTCTTTAAAACACGTGAAATCATGATATCTAATACACCTAATATTATTATATCAATACGTATTTATTTTTTCTACTAAATTAGCCGTGCTATTATCTATTGCTATAATTTTTTATGTTTGTAAAATTTAATTTAAAATAATGAATTTTACTGATAATAATAGTAATTAAATTAAATATTTTCTATATTAATATTTTTTTCATTTTTTTTTTTAAGATAGATTCATTAAATCCGTAGTTTGCAGTCCACTTATATATAATAAACTTTCACAACATATCAAATTAAAATTGATTCAATATAAATTATTAATATTACTCTGAATACAATACGAATAAATGAAAAGGTTGAAAAGCACTATTATAATAAACCAGCGCTCACATTTTGAGATACGCCAATTATAATTTGACAATCGTTATTTTATACGTGAAATATACGCGTAATAAAATAAATTCAAAAATTAAAATATATAGCGTATAAAAATCAATTAATCCGATATATTGTTTTAACAGTAAACGCGTTTCGGTAGTCGAATTATTAATATTTTTATTTTATTTTTTATTATATGAGATATATATATATATATATATATATATATATATATATGTTATCGACAAACACCGATCATACTAGTTTCACGTCGGATCAATCTTGACGAGAATATATTTTTAATTTGCGAATATTATTAATATCTACGAACATTTTCGTATGCACGAATTCGATGTGCCCGGGATAAAATGAAAAATTGCCGATTTTTTTCCGATTCGTTCTCGGGTTCGAATCCGTCTATATATAATATAATATCAAACTGAAATGTTTTTGAAGTAAAAAGAGAAAAAAAAACAAGGCGTAATGGATTCGATGCCGTGAAAATTGACTACTGACTCCATTTGACCGGAATGTGGTTTGATTTTTTACGTGTGATTACAAACTGATGCCTTATATGGATGAGTCGTTTCTTAATTTATATAATATATATTTATATGTATTCATGTGTGTGTGTGTGTATGTATTTTATTCTTTTTTATTTTAATTAAAATATTATACGATCAAAGAAAAAAAGTCCATCATCGTTGAAATACGGCGCTATCTGTTGCTCGAGGGTTTAACATTTTAATATATTTTCTCCGTTTTGTTATTATTATTGATATCAAACTTTTGGCTCCGTTGAATTTTCTCAGAATAAGTTATCTTTATTAAGTCAACATATATATATAGATTAGTTTTATATTAAAAAAAGAAAAACAAATTGAAAAAAACCAGTTAAACACTCTACTTATTTAGATTAATTAAATTACAAGTATAAATCGCTAGAATTAAAAACATTGCCTTGAATTAAAAAAAAATGCAGAAAGTAATAATAATTTTTTTTTTTTTTTTATAAACAAATGTTTTATCATTAAACTACTATCAGAAAATATTTACTTATTATATAAGATTTTTTAAAATTGATTTTTTACTCATCATTTTCATTATGTTATATGTAAACATTATATTTTAAATTTGTGGTACAAAAATATATATCTTATATATCAAAAATTGATTAATAAAAATATTTTTTTTTTTATATATATTTACATGACGACAAAATATTTTTACACAGCAAATTTTGAAATTATATTTGGTGATGACGCTGCTATTATTAACATAAACTATATTCAACTTAACTATAAAGTTTAAATCACGAACCACCACTGATTTCAACAATATAAAACGAAATATATATATATATATAAATATATGTATATAATCTTATATTATTCATTATATAATATTACATTTTTTTTATTATTGAATATATATTTATATATATGTATACAAATATAAAAATCTAATCACTACCCATTTTATACGTTCGATATTATATACCAATAATTCATTTTATAGTTTAACTGTCAACCGTCGATTCTTTAATTAAAACTTTGTTATAATAAATTACACTAAGTAAACATGCGAATTCGAACCCCGATATTTAGCGGGGCCGAAAGTCAGACGAGCCGACCGCATCACCATTGCAAACGCCTAGACATAAATCATCTATGTTTATTCATACTATGACACTCAATTAGTATTGTGTCTAGCTGAATAAACCTCTCGATCTGCCTACACGGCATACGTATAATAAATGAAAAATAATAATAATAATAATAATAATATTAAAAACAATTCATAAACCATCGCTTTGTAACAAAAAGAAAAAAAAAATTTTTTTTGTTAAATAAATAATAGTAAAATAAAACAGGATACATATACGCATACACTTCAATGCATTTTTATTTACATGTGTATTTTTTCGTTCAAATTGATTAATGATTATTATTTTCTTGACTTATTAGGCGAGTCATTTGCATGTGCCACATATTCTAGTCCACAGAAACAAAATAAAACTAAAAAAAAATATGTATATATATATATATATATATATATATATATATATATATATATATATATATATATATATATATATATATATGTGCATATATATTATATATACAGGTATGTGTAAAAGAACTGAACCGGTAAACGTTCGAGAGAACGATCTATCCTATTTATGTCAATCTCGACTCAAAAACCGGGCCTCCTGTATTACTTTATAACAGTTGTCGACAAACTTTTTTTTTTTCGATCGATATTATTAATTATTAATTTTGTCTTTACATTAAACGATTATTTATAGTTTTTTTTAACTTATATATGAAAGTATAATTTTAATTATTTTTTTAATAATTATATGTCACATTTTTTTTTTAATATAGATTAAAAAACCAAATCGTATACAAATAAATAGAAATCTAATAAATCAGGGATTTTGTATTGTTTTAATATATAAACCATGTCATTATACATAAATTTCTATTTTTTTCTATAATAATACTCTTATTTTATATATTTCATAGCATTAAATTATTTTTGATTTGATTTATTACAGTACTTAAATGGTAACATATTTAAAAATGAAACGTTAATTATATTATATTTTATTCATTAGTAATTGAAAAAAACTATATATATTACCATTAGAGAATTACAACATTAATTAAATAATTTGATTAACAATATATTAGGATGTGAACTTAATTGCTCAACTATTGTATAATATATAATTATTACAAATTATTAATGAATATATAGTGAATCATTTTTATATGTATAATAAAAGTTTTTAATATAATATATTGTATAAAAAAAATTCAAAACACGTGTTTAATAAAAAATTCATATAATCAAATCAACATGCAGCATTTATGTTATCGTTCATGAAAAATTCAAAATATTAGTTCATCCGCTAAACCACCGGTTGTCAACAAGCACAAGACCCACATCTTAACATTGTTAAAAAGGAGCGGTGGTTGTAGAAACGGCAGCACCGGGTAGTAGGGTTTTGTTTTAGGCCTTGACGTCGTCCCTTTTATCACCGACCCTTCGGCATTTATTACCTTCATCATGATGCATTATGAATGCTGCATTAAGAGGAGAGCGCAGCCGATATATAAATGTGTACATATAAAATGGAGGAGTAACAAAAAAAAAAAAACAAAAAACGAAAAAGTACTCACAAGGAAGACCGGGCAGAAAAGAAAAAAAGTAGCTCCGAAATGACTGCCACCGTAGAATGTACTCATTAAATACGGGAATCGAACTCGGCAAATGCGTATTTTATGCGATTAATTTGAAAACGCTACTAAAATTGTTGCGTTTCTCTGCGACCGGATTCAAATGAAAATTCGATTCAAAACAGCGGTAATTGGAATTAAAGCAATTTTGATAATGTTAAATTAAAATTAATATTCTATTGTTTTGTATGATAATTGATTATTGTGGTTGCAAATCGTGATCAAAATTTGTTACGAATCTCTTTATCATGAATATATTATATTTTTATTTTCATTTTCAGTTGTTACATTTAATTAAAATTGATATTTTTTCATAATGAGTTTCAATGATCAATTTCAGTTAATATATGATCATTATTCCTTTTTTTTTTTAAAAGTACACAGTCAAAATTAAAAATAATATAATCGAATAAGTAGATTACAATTGGAATGTGACGGATTAGAAAAAAAATACAGAATGACATTTTTTTTAATCGCGAAAGGGTCGTTTGTCATAATAAAGTTTGCCAACCCCTGAATTTACGTCTCTTTGTTCGAACTTCGTTTTTCGCGCCCTTCACAAAAAAAAAACCACAATGAAAGCGCGCGCTTTTTTAGTAGATCCGCGATAAACTCGCCATATTTGTCCACGTTGACCCGCTAGAAACTAAATTAGCTAAAAAAAATAATAATAGATGAAAATGTGAAAAATATATATATATATATAAATTCGATTTTTACTAACAAAAAACTCGGTCAACCGTCGAAAGAATTTATTTTTTCACCGTAAAAACGTATCTAATTAATAAACGCGACTGATAATAAATTGAAATTCAAAACGGGGGATGAGAATAAAGGCTTTTCGGGCGGAGTGATCATAATTAATTAAAAAAAAGACAAAATTTATACGAAAGCTACCGATATACGGATATCAGTATTAATATTTAATATTTTCATTTTAAAATAAATATAAGATATATTTTGACGGGCTTCGCCGACACGAAAAAAAAAAAACTACCGAGAAAGATAATTTGCATCGACACATTAGTAAATTAGCGTTATGAAATGCGCCGTCGTGCTGTGAAAGTTATTAAAACAAATTAATAATTGTTTTAAA
>JANIJI010000059.1:4207500-4535000 GCA_024500535.1 Leptonema lineaticorne | reverse complement strand
TAATTTTTCTAACGCTTGAAACGTCACATCGAATATTTTCATATATGATATCAATTTAAATTCCGATCAATGTATTATATTATACTATTACTAGAAATATTGTTTCATATCTTTAAATGCTATTTCCGATTAAATTATTTATAACAGAAATCGTCCAACCTTTCCGATTGTTATCCTTCAAAATATGCGATATTATACAATATTGCCGAATTATATATATATATATATTTTTTTTCTTTCGTTCAGTACGAATCTTTTGAATTTTAAGTGCATCGTCTGCGACATATCTGCGCCAGATCGCAATCTCAACCGTCTTCTCTAGACAAGAAATTGCTCTCGAGGAGCGCAACATTTTTTTTTTTTTTTTTTTACTCTTCAACATCTCGATGCTTGTGCGCTCTTCATTTTTTCCCTACTCGTCGCTCTTACTATAATATATACCTAACGACGTTTTCAAATCCCGAAAAAGGTTCATATTTATCAAGATCGGTACACTCGAACGAGCAAGAGCGGGCCCGAGATCGGCTAGACGACGAGCATTTTGTCTCCGACGATAAGTCTTTTTTTCAACCATCGAAATCGATTCTGACATGTGTCGTTTTGCATACGTATCATCGATATGAAATCGAAAAAGCATTCCAATCCTATATATTCTTTAAAAAATATATATGTATATGTTACATATAAAAACATACACACATTTATCATATTTTCAATTATCTCCTATAGATAAATAGATAGATTTCCGAAATCAATTCGGATACGCCTTTTTAAATAGAAAGGCGCCATTTGTATCTCGCGCATATATATATATATATATATATATATATATATATATATATATATATATATATATATTCGATTTTTGTAAAATGAGACTCATTATTTGTAATGGCGAATATGCGGAACTTTGTGCGCCATATTATTAATTGTTCACTGTCAATTTCGCATAATTGCACGCGTAAAATATTGGCTATTCCCATGATGTATACACAGCCATTAATATTGTGCCGTGTGGCCGTAATGAATTTCCTTTTTTTTTCCTTGTGTAATTGTGTTTTTTTTTTTCGTTTGATAAGTCAAAATCGAACCGAAGAAACCTCCCTTGATATTTATATAAAAAAAAAATTTTTAAAATAGAAATCCTCGCAGTATCATCGATTAAAATAAAACATTCCGTACGACGTCGACGACGACACCATAGAAATGTCACAGAGTACAGTCTTTTGAATGTGAATTCCTGAAATTTCGCTAATTTTATGTAAATTTCCCTCGATTTTCCCCCTGTGAGTGTACAGCTATGTACGTGTGTATGTGTGCATACATTAACCGTATGATAAAGATGCTAACGGTTAAAGGAAAATCCGTCAACGCCGTCACATGAAGATACTCATTAAATTTTATTATGTAAATTTGTTAATATTAATCCCAGAACATTTTAGTCGAACTCTTTATATTTTATATATAATAATTAAATAAGTAATATTAACGTTGAACATTTCTTAAATCAATATTATGTATTAAAACATATCCTCCATAATATTTTTCAATGTATATATATAAAATTAAAATTAGATTCAATCATGAAAAACAGCATGAATTTCTTCCTATTATTATTATTATTTATTATTTTTTAATTTTTATTATATTTTGGCCTAAGTACATTCGCTGTGTGCTCCTATAATCGCGAGAGCACCATCAGTAATAATCTTGAATGATGGTGGATCGCTATCTCACGTCCGTGAGCCATTATTTTTGCCCGGTTGCAGGTAGTGGAACTTTTTTGCACGACCCATCTTGATGGACCACTTTTTTCTTTTCTTCTTTTTTTTTTTGATTCCATAATACGTCTCTGTCCCGAATTGTCATACGGCAAAACTTCATAACATTTTCGAAAAATATCCCGAAGAGAATTCCAAACTCTACAATATTTTTTTTCACTCTTCTCACTTCTCCGGATCTTTAAAGGTCGGACGAGATTATCACGTTCGAAAGGTGGCTTTTTTTTTTCTCGGAAGTAGGATTTTATGAAAGATTACGTTTATATATAATGTATATATATTTACAAATATGCTTATACCTGTTTTTATATAAAAATTTTTAATGCTAAAATGTCCTTTTTTGTACGCTTTAGCTTCTTCTCGCTTGTGTTGTCTGAGATGCGTCGATAGTATCTGTGAAAATATTTATATTTGGCAGAATAACACCTGAGATGTTTCTTATCTCGATAATCTCCTCAAGGGATAACAAATGTAGCTTTCAGATTTTGTCTTTCCTTACTGCAAAAATATATATATATTTTTTTTTCATCCATTGTATAAGTTCACATCTATCCATCATTATTTTATATTTATATATTTTATATACATATTATTTTTTAATATTTAATAATTAATTTATATATGATTTAACGACGATATATTAATTTAATATTTAGTCGGTGTGTGCGTTCATTGTAGCTAACGTCGTGTGCGCCAGTTTGTACATAAGAAAATTAGGCCTAAATAACAATGGGCGTGGTCGTGAAGTTAATAGAAATTTAATTAATATATCATGTCAAAATTAATATTACGCGATATAATAATATATCGCTTTTGGCATTGAAAATTGATTTTCATGTCATGAATGTACGCATATAATATCAGACCATCTTTTCGATTTTTATTTTTTTTAGAAATGTTTATTAAAAATATTATTATATTAATTTATAATTTGATTATTTGATATAAATTATACTATGAATTTATTTTGAAAAAAAAATTGAAAAATAAATAATTACACAATTTTTACAGAGTGAAAAAAAATATTAATAATTATTTAACTTAATATCGTTGTATTGATGCTATATTTATTTAATATATTATGTTAATTTAATAAAAATATAATGTTCTTATTTTATTTTATAATTATATAAAAACATACGAGAGAAAAATATTCAGAAATAAACGTTTCAAAACGCTTAAAATCACACAGCACGAATTAACCGGAATACGGGAAATTGGACTATTTATATAACGCGATGTCCGAGTTTACTCGGATATGGAGAAATTTAAACGTTTACTTTATGCGAACTAAACCCGTGCCAAGCAGTCTACAGCAGTTAATATTTAATTCCAATTTAAAAATAACCGCTTTTATATTATAGTACATATGTACGTTTTTAAATTTTTAACTTATCAAAACGTTAACAACCGCCGATCCGATATATTCAAATAAATTTCTCTCTCTCTCTCTCTCTCTCTCTCTCTCTTTCTCTCACTAAACTCATTTCTTTCTTTTCATTTTTATTCATTTTACATTTGTCGTAATCGCGTCGATTAATCAAAAACCATTTATTTTGTATCTTTATATTCACGGAGTGTTCTCTGTTTTGTTTTCGTATTCTAAACGTGTTGTTCCTTTGAATATATTAAGTGGGAAAAAATCCATAGTTGTCCGTGTATTCTCGGAACAGTTTCCTTGTATAATACATTTTTTTTTTATTTTCCTAGCGGGTTTTTCGGTTCTTAGGGACGACTTGACGCCAATCGTTTATCCCTTTTAATCCTTTAATTCAATTATATTTTTATATATAAATTATTATTTTTCGTATTATATAATTTTCACGATTAAATTCAATCGTAACATTAAACAGTATTATTATTCGTCTACGTATGAAAACTATTTTCGTTCTATTCAAACTTTTCTACGAAACGTTTCGCTTTTTCTTTAATAATCTTCACAGCGAAATCTCGTTAGTCTCGCAGAAAGCGCGCTTCCTGTTGCCGTCCGTTTTTCCTAAACATTTTCCCTTATCTTAATTATTATGACATCGACATTTATCTTTCTCGCCGGCGACGAAGTCATCGTTTTCTTCGTCTAAATGAAGATGGCTCCTTCTTCTGCTTTCGTTTCGCACAATTAACAGGTAAACGTTTTCAGCGACGGCGTCGAAATGTTTATAAGTATAATTGTGTCTTCCGCTGAAAATTTTCTTTCCGAGAATTTTCATCATACGCTTTTCTCTCGTTCGTGGCGTCTTCCTCTTTTTCATATTTTCTCTATACGGTCGATCAACTCATCATAACTGTTAAATGTATCAAAACGCTTCTAGTTATTTTTAAATTTAAATTAAGCGTTAATTATAATAAACGTTCGGTTTTTCCATTATAATTCATTACGCATGAAATACATTCTTAATTATATTTATTATACACAATTTAATTTAAATTAAAATATTCGTCGATAATTTCGTAATAAACGAACCGAGTTTCACGTCGCCTATTTCGGCCGACTGAAAATAACCACCCTGTATATTATTATTATTATTATTATAATACACTGTGTTACAATTCTAGCTGTCTCGTATTTAGATTTTATTATTTCTTTCGTATATTTATATATTCATAAATTTCACCGCATAGCGAACGTGACTAATTGTACAAATTGCCGACGTTTTTCACATTTATTTTAATATGTTTTTATTTCTTATTTTGTTCGCGAGCATTGTAATATTTATTTTTTATATTATATTTATATATATATATATATATATATATATATATATATATATATATATATATATATACATGTTGCGTGCAATAATACTTTTCTATGATGGATTTTTGCCGACGGCGTGTCGAATCGGATTCGAACTAGAAAATTCGCATTGATGACAATTTCTTATACCGTTGCTCCATTATCGAGCATATTAAATTTCTAATAAACTCATTCATATAAAATTTTTGAACTTCAATATCATTTTTCTACGAAATTGTAATATTAAAATTTCGTTCTCACTAATATTGTGTTACAAATTAATAATATAACTTATTTTAAAAATTATATTTGGTTTTAGATTTTTTTTTATGTTAAACACTAATACTAAATTTATAATAATGTTTGTTATATTTACATTTTTTATATTTTTTTTAATATATTTATTAATTATGTAAAAAAAGAATACTGCAGTTTATTCGATGATAATTAGATAAATTTCTTTAGTACAAATATTATTATAATTTTTTTATTTTTAATTATATCTTTAAACAATCAATTTAGATTACAGTACAAAATGTAAAAAAAATCAACTTTTTAAATTTTAAAATTAATTGAATTAGAAAATATGAAAAATAAATTTTCATTTATAGAAAGGTGAAATTTAAAAATAAAAATCCTATGAAAATAATTATGTCCAATATTTTATTACATTTACCAAAGCTAATTATTATATAAAAATTACTATATTTTTCAATTGAATGATTATATTTACAAATATCACATACGATATATATATATATATATATATATATATATATATATATATATATATATATATATATAATATTTAACGATCATAAATTTCATGTAATTTTATCATTTTACATTTCAACCGAAAAAGCACACCTCTTAAGTTTTCAACGCTTTATATTTATTAAAGAGACCGTCGGACGAAAAAACGGTTACATTTCACGAAAATTTAATTTCGTTCAAAGATTTCCACGACTTTTACATACACATATATATATATATATATATATATATATATATATATATATATATATATATATATATATATATATATATATATATATATCATCGTCTGTGAAATACGTAGCATCCGATCAAAACATATTTGACCGTTTTGTCCGTTTCTTTCGCGGCACCCTTTATAGTTAGTTTTGCAAACGGATAACGGGTTCTGTTCGCGTTGACAGATGGCCGTTCGCGATACGTCTTTCGGATTGTCCTCTCTGAACAAAATCGATGGTTTAAATTCGAAACGAGTGCGCTAAAATGGTAACCGTGACTCAAGAGACTTACATATTTATATTTAACCGTATAAAATCGACATTATTATATACAATTTTTGTTGAAAATAAAACATTTTACGATTCAAACGCAAAAACAACATATTGATTAATAAATAATTTAATCTGATTCGTATTTGGATTGTCTTTAATACGTTATCGTTTTTTATTCACAAATGGAAAAATATATGTACTTTTATCGACCGCATCGTAATGTTTTATAACGCGAAAGCTCTTCGAAGCGGGTACACGGTTTGAAAAGGCACTCGTCTCTCTTTTATAGTGCAATATATTGGATTTTCTTCTAGCATATTGTGTGAGGCGTCTGTCCGTTGTTTTTTCGTCTTTTTTTTTTTTTAAAAAAATGTCAATTCGGGCACGGATCGCACATAAATTTGAATCGAAAATGGGAGGAGAGCGCGACAAATAGCCCGCCCGGGGCGCAACGCCTTTTACAACCGAAGCATTTTCTTACCAACAAAACATATACTTGATGACCACCGATGTACCCTCATCTTCTTACACTTCTATTTCTACCTATGTATTCTGATACGTTATAAATATTTACGACGAATAGAGCTCACGTCTACATATATATAATATCTTATGTATATATATATATATAGAATTTTTTTATAAATATATAAAACTTTAAAATAAAACATTAATAAATTGTGTTATTTGACTTTATTAAAAAGATAATTCTACGTCATTTTTATATAAATATGATTTCTGGTACTTGGCTACCTTGATTGGCTTGAAAAAAGTCTAAGCGGAAAGTCTACGATTTATCAGTATAGCCTAAATACTTCACGTAGTATTAAATCGTATGATCTTGAAGACCAATTCACAGGTTCATTTTCACCAGCGATTTTGTTTTGAACCTATTCACCAAATGTAACGATGGCTCAATGGTCGTGTGGCTTCAATTTTAGCACGATTTCAATTTTGTAAACTTCCTAATCCAAATCTTCTATAAAGTGGTATGGACTCATTTGGGTCTTCCTCAATACTAAGCTCCATAACGGCAATAGCTTCTTCAGTTCGCACTGTATGACGTCTCTGATGACGTGTGTTATCATAATTGCCCTGATGGACGATTATGTCGACTATAAAATATACGGAGCGTGATGAGTTTCTCGAACTGAACCATATTTTTTGTAAAAATTGCACAATTTATAAGCATTGTTCAAAGTGTTAGTCAATACATGATATAATGGCATATCATAAACTAAATACAAAACAAGTAATGACTATCAAAATAGTGTATAAATCAAAAAATGTTATATCTTTTATATATATATATGTATATATAAAGATTATGTTTATTGCTTACTCGGACTTTGGATTAACTTTGAGCTTTGAAATCCAAAGCATCCTTCGCACGAGTCGAAACGTTTGCACAATCAACGGATCAACTTGTCAATAAACGGACTATTGACAACCGACATCTGACTTGTACATGATACGGTTTTCATTGATTGTACAATAACCATAACGACTTATATCAACTTCAAACTATACTATATACAAATAAATTCGCATAAATAAACCAACTTGTCGATCATTCGTACGATTAATTAAATTATTTATATATATTTTTTTTTAAATTGAATTCTGTGCGTAATGCAAGAGCTTAAAAGGTCGCAGCTTTCGAATCGCACGCCGGACATCTCCCCGAGGGAAAAGGGTCTGACCACCATTTTGCCATCCCTGAAGAAAGCCACACCCTTGATGGATGAGTGAAATTAGGAAGCCGGGCAGCGTCGGATAAATGAGGTTGTCGTAAAATGTAAGGGCGCGTGAAAATTCATACGTAACGACCGTCGTAACACCGAAGCCACGCCGTCTTTTTGGACCAGAGCCCTAAGGTCCGCACTTTGTTTTATTAATGACTCGAATTTCTTTTTTTCCACCCACCCACCCACCCATTCAACCTCATTCCCATTTTTTTACACTTGTTTGTACCGGAAAAACGGAAGGTTTATATACCGCTAGGCACATATACATATATATATATATATACACTTTTTTTATGCGAAATTAGTCTTGGCTTTTACGACTATTGCACTTTTTTTCCTAACTTTCTTCCTCGGGCGAAGAAGTTTTCCGCATTGAAGTGTTTTCTCTTTGTATTTTTTTTTTAGAATATCAAACATTTCATCCTACACAAATTTCAAATATAATTTATGCATATATTATGTCAAATATATTTTTTCAGAATTTACTAGCAATTCAACTTTATATATTATCAAGTATATATGATAAATTTCATTATATTTTTATCATATTTTTTTCATTTTATTCAATTAAACTACTTATGATATTTTTTATACCAAATATACACGATAACATCATAAGATACACATTATCTCATAATAAAAAAATAAATACCAAAAAAAAAACACACTTGATTTTCAACCACGCATTATCTCCATATATGTTTTATTCACTTCAATGGGCAACTGAAAATTCTCAAACACAACACCGGTTCAATGTTGATAATAAGTTAACACCTTGGGTATTTTATACATATCTTCTACTAGCTATCGCGTTGGAAGAGTAATAAATAGCCTTTTCTTTAGTATTCATCGAATGCATTCAACGTATATACAAGCTAAAGACCAGAGTTTTCCAAACTTGGTCACTTACCATACAATATATATGTAATATATATATATATATATATATATATATATATATATATATATATTGCGAATTTTATTCAGAACGGTATCGGCGGCACCCGGCACCGGTTAGTTGTCCACTCGACATATTGGTTCAAATTAACTGCAATTTTCATCACCCACGCCATATATATATATATATATATATATATATATATATATATATATATATATATATATGTTGGATCGCTGTCATGCAATAAAGATTAATGCGTTTTCATCGTCCTATTATGGTTTATGTGAATTTATTTTGTGCCAAAGTATAAATGATTAAAATCGGATAGCAGTATTTAAAATGTTTAATTTAAATCCGCCTTATATTTTATATGAAAGTACTCACTTTTATCGTCTCATTATATCGAATTGATAAAATGTGAAACGATTTCTGATTTATATATTTTAAATATATTCAATGTCGATATAATGACAAAGTATCATTTAAATAATATTTTATTATATATATATATATATATATATATATATATATATATATATATTATATAGCATGGATTGAAAGATTGAAATTATCCACAGCTAATTCAAGATTTTAAGTATTGTATTTATAGTCGTACTGAATGTGACTCATCTTGAATGTAATGTGAAGCACTAAAATAACGCATTCCATCAGTGAATAAAATATACACAAGATAATAATTGTATAGCACTAGATCGGTATCTATTAATTATTTCGTTTCATCGGTTGTCTTATCGAGTATTAAAATATAAATTAATATATAATATTCATAATACCGTTGGGTATTGAACTTCAAAAGTTTCGACGTTATTAAGCTGTGACGCTTTTCGATTTTCCAGGAAAGTTCCATAGCCGGTGGCTAACCGCAGACTGTTCAACTGACGTTTCGATGCATCTAAAATGCGGTGCCACTACATAATATTACATATATGCAATATATATAAAACGTGGCCGTGTCATATATGTAACACTCGCAATGTTTTCGAATGCATATATATATATATATATATATATATATATATATATATATATATATATATTGTATATACACCGCTTTTTTTCAATTTGACGAAATGACTTTTTGCGGTTTACCGGTTCTTCGATGTCCGGCGAAATATAAAAAGGTACGCTCTTCGAAAAAGCTCCGCTTTTCAGTTAAAGCCGAACTCTTCAAACAAACAATAGAAAATTTAATAAACGGAGTTGGAGTAGAAATCTCAAAAAATTGTTCTCTATTGCAGTATTATTTAATTTAAAATACAATAAGAATTTTATATTTGTTCAAAATTCATTTTAACAGTAAGAATTTATATAAAATATTTTTTAATATTTAAAAATAAATAAATTTATAATTTAATTTTCGCACTAATAAAATAAATATTTTGGATGACGAAAATATTTTTCTCATATTTCATTATGTTTAAATTAAAAAATCGATCTTCAACTGAAATAATTAATACTGAATTTAATTAAAAATATTTATATATAATAATATATCAATGTATTGCATATTATAAAAATTTCGTTCTAAATATTAGTTTTATATTCAATATTTATAAGTTTATTTAATAAATATTTTTACAATTCAATATATGGAATTACTGGTCTTAAATAAAGCTCGTTCGGTGCGTTTATGCTCTTTAACCTTTGACCACCATAAATTGAAATAATTCTATAAGAGAACAATAGGTTTAATGTATTATACAATTTTCTATGCGCGTACAATAGTTAGCAATAGGAAATACAATGGATATTGCAAACAAGTGTAAATCACTTAACGTACTAAATTTATGATTTGTAAGCGTTGAGAGAGTCGCCTTTTCTAAATCGCGTTCTGTGCATACACATATATACTATATATACCCTTTGTGCTCTCATTATATATCGTTGTAGCCGAAGCGACGTTCTATATTCTTTATGAATAATTAAAAAAAAGGCACGAGATTCAAATCCGCTTTGGGCCAAGTTTTCCCTAGCTTTTGTTAGCCACTCCGGTACCTGAAAGGGAGAAAAAAGCACACGACCCTTGCCCCAAATTACAGTTCGCCATAAAAATCTCACAAATTTCGGACGCATTATTGCATAATGCTAGCTAGAGATCCTAGAGGTAAAGCCTTCGGCAACGGGGGTGAATTACCGGGAACAAAAAGGCGAATTCTCTGAATGGGTCCGACCACAAAATTAAACATAGGTTCTTGAATTTGAACCGCGAACATAATAATATGAAACGGATGTTTTTTGATGCGGCTGCCAAATAGGAAACAATAAACGTGGCGCATGTACAATGCTTTTTTTTTAAAATATTTTATTTCTATTAAAATTTTAAACGATGCCCGTATTGAGTTTGTTGCCGCATACAAAATGTAACGAAACGGTTGATTTATCGACGCTTATTGTGTTAACTTTTCGCCACGAGCTATTATTCTACAATACAATTATATCAACTAATTGTCAATCTTCCAAATTGTAAAAATATTGCATTAATTATTCGTTCAAAAAAAAAAGTTTAACATTAACAAGTATCGTATGATAGAATTTCAACACATTAAAAAACGAACGAATATCGCGCGAATTCTAATTACACGAATGAAAATTTATTAATTATCCGGTGTTAATAAACGCTATACGAAAGCTCGCAGTTAAATTTACTCCATTAATTAAAATTTAATGTAGGTTTAAATATACGTACATTCCATACGGGTACCATTGTGAAAGCTCAAAATTTCGAGGTAATAATGCCTTTTGTCGAGGACTTTAGCGATTAACGTGTTCGCTAATCTTTAATTTCCCAGATTTTAACGAAATAGTTATATTATCAGTTGCGTTAATTATAAAATTAAAAATGTAATACAGATAGAAAGAGTGAAAATGTAATTTGAATTAGTTTATATATAGTAAAGCTTCTCGATTTAAAAGTTATAATGATCAAATCGGATTAACTTTTTATAATTGTAATATCCGTTTTTTTTTTTTTAGATTATGGTTGAAATTTTTTGATTAGTCATCATAGCCTATAGTATAAATTACATGAAAATAATCGAATTACACGACAGACCGACATGTTTCTGAAAGGTAAAATCCAAATCGTAATTACGAGTCTTAAGACGAAGCGAAGTGGAATAAAAATAAAAAGTAAAGGAACCAAGTGTAGCATCTTTCCCTTCGTTTTACATCTTTACGCTTTTTCCACGAGTGAGTTGTTCGAAGCTTTTTGATGTTGCCAAAAACCGACTTTTTGATCTTCAGCCGTTTCTTCTTTTTCTTCAGCTGAAAGCCTCCACGACCGGGGCATCTTCTCATACTCTGCGCGGTTTATTCGTTCAGAGCGCGACTGAAAAGAAAAAGAAGACGATTTTCCTGAAAAAAAATAAATAAAATAAAAATAAAAAATGTATATAGTACTTACACGGCCGTAATTTGTAACAATGTTTCCGGTCGAATTAGCCGGCAACCGAATTAGGGGCTGCAGCCCCGAGGCTCAACGAAAGGACGTTTCTTCTTCTTTTTATTTTTATTTTTTTTTCTCTTCTACCACTTTTGCACGGCCCGAGCAAAAGTAGTAGTTGGTCGGTTTCTTTGCTCGCAATTATGTACATAAAAAGCAAAGGGGCTGTTCCACATTCTCCGTCTCGTTTTTGCCCTTTCGGACGTTTTATTTCGTGAGTGTTCTCGTGAAATTGCCCTTGATTTTATGACCCTTACGAAAATGATCTGATTTTCAAACGACCGCATTAATCTAGCCGCCGTTTTCCTTATACATTTCTTCAACGTTCAATATCGAGCACTTGCCTTCTTTATACGTTCTTTTTTTCTCTTAACTGTTTATATTATATTTTCATTCGCTTTCAAATTTCCTCATTCTTTGAATAATGTGTGATATATTTTAATTTTATATATTTCAAATTAAAATACATAAAGATGATTTATAATTACTTAATATATATATTTAATTATTAAACCATTCTTCATAATTAATAGATTTTTGTTTTGACTTAAAACATTTGTATTAATTTTTAAATTTAAAAATAAAATAGAAACGTTTCTATAGTCTATTTAAAATTGCACAATATATAAAATGTTTCGCCCCTCGTTTCGAGTATCGGATTCACTCGAAAGAAATTAAGCGAGGACAATTCAATCAAGACTACGCCAAATGGGTTTTCGTTTTTTTTTTTAAACGGGAAATGCTAAAAATAAAGAGTTTATTAAAACGAAAACTTCATTTCAATTAGTGCTCACAGAGTTTTCGAATGATCTAATTTAGCACATAATTCAAAAACCGGCACCAATATAAAATCTAAGAATTACATTCATATTGTTTCATTGCATTTTATATATAGTAGATATATATGGTAGATAAAAATAATTTCTTATTACATAGCATCAAAATTTTCTGATGATTTCTATTGTATTTTTGACCTCTATATTACAATATGTCGTAAAATTAGGTGTGACGATATTTTATTCTTTTTTTTCGTGCCTTTTATACGAGGAATTTTTCCGCTAAAAATGATGTATATTTAACACGATAACTTGACGTGATTTATGTATTCGTATTAATTAACTTGTAAAATTTATAGTATACAAATTCCTATTATATATATATATTTTCTATATCGAATGAATAATCTTAATTAATCGATATCGTAAAATATTGTATATAATATTTACTTGTAATTTAAAAGTTGGAATCGGTTTTTAAGATATATCGAGTTAATTTATTTTTAGTATATTTTTTTGAAATATTACATATTCCATTGAAATTATTTAGTACCGTCAAAATTTTGTCAATTAGTATGAGTTGAAGTTTTCAATTTAAAATTTTATTTTTGAATATTATTACTATGAAAACGGTAGTAGTGTAATAATAATTTTGAACTCTTCAAGAAGGTCAGCTATTATTCATTTATTTTCCAATATTCCTGAATGTCCACTCGTGTGCTCCCTCCAAACTGAGAACTGCTGATCTGACTGAAAGCTGAATAGAGGAAAGGGACTCGGATTTTTATAGTTAACGGCTCCGTAGAATAGGGGAAATTGAAAAATTCAATTGGAATCCCTCTCACTACGTTCGAATTCATTTCGACTATATAAAGAATTCCATAGCCCGCGCACCATCGTTAATTCAATTTAGAAAATATATATTTTTTTATTGATTTCACCGTTGTAATTTGTCGAATTACCATATTTATATTCGTAGTGCTCGTGTAAATTAATTTGGTAATAATTCCACGGTTGGAAACGGAAGTGATTTTGCGTCAAAACTCATTTCCATATCTTTGGCTATGTTTTCCGCTCACGAAACATTTCCTTTTTTTTCCTTTATTTCCGCGAACGCGCGTGCGTGCGTATGTGTGTGCGTATTTTTTTCCTGCTGAAAATATTCCGTCGGCACTTCAGTATCGTCACCCCCTTTAACGCATGTCGGTTTTAGTTTTATCGACGTCTCAAAGTCCAAAGAAACGTCAATAAAGTCGCGTTTGCATAAAACGATGATTTTTACCAGCGCGTCAAAGGGAAGGGAATCGGTAAAATTTGTAAATAAAATGCGTTTCGTCGAGCAACATTTTTACGATCGAATTTTTCCATTTTTTTTTTCTTGTTTTTTCCTCCATCGTTTCTATCGCCTTTTTTCCATTTTACTCCTCAGCATCAAAGGGATGGTAATAAACGATTACGCAATTTTTTCTCCAAAGTTATGTTATTATGCGATTCGTAAGCGAACACCCCTTTTGTTCGAAGAGTTCCGTTTTTTCGTTATTTTTTTTTTATGAATGTGTTTGCTGCAAGAACGGATACCGTTTTGTACTCTTAGAATCTTAAGTCGTTTCTAGGATATTGAATGGATCGCACGTTCGACTCCCGCTACTAACTCTACTATCTTACCAAGATCTTTAACAGCAAACATTGTCGATTATACTGGAGTTTCTGGATCTTCGTGATCTAAGAAAGGTCGATCTTAACTCGTTTATATGGACTTGGCAACCGGAAGGATTCAGTTATGTTATGTACAACATTTTTCCATGATGGAAAACTTCATATTTATTTACTTAAACTATATATCTTTCGGAATTGATGTGTGTCATGTATATAACTCGTGTTTACCATATATGCATAACTATTTTCATGATTATATTTATGGTCACATTCGAGTTCAGTGACATTATATTTTCGTTGCTCTGTTCGAGAGGAATATCGCGTGTTTTTGGGCAATTGCTCAAAATGCATGTCAGCGACTGTTGCATTCAGTGCCCACAATCTGATTCAAAATTGACAGTATCCCAAGTATCCTTTTCGTGTTATTCCAGGTAGCTTGTAATTGTCCTTGTTTGACATTCGCGGCTTTCGCACGCACGTCCAAAACCAGAACAGGACTGGTTAACTCGTACATACGAACATTAGTTAACGTCCATATACTATGTCCCCATCTGATATGGTAAACAGATCTCAATAGACGTTCGTTATCTTAACTATCGTTCCAAATAAACATCGAGCAATATGTTAAAAAGTGTTCATTATTCTTAAAATCATAACCATTTAAAGTTGAAACATACTACCCCAATCACTAGATATACTTCGTACAGTACGTGACAATCTTTTTTAGGATCAACGTGTTTTTATTCAATTCTGTATTTAAAATTATTTAACTTATCGAATTTATCGATTTTGAAAACTGAATTTTATATAGGTATTTATTTATTGCTTGCGAAAGTCGAGTCTTTGAGTTGCAACTTTGCTTATTTCGATTTTTGTGTCAATCGATTTGTTCACGTCTTATTACAACATAATGTAATGATAATTAATTTATAACATGGTAATGCAGTCTTGTAAAACTACCTTTACGCGACCGTAGTAAGATTGATCGATTGAAAATATTCGATAAACATGTGTTCCGCGAACGCCTTTTAACAACAACAACTTCAAAATTCCTGAGTCGTGTAAAAAAAAAAGAAAAGAAAAATTCTCCGGATCGTTCCGGCGCTTTGTAAACAAGTTTTCCGGACAAATAGGTAAAAATTGTAATGCGGCCGGTACGCGTGCCGCTCGTTATTTACATCTGGCTCACGCGAACGACGAGAATACTTGTCGCCGGGTACTGGTTCGGTCCGGCTATCCATCCATCTCCAAAACCGGAATCGGAACGGAGCTCCAATCTATTAGAATTATCAATGGTCGTCCTGGATAAGATCTGTGACCGATCCGTGTAGATAGGATCGATGTCAACCGTGATGGCCCCTCGACTTCTTCGATGGCTACTCGGAATTCTGAACGTTTTCCTAGAGCGAGAAAGTAAAATGGGTTCTCAGACGATACAAATAGCTTATATATATATATATATATATATATATATATATATATATATATATATATATATATATATATATATATATATATATATATATATATATATATATACAAGAGTGGACCTATGTGCGAATTTGCACACGGGTCACCTGTGTCAGTTGGATCATTAGAAGTACATACGTTTTGTTATTATATGAATTTAAAAATAAAATAATTATTAAAAAAATCACAAAATAAATCCAATTAATTATAAAAAAAAGGTATTGTTATGTTGCATAAAGTACGATGTTTGCGTTTATGGTCGTACCTTAAGAAACCAGTTGTCGAAATCAAAGCAAAATTGAATCGTAAATGCTGAAATATTTTACATGAAAATATATGGTAATAAACTGAATGCGGACATGGCAAGGATGTATATTTTGTGTTGTAAAGATTATTTAATATTAATTGTAAAAATAAGGTGGCATTCGAGTGCGACATCGGCGGCGGCGGCGGCGGCAACGCTAACACTCTATATATATGATTTTAAGTGTCTGTTTTCATTTTATATGATCTAAAAGCGACTCTAAGGTTGTTGCGACAATCGTAACACCGTTAAATCAATACGATCGATTGAAATTCATCACTTGTATGTGACTCTGCCTTATTCGCAACCGAGGCATCGACCATAACAAAACGATCGTTTGTTCGCCGACAAATAAACACCGCCGCCGGTGGTACTGTATCAAAAGTTTAAGAGGCGTAAATAAAGGTGACATTTTATGATCCTGTTCCGTGACATGGGCATCGTAAGTGCCAAGAGGTCCAAACGTATCGGATGTCGTCGAACGGACCTTCGTCTGTATAGTAGTTTTCATACTGCGCCATATATCCTCGGATATCTCGGTTATGAATGACATTTCGAAATTTCAGATTTACATCGGCGGACACATTTTCGACATTTACATAATATAATTATTTCGTTCCGGTATTATTTCTGTGCGGACATTATCGTTTTTCAACGTTGATAAAGCGCGACGAGGACGTGTCATTAACGATACGTCACCGTCGATGTAATTTTATTAATTCAAATCTCGAATTTCGACGTTAATTAAAAGTTAACAACCGTCTTTGGTTATCTTCGCGTTACGATTTGTTGCCTCTGTTTTTTTGTTTTGTTTATTATTTTATTTACTTTTTGTTTCTTTGTTATTTTTACGCTAACGACACAACATCCCCGCAGTGATCGTAAACCTTTGTCTCATTATTTTTTTATCAACAGAATAATTATATAAATAAATAACACTGGAATTTATTTTAGTTAAAAATATTTAATGTGATACAAATACTGTATATTCAAACATTCATGACCTACTTAAACTATATATTAGTTAATAGTTAAAACATATAAATACATCAGCTTATATTCAAAATATTGTGTCATCGCTAATGATTAGTTTTATATAATAGGTAATTAGTAGTATTATGATATTTTTAAAGAATCCTGACAGTTAAAATATATTTTCTTGATCCTTTTCACCATAGAACTTAACATCAGCGGTCAGACAGACCGTCTTCATTAGTCAACCATTCTTCCATTCTAAATAATATATTCCGTATAATAAAGACCATAATAAATAAGAAGTGAAATGCAGATGTTGTACATTAGAATAAATCTAATATATATATATATATATATATATATATATATATATATATATATATATATATATATATAATATCGAATAAATAATTAAAAATAACCCTTAGATGGCAACTATTATACGTACGATGACTTACAAGATTTTTCCGCCTTTTACGAACTCGGTCGTTTAATGACGGTATTAAAAAAATGTATATATATATATATATTTAATCTTTTTTTTTTAAGTCGTAATCAGCGTTCACATAAAATTGTGACTGGGTAATTTGTGGTAATTCCAACGTTGGTTCTGTGTCATAATGCGCGTTTATATCTCGCATTATATCTAATTAAAGTAATAAAGCAATATATGTGCGTACATAGTTACGGTAAATTCAGTAGTTTAGCGCGAATCACACAGTTAGATTATTTTCTATCGTAAAATAAATGCATTTTAATCGACGCCCTCGGGCTGTAATCGCACTGGAAAGATCTCGAGGCTGAGGAATCACCTCGAAAATCGTGTGTTTATTAAGTTTTCGTAGGCTCAATGTAGCGCCAGCCTGAGCGTTTGAACTTTGTCCGTAAGAAAATACATTATATCGACATTTTACTCATTATATACCATAGAATCAAATGGTCAATACTTTGAATAAAAATATTTTGAGATTCCCCTGAAATTTATGTGTTTTTTTAAACGAAAAAACCGGCAAACTTCAACTTACACTCCTGATATATATATATATATATATATATATATATATATATATATATATATATATATATATATATATATATATATATATATATATATATATATATATATATTCGAAAAAAAAATAAGTTAGAAATATGTCGTAATTAATTAATTATGGTCGATCGAACGACGAATTTTTTTAAACGATTAAACCGACGTCGTTCTTTATGCAAATTATATATATATATATATATGTGTGTGTGTGTATGTGTGTGTACGATAATCCAAAATTAAATTGAAACTAAAAAAATATTTGTTAATATATATATATATATATATATATGTGTGTGTTTTTTTATGAACGTATTTACGATTTTTAAATGAACCGATAATCGATTCGCGAATTAAAATTAAAATAAAATGGCTTTCGTTTTGTCGGAGCGTGAAAAAAAAGAGCTTTTTTTCCGCTGTCCGACGTATAATGATTCGATGAATTGAACTTTTAATGCGTTTCGTGTGGCTTTTCTTTTTTTTTTTTTTTTTTTGGCGATTTAATTCGATTTTATCGCGTTTTTTAGTTTCGTTCGTGTCGAATTCATTACACGACAGAAATCAATCGAGGCAGTGTTTTAATTTTAATTCAACTCCGAATGAAATAATACGTTTAATTTATGACTCGAAGTATTATATTATTTTTTTTTCATCGTTCGGTAATAAATCCGATTGCCAAAAATCGAATTATTACAATTCAATTACACTTATCTATAAATCTACTCTACTTTATATTATTTTTTTAGATGCAACGTTATTATTTTAATGTATAATATAATACAATGATGTAAGAGGTAAACTTGAATTCAAATCGGCGCCAGTAATATTAATCGAATAGTTGGTTATTATTATATACAGATTATATACTCAATTGAAGGTAGTAGATACGCATCCAGAGCCTGTCGTATGTCAGGTATATTCAATTATTTTATTATTAAAAATAATTTATATACAAATATGTGTCTTAATATATGTAAATTGAATTAAAAATTGTTCATTTAATATATTTATAGAATTATGATAATTAAATTTTTATTGTATATATATATATAGTATTGATAATACAGCTTAGTGGTGATATGAATATGAATCGTATATTGTGCGACATGTTACCGTCGCTTGAAAGCACCTGCCCTAAGCATTTTTTGGTCGATTGAAAAATAGTGTATAAATTACGGATGCGTCGTTATATCGTCGTAATAATAAAGTAGTGAAGGGGAACAAGTTTACCGGGAGCTAGCGGTGTGTTTGTCGGCTCCGGGGACGGGTTAATGGCGCGGGTCCCTGGCGGCGACCTGCTCACCGCAGAGCAATCAAGTCGATTTTCTTCAATCATAAAGCATGTTTTTTTTTTTGGAGCATACAGAATCGTGTAATAGAGAGAACACACCGCTCGGCCACAACACGAAAATTGTAACGCATTCTATATATAAAATAGAAAGAAATAAATAAGGCAAACGACGATGAGCCGCGGAACGATTTAACCTTATTGCCCGCCGGGGCTATACGGTTCGATTCGCTCGCATTTTGACTCGATCAAACGTCTATAAAACCTCACTAAGGCATATATTCATGTATATATATATATATATATAAAAGAAAATGAAAGTTGAAATGCGCTCGATTTCGAACAGAATCAAATTTATCTTCTTATATATATATATATATATATATATATATGTTCATGGTTATATAGCATTTGTGAGTCCGAACGGAGTATCATTGTCATTATTATTGTTGCTTATATGATAATCTTGATGTATGATCGAAATAATCGAACCCATTGATCCGTTTTGATTATTATACAAAAAATATATTATTTACAAAGCAATCCTTCTTTCAAAACAGATCCATTGTACTGATTATATGTGTAACAATATAATTGTAATATGAAAAATTTGAGTGACCTTATTTTAAAAATGTTACTCTAATATAATTTTCATCTTCTTTTTTTTTAAACTTTTTCATTCTGAAAAAGTGGGGAAAAAAAGAAATCTGGACTTTGCGTCCGCCGGTGTTTCCGCAACCGCATTTTAATTTAGAAGTTTCTTCCCCTGCCGTCCGTTATGTTACCGCACGAAATGGCTTCTTATATTACCCTCATCCTTCGTTCGCCTTCTTTGATATCCTGTAGCGAGGACTTGCGAGGAAGGAATAGCTCTTCCGGGAGTGATAAGCGTAATCTCCTTCGTTGATCCTTGGTCCCTTTTTTCCTCCGGAATTTAATTGGACCGAGGTCTCCGTCTTTGGCCAAGGGTGGCGGTGGTTGAGGAGCTCGAAAACGCTCTCATCTCGTCCACGGCGAGATGAAATTTTTCTTATAAAAGAAAAAAAAAAGTGGACACGAATGAAATCACACTCGCCGCACTTTTTGACCGGATTTTTATTCCTTCTCACAAAATTATGGATAATTTTCACCGGTGTCACCTGGTCGCACTTTGTATTCCTTAGACGGTTTCTGTTAGAAAAATTCTTTTCATATCCTACGAACGATAACTTTAATCGTTTATTATGCCGGTCTCGTGACGGTGAAATCGACGTGAATTACCAGATATTGACATTTTTCTCGGCACTTTGACTTCGTACTTCCTGCGAGGTTCGTTTGCATAATAGAGCTCGTTATTATTGTACAGTAACCGACACACAAACATCCTGTTCCACTATTAGGATACATTCGTATATATTTCTATTCATTCATGAATAGCTCTGTTTTGCAATTAAAATTTTTATTATTGATCGACAGTGAATCATTTTAGATATCCTCTTTTTCCATCTGCAGGTGTGTGTGTGTGTTAAGAATTTGACTCGTTATACAATACATCTTAATACCAAACACTACATCTAAACAAAAAAAAAATAGTAAATCTCTTTACGTTTTTATTTTTTTTTTATAATTTAAAATTTATAGCAACATAAATATCACAATGGTTAAAAAGCCTCATCGTCGAACGGCGCACATCAACCCACATAGACTTTGCGTTAATTACTCAAATATTCTTTCTTCAAATAATATAGAACGAATCGTGGCAAACACTCGAAACTGGATAGCGGTTGAATAGTAATCGGGGGTCAAAAAAAAAAAATAACAGAAGAAATAAAAAAGACCGCGAAGAAAATAAACGTTACTTTGGGACCACTTTTAATTGGCTCGAAAACTTTTAATGGCTTAGTTTTATCTTTATTTCTTGCATTTGAATTAGACGACCTCTCGATACTGTATCCGGAATTCGAAATAACGAGTTAGTTACTCTCTTTCATATATGTACAACGCGTGTGTATGTAATTCTTGGTCGCTGTGAATAGAATCGATCGTGTCGCCTTTATATATTTATGTATGCGTTTTTTTTTTGTTTTTAATTTCGGTTTTTATTTCTTTTCGAATAATTAAAGCTTTTTTAACGTCTTTACTGAAAAACGGTTCTTCCTGTGTGAAATAAAAGCTAACTACACGCATATTAAAAGAGTGGCTACTGAGTATTTTATTATTTTTATTTTATATTCGGTTACAAGTCGTTAATTATATACGTTTAAATATCGCATGTCGTTTGATGTATTTCAAAATCTAAATTTTTAATCCGTTTTAATTCCGTTTTCATGTTCTAGTGCTGCGTTTTGAATAGATTTATGCAGGAAAGTTTCTACATTTATTATTAAAACTTGAGATATGGTTTATCTCTATTCAACATTTTATTACATACGAACATTTAAATATGAGACATTGTCTGAGCTAATTACATATAAAACTTTAATATCTACGGTAATAAAAAAAAAATATCCATAAAATGCATTCGAATGTCTTTTGATACTTCTTGAATACTATTTAATATTGTTACACCTTTATATAATTATTTCCGTTACAAATCAATAGTTAAGTTGATTAGATATCTGAATATAATTGATCTCATTTTTATGCAGCATCTAATTTTATATAGTTCACATATTAGCATTTGTTTGTTTAAGCTATATACAATGTATTATATGTAATCGTTGTTATTTTTTTTTTTCGTTGTACGTGACGCGAAATAAGTGCTGGTTTATTCAGATGGACGATCTTACCTGTTTCCCAAGAAACAAACACGCGATTTGTATGCAGATACGACGTAGCCGTAAGTTGTTTTTAGTGAAAAAGATACCGATAGCAGCATCCTGAACCCAACGGTCCAGTTCGAAAGTATAATATCTTTAGTGAATATTAAACGGGCTCTTCTATTTCTTTCGTTTTTCTTTTCCTTTTTCCGAGTTTTTCTTTTTTTTTGTTTTACCTTTGCGCATCTTCAAAAAAAAAAAAAAAACAGAAATGTACCAAGAAAAAGAGCGGCGTGCAACATTGCGAAATGGAAATTCTCGTTCGGGAATCGAATATTAAGGGGTGGCACGGTAGGGTGTTTTTCTTCGATATTCGTGTGCGTACGCGGAATAGAAAATTCGCGATGAAAATGACCGGAAAACTCGCACTGAGTCTGGACTCTGCCCCGATAAAAACGATTTGTATAATTTCGATATTTCGACGTTGTTTGCGAGCCTGTTTTACGGCGTTATCCGTTTTTCCGTTACGTCTAACGATTTTCCCTTTTCACGGATTTTATTATGTATGCACTTGTTCCTATACGTCATGCGAAAATGCAAGCGAAAAATTCTATACGAAATTCATTTTTTTTTCTATGAGAAATATCAACAATCTAAATGATTTTTACAACTCAAAAATATACATCATTTTTAGTTGTTATTATATCACTTTTGCGATATTTTTACATAATTTAAATTTTAATGCTTAAATAAAATGGATACGTTTTTAATAATATAATATAAATGTTGAACTAGCGTGCGAATTCGCATACAAGTTTAACATTTATGATATAATTACAAAATATCTGTAAAACCAATAGTGCTATTAATTTATTGCATTATTTTACTAAATTTAATTACATATTTTTTTAATTTGGAATAAAATTTGTTTTTTTTATATATTTATAACAATAATAAAAATATTCACAGTAAAAATGACTCGACAATATTTTAACAATTTATAAAATATAATAGGGAAATCTTTACACGATTTTTCATATTTATATTTATCTTAACATTTAAATTACATGCTTTTTTCGTCATATTTACAATACAACACACAACTTACAGTAATTTCGATCTTTTTTTTTTCGTTTTTAACCAGCGCGCTTTTTCTTTTTTTCAACCCGCGATTTGCGTCCGTTGTTAATATGCAAATTTTTTTTTTCGTCGTAAAAAAAGTTACGACGAAATCGCAAAGTCGCGTGCCGTTCCTTACATTATTGAGTCATTCGCTCCCGTTTATTATTATTTATTTTATAGTTCGCCTTGCATTTTCTTTATCATGTAACAACATTGACGGTCATGCAATTCGCGGTGATATGACCAAAAATGTGTGTGTGTGTGTGTGTGTAAATATATATTTACATATGTTAAATAAAACGCGATTTAAGTATGTGTTGACACATTTGTATATTTTAATATTTCTTTTGAATCGTGATAATGGTCAAAAATTTGAACCGCTCGAATTTCTTTTAACACTTGTTTTTTTTATATTTCGTTTAAAGTTGCGTTATATTAATTGTTCGATAATTTAATGAGTGGTTTTATTAAGTCGTAGTCAGATTAGAGTTGAAATTTTGAATTTTCATCTGATTTATAAGTTCATTTAATAGTTTAACTTTTAAAATTCTTCAGAATCTTGGAGATTTCTCATATTTCTTATAAACATCCTTTCGTTTCTCATTCATTGAAGTTTAGTTGGCCATCTTCAACATTTGCACTGTTTCTCCAACTGCCTCCAGTCATTTTTTAATATCTCGCTAGAACATTTGAATGGCAAAGATATTCAGAGCTTTTCTCGATAAAAATCTAAGTTTAAATCTGTAATAATATATATGATAAAGAATAAGCATTATATTTATAGATGCTTTACGTATGTATTTCCTTATATTATGTCTATAAAATTTATATATAACATTAAAATTTTTAAGAAGAACCGCTTCCGTAGCTTCTATTCAACAATGAGTAGGTGAAGTCATTCAATACCATTTATAGTCGATAGTATTAACACGTCTACACTATCATTATATACGAAGACAGATTTATATAATCCGATATACTTATTGACAGTTTTCGTTTATATATATATATATATATATATATATATATATATATATATATATATATATATTATAATAAACGATCGTTACATTCTAGGCGTATTTCGTGTACGTTATTCGTGTAGAAGACGGTCGAGTCTGAAAACCATTTCTTGCGGTTCTGTTAAAGGCGACATATACGGCGACTTCGCGGCGGTCTCTGAGACCTCACCCTGTTGCCGGTAATTACCACCGTTACCGCCGGGGTTACTGTACAACGACGAGAGACCTCGGCACGAAATTGTATTAATTAACCGCGGATGGGAAACCCGCGTGGGACGAAAGTAGTGGTAGACTCGACTACGACGACACTCTACGACTTCGACTCCGGACCGCCGTTTTCGCCACTCACTATATTTATATATGGGATGTTTTATATATATATATATATATATATATATATATATAATTTTAAATTTAAATAAAATATATGATAAATGTGGAAATCGTTTACGGTTTATCAGCATGACCTCAGACACTTCGCATAATCACAGAAAAAATAATTCGACACGCTTATCCGTTTTCACCAGCAACTTTGTTTCGTGCGAGTTGAATTTTGTAAGCTTCCAAATCCAAATCTTGATGTTCCAAATAACGTTGATGAATACAGCTTCAATTGTCGAGCATTATTTGGATTATAATGGTACGAAGAGCGCAATCGTACTGAACCATGATTTTTATAGAAAAAAAAATTGCTCAATTTGTATGGCATTGTTTCTGAACAATGTCAAACATATTAGTTCTATATGTAATAAAGTTTTATACCGTTATAAAAAAAAAAAAACTACCCTATATATAAATATACCTATTTCAACAACACGGGGAACCAACACATAACCGAAAACACGTTTTACGTTCGTCGTTCTATCCGTGACACGAAGAGACACCTCGCAATTTCCACATCCCGACGTGTGTGACTCGGGGAGTCGTTCTGTGCCTTAATTGCAAATGGGAAAGTAATTATGAAGGCGTCCAACAGCCCTATCGTCGTCGTTACGCCGAAAACCATAGTATGGGAACGTCTTGAGGTGGTTAAACTAAGGTTTTCAAACGCTACATCACTTCAATGCGCCATATATTCTAATTAAAACCATAAACTACCATTCTACATTATCTAAATTAACAAAGCATTTATTATACGAATATAACACTAAATGTCCCAATTATATAACATTCCAATCTTAGCTCAATACATTTTGATTAATTAAAAATTTTTTGTACAATAAATAAAATATTTTTTTCCCGTCTTTAAATCTATTTTTGTTTGACCATCAATCGTCGATTCTAAAGTTTGATAACCTTGAATCTAAAGATTCACCCACCATGAAATATTCACTTCCATTTAGCACTTTCGCCTCGAAACGAAGAAACTCGTTGACGTTCAGTCGTATTCAATTTAGTCCGCCTTATAATAATAATAATAATAAATTAAAGCCGCAGCTTTGTTTGTCGACTTTCGTAGAACTTTCGAAATTTAAACCCTTGCAAAATTTCAATAATTTATTCGCACATACGAAATCGCAAACTTTATTATTCAATGATAAAATTAATGAATCCAATTTAAATATTCTACTCGTTTCGCGAATATATATATATTTCATAGCGTTGCAAGTAAGAAACATTCACCTTGAAGATAAGCAATATAAGGGTACCGAAACTTTTGCGGTGTTCCGCTGTCGTGTTATGTAATTGAGTCGTTTTAACTTTTTCTATTACTACAATGTTAGTAATCTGCCTCTATTATATTTTATGTTGCTTTGAAAAAAAAAATGAAAAAAAAAAGACGGTGTACTTTATCTTGCGTGCACGCCAAGTACACGGTACTTTGAAAAATGCGAATCTTATATACGCAGGTGCCTAATCTATATTAGAATCAGAATCTGAATATATTTCTTTTCTTATTTACGATCTTAGCTAACGGTATTAATTCTAGATAATTGTAATAAATATTATAAGATATTTTGATATTGAATATTGCGACATAGCATTCGGTAGCGCGGTATGAGTTAACACTTCACTGTATCATAACTGTCTTAATAATTTATATATTCTTATATGAAGTTTTATTTTTATATACAATTTTTCATTTAAAAATATATATATATATAATCACTTAATCATATCAAAAAATAAGCGGAACGAAATCGTATTTAATATATATATATATAATAACATTTGTACAAAATTTCTGTTATCGAACGTATTATATTAGGCATCGAATAATTATGACTCGGCGATAATAAATGAGCGGTGTTAATTAATAGTTTAGCGATAACAATAAGCGATATAAATTAAATAATGGCAATATATATATATATATATATATATATATATATATATATATATATTATTGTACGAGAAGCCAAATGAGATCGGATAAAAAGCGTTGCCACCAGTGTTATGAGTGGGTGATATAATTTTTTTTCTCTTCGCTCTTCATAAATAAAACTAGTTTCGTGGTTCAAATCGAAATCGTGGTCTTTGGAGAAGCAATCTCGTATCCAATTTATATATATATATATATATATATATATATATATATATATATATATATATATATATATATATATATATATATATATATATATATATATATATATATATATATATATATATATATATATATATATATATATATATTTGGTAGTAATAATTTGATAAAATTGTTAATGTGTAACTAAAAATATATATATTCGACGTGTATTTCGTTTCTAAATCTTAAAAGCTCTTTCGTACTTGATCTTGAAACCGGCGTTACGTTTAATATATTTATTATATTATACGTGAACAAAACTCCGGAAAATCCCCGCGTGTCCGGATCATTTATTTATACGATCTTCGTCATTTTGTCGAAATTGAATTAAAACGCTTTCGGCGTGTCTAACGCCAGCCACAGCCTAGTAATTGCTTTCGTCGATACGGCAGGGCAAAACGCCTTCGTTCCATGTTTTATCATACGTTCGCCTAATGTTGTTAGTTTCAAAATTTTGATCCATTCAAACGTTGCCTAACTGCTCATATATGACTAAATCACGTCTCTCTAGCGTTGAACTGTGTTTGATATGAAACGTGCGAATTCTACGAAATGAAATTTTGCACACTAGTTCTACATAATATGTTATTATGTATGAACTTACCTTCTAAAGTTATATATATATATATATATATATATATATATATATATATATATATATATATATATATATCAGTGCCGTATATTCAGGGTGTACTACCATCAAAATGTTCTGCGCGCGGTATATTAAAAATAAATAAAATATATTTTTTATTTCTGATAACTAAATTGATAAATATATAGGTTTTTTTTTGTAGCACATACTTAGTAATCCTATCGTACGTTATCAACACTTTTATATATCTAATTAAAATTTTATATAAAAATACTATTAGAAATGTAAATTTTTAAGCAAAACATTGGATAGTCTCCTCATTGCACAATGTATTTCTTGCTTTAACTCCAAGTTTATACATATTCCTTAGAGTGCTAATTGAGTGGAATTAGCCAAGATCTCATTCTGGAAGCCATCGCTAATTCGAAATCCACGATCGTCGTGCTCTCTAGATTATCGTTAAATATCTTATATATATATATATATATATATATATATATATATATATATATATATATCGTACTCAGTTGTTTGCCAACGGTAAACAATTTAGACATTCGAATTCCGCTGCCCTTTTTAGCACTTAAGTGAAGTACGTGCGACGCGTACTTGAAATCACTTTTATTTTAACTATAATCACGGTATCCATTGCTTATTATTATTATATATTCTATAGAAATTTCAGATGTAAAATACTTTTATATATATAAATATATATATATATATACACACATTCGTCTCGAGATATCTCACAGACGGTCGATCTTGGTAGACATCCTCTGCAATTCCTGATTCTAAATAACTGCTATTAAAGAAAATGATGCGGATAAAAGTGACTTGAGCGAACAATGAACGACAAAGGTGGAATAGTCTTCATGACATGCATCCATGACATATGCAGACATCGCACACACAACGGTATTAAACTCTATAAAAATGCAAATGTGAAGACACACTTATCTTATGCAAACACACGTGATTACCGTAAATAACGGATGATATTCTGTTTTTTGCTATAAAACATGTTTTTCTGCATAAACTTTTTCATATATATATTTATATATATTTTCATTATGTTCCGATGAAACTACAGTGCAAGTTAAACTTTAGTCTTTTACAGCTTTAGGCTTTCTTTTCTTATTTTAAATATATTATATTTTGAATTACTTTTTTCAATATGTCTATAGAATTATACATAAAAATGATTTTATTGGTTTTTATTTGTATTGATCTACCAAGATTGTATATATATATAATAATATGGTTCAATAAATGTCGAATATGTTGTACATATATAACACATATTTATTTTTCTTTAACATCCATTATGTTTATTCGAGATCGTATAGTATTTGGAACTATTCAATTGTGAGTAAACGAGATTCGAACCGATTGTATAGTGTTCGCAACACTATGAATCAATACCGAAATTATATTTATACGTTTTCTGTACGAATGGGCTCTTACAAAGTTAATATATGTTCGCAATAAATTTGGAGGCATCGATTCGCCATTGAAGCAGATTTCGTACGAAAATAAAAAGCGGGCTAGCGCCATTAATCGATCTCCCGTGTCGTGTGCGGCTAAGAGAAATAAAGAAAGACCAGTATGGAAAGGGAAAAATCTGAAAGGGAAAGGGTGTCGATGTATTAAACCCGAACGAAAAGGATAGACTGTGAGACCCTTCATTGTGAAAAAGCCCTTTCTTTGTCCACGAGTTTTAGGCCTTGCACGCCCATACGAGGAAGCCGTATTACATACACCATAGCAATATGGTGGTGATGGGTTGGATAAAGAACCACTCGAAAACCATAGAACAAGTAAAGCGAAATGGTATTGGGGAAGCTATAAGGGGGTAGTTTTCATGATATGTCCGTGTCAACGCCATTGCGACACACCGCACATGCTCGTGTAACCCGAGTTGACGAGACACGCTTTCGAATATACACGTAACAAAAGGTCCCCTGATTAACTAATTAATTAATTAATTAATTAATTAATCGTCGATCTCACGAAGCCGAGTGAACTTTAGCCGAGATACGAGACGTGTTATCGTATTGCATTCGCTCGATTTGCCCCTTATCTATGTGTCGAAACCCTCGGAAATTTTAGCTCCAATTTGTGCCCTGTGACTTAACCGGGGTACCCGCAATATAATTATCATACATAAAGGGCACGAATTGGAGCGTATCGAAATGTGCTTGTAAATTAATATTGAATAATCATTAATATAAATTTAATTACACGAATACGATCTATATTCAAATTTTTATACACACAACATTATTCATTTCTCCCAAAATATACCGTTAATTATTATTTTTTTTAATTTATTTATTTCTTTAAATTATTTTAAATATTTAATAAAACACACAAATTGATAGGTTAAATTTGATACAAATAGAACAAAACAATTATTTCGATCGAATTACGTGAATTACAGCGTAAAAATGTCGCAATATATCTTGTTTTCGCTTATTACAATTTACAGAACGTGAAAACAGGAATCTGATAAGGCATTTTCCCGTACAAATTTGTAAATCGAGTATGAAATTAGCTTTTATATACGTTTTTTTTTTCATTTCATTTTATTTTATTTTCGAATTTACGTTCGAGTTAATCGCGCGAGCGTTAATTAGTTTTGGGATTTAAACGAACACATTTATTTCGCGTCGAATTCGAATAAATTGCGCATTGATCCCGCGATAAATTTGTTTATTTATTTATTTATGTTTATTTTTATCGGCGACGCTTTTCTGCTTTTCATTATTATTACGCATCTTTTCGCATTATATATAAAATCGGCGTGTTTGAGCACAATTACGAATCATCGACAAACATTATCAGCATCTCCAAAAATCTGGATTATTTTGAAAATATATATTTTTAATATAATTTTCATAGGAAATTATTTATATTTCATAATTTGAAAAATAACATATATTTTTTTATATACATATTAAAAATAATCTCTAAACATCCATTTATACTATAATATATTTCATACATCAAACTTTTATACAACTGTCGATCGAAATTGCTTCATCTATCTCAATTATTTTGAAAAAAAAAATACTTTATCGAGATTAACCATTAAATGCGATATTAATTTCACCACACAACAGTTATTCGAATGATAGATTCACACGCAATTTTCACAGTCGTTTTATAGATATCCATTGAAATTTTTATAATATATTCTAGTACGTGTCCTACGAATATATATATATATAGGCATGGGCAATAATATTATCGCTTCTATTATGCGACATTATTATATGGGCGAGTGGAGTGTTCGAGAGACCATTTTCCATCATCGTCGTGTAATTTTTTTCTTCCACTTTTATTATTCTTCATTTTTTTCCACCTTCCATCGTCGCAGTCATTCTTCATATTCTTCTTATTTTTACTGTTTTATATGCGCATAAGAAAACGGTGTGTGTAACGGTACAATAATTGTGACCGGTCTCACACGATGACAATGATGTGCATCCATCAGTTTTTACCAAGGTGTCTCTCACTTCTTATATATAATAATAACAACGTATTTCGATTACATTCCGACCATTCATTGTGCTCGTAAATAAGTACGTATCTAGGTTCTATTTTTAAAATTTCGGAATGTTAATTTACTTTTTATATGATAGAGTGAAATATTTTTATTCTATCTAAGGATCGAGCATAGTTTTTCTAAATTTGCGCCACGTTCGATATTCAAATATTATATTGAAAATTTTCGATTAGAAATATTGAAGTATATATAATATATATAAGGATATTGTTGATATTAATTAGTTTTAATCGATTGAGCACAATTTTTTAAATTCGAGCGGCGATCCAATTTCATTAATGTATCAAAAATTTTCAAATATATTCGTTTTATATCGAATAGTAAACTATACGACTAAAATAACAATTCGAACGTATATCAAAAGATTGTTGTCGATGGTTTTAAATGCTCATTTCGGCGCAATTAACCTTTCGGGATTTGACCTTTGCGCCCCGTTGATGTGTCGTTTACTGTAACGTTCATTGCCCACTCGTGCGCCATATCGACTTCAAAGCGAAAACGTTTTTACAACGTATTGCCCTTTTATTATTAGTGGCTGAATAAAAATCGTAAAATTTCACTTTAAAAAGGTTAAAGCCGGCAGTAAACCACACTTTACAGCCCCGCTACGTTTCTAGTAAGAACGTCGTCGCGTTTCAAACGTATATATATATATATATATATATATATATATATATATATATATATATATATATATATATAATATATATATTTCTAAAGTCGTCAAAAGAAAGTCTCCAAAAATTGGCTAAAATATTTATATATATATATATATATATATATTTGAAATCATTAAGATATATATATATTTTTGTCAATATATCTCTCAAAATTATTATATAAATTGCCATCAATTATATTAGTACAATTTCAGACATACAACAAATATATTATATATCAAAATCGAAATTGTCGAAAAAAAAATAAGTCGTATATATAAGTATGAAGAAAAATCATTTTCCACGTCGTACACACGACGCTCATGAATATAAACTAGGCAAAGCGCGAAAAGTGCGACACTTTATATAAAGCACTATATATTAAGCGTTATCTATTGTTATAATTTGAATTTATAACCCTATATACACGTGCACTATTTTTTTTTTTCAAAGAAAATTTTTTCACTTTCACCTCCTATAGGACGACACGTTTTCAATCCTGTCCAAGGATTGAATATATATATATATATATATATATATATATATATATATATATATATATATATATGTATATTTATAAATATATTTTTTTTTATTATTTTATTCTATTTTACCCCGCGAAGAAAAAGTTAACGGTAATAAAAGTCGAAAAGTTTTTCGCGTTCGAACGAAAAATACATAATGATTTGTGTATTTCTTGTTCATGCCAAACGGGCTACACACGTCTGCGACATAACTTACAACTTTCGTAAGCGCCTTTTATTATTATATACATGTAATATATATATATATATATATATATATATATATATATATATATATATATATATATATATATATACATACAAAACATAAACGAACAATCGAAAAGTTTCATATTATGCGTGTATATTTATATTTATTTTGTCGTATTATGTTTTTTATTGTGTCATTTCTAAATATCAAAAAAAAAGCGTTCCTAGTACTGTGAACGTTTACATATATATTTTTTTGTATTGTCGATATTTTAAACATTTTATTGACGTTTGTCTCTTTTTTTTATTATTACAGGTGAATACTCATTATTTGTCATTCTCGCACAGAGGATAGGTATAAATTTTATTTATTACTATTGTGTTTCAATTTTTTTTTTATTTATATGTTTATCTATTTTTGTAGTATTTTTTATTCTTGATCGAAGATTATGTCCGATTTTTTTTTCAAAGGACAGTTTTTGTCGTAATGATTATAGTAAAGTGATGGATTATCATTGATTTTTGCATACTATTTGATTTTAGATAGTGTCCATAATCGATTTTTGTCTGTATTAAAATCATTTGTCATTATAGTGTATATTATAAAAATATATACATTTTCAATTATGTCTTATTTTCATATATATATATATATATATATATATATATATATATATATATATATATATAATAATTATAGATAAATTTTTCAATATATCAGGGGTATCCAAACTTTTGAAGGTGATCTTTTATTTATCACTATTCACCTCATTTTAAACTATAAAGTTTAAATTGCAATAAAAAAACTTCAGTCACGCAGACTATACTAATCTGTTTAGCGAACGATCAGCAGACCGCAGTCACCGCTTTGAACACTCCTGCAAACACATGAACTAGCATAATATAATCGATATTTGCAACATAGCGAAACATATTAACATTTTTACCTATTCAAACGATATGCAACGAGCATTTTCTCTCAATATCATAATGTCGATCTGACTCTTAAAAGTTCGCGCAAAGCCGACGAAACACATTAATAATAAATAAATAAAAAAAAGTCATCACGGCGGAAACATTTAAAACATTCAACGATACATTCGTGACGTTTCATCTTTCAAAATATATATATATATATATTTTATACACGCATATTTTTGATATAATAATGTTCTATGTCTCGGGTATCGATCGGGGTTAAAATGCGATGCGAACAGCCACAATAATGCACAATGGCCACATCTAAATTACAGCCTGGGAGCGATGATGGTACACCACCGCGTATACTATATAGTATAAAACGAATGTATTTTGTATTCGAATATGTATAGTATAAAACGAATATATTTTGTATTATATATATATAAGACGGTGTGTGAACCGCAATAAGACATCGTCGAATCTTCCGGTAAAACGGCGCACTTTAACGCCGATGCATATTGATATACATGAATGAGCTTTTCTCATTCTTATTCGAGCTTATATAATACAATATTATATGTATATAAATTTTTGCTATGGTGTTAACGCGGCAATTTTCGCTAAAGAATACCATAATGATCCGTGTGAACCTATCTATGGATTTCCATCGTTTTGTTCTCGCTCTCGTTTTCTCATAATGCAACAATTTTTAATATTTATTTCATATATACACTTAGAATAGTTTATTATTAAAATTTTATTTTAATTATATATATAAAAATATTAAAAAAAAAATATTCATAATCATAAATAAATGCATAATTTATTTTAGATATATTTTTTTTTCACTTGAAACAAAAATTAAATAAAACCTTTAACATTTTTAATCTTTAACATATCAATTATTATATCATATTATATATAAGTTTAGTTTTAAAATCTTATATTAAGAAATATATATATTTTAGATAAATTACTACATACTTAAATTGTATTATTTTGAATCTAGTAATAATTGGTACTGTGGGCTATGAAAAATAACAGATTTTTCATAAATATCTAAAAATCTAGTAGAAAATAGTTAAAAACTTCATGTTTATCGCTTAAAAAAGTCGAGAAAAACACCTAGATTAAGACGAAAACATTTTAAATTATTAAAAAAGATTGTCTTAAATTCAACGATCGCTCTCTTAATTTTATTCAGTCATAATAAGTCTACCAATCACTTAATTTATAATTGATTGTTAACAATTTTAAATTAAAATGATTTTTTTTTTCAACAAAAAAATCTCAACGGTAACAAGTACATCGATTATTACAATTTAATATTCCTGTTGCATTCTATCAACAATCATTTATATGATTCAAAATTTAACGGTTACATAATTTTTCCAAAAAAAAAAAGATTTCCATTTTATATAACGTCAGCCATTTTTACGCTTTATCGAAGCCGTTTTGGACAAAATAATAAAAAATTTTTCGTATAACCATCCACTATATTCGGTATTGTTCCGTGACTGCGAGTCGTAAATTACACAATAATTCGTATAAGTTTCGACGAATCGACGAAAATTCGTCGAATCGGTCGTAAATTATACCTGTTTAGTCGTTCAGCATCTATAGCAATTAAATCGAAAGATTGGTTAAATAAACTTTATTTACGACTCGTCCGCAGAATTTATTCTATGAATAAAGACGGATAAACTATTACCAGTCATGTTATTCCTTTTTTTTTAATCGTCATCAACATCAGATATTACAATATAACGATGTTTATCTATGTTTTCTCATCTCTGTCACATATTAAAATCTATCTCAGATTATATATTTAAATATTTTCAATGTATTATATAATAATTATTGATTTTATGATTATTGATTCTAATTATATGAAATACATATTCGTTGATATCATTTGATGTCTTTTGTTAAAATAATACTAGCTAATAATTATACGCAATATTCGTTCGAATTATATAGGAAATGAGCAATTTCATAGAATCTTCACTCTCATTATAAATTTTGCCTTAATGTCGTTTTTACACGAAGCAAGGACAATTTTATATATTTTTTTTTCTCGCTTACGACTCGAACAGTAATATAATTTTTAATATAAAACAAATTATGGGTTCTCGTATAAAATAATAAATAAATAAAAAACGTTGCTCTTTATACAGGTGATCGTTATAAAATATATTATAATATATATATAAAAAATAATATTTAAAACGATAACGGAAAAAGAAAACATCGTTCGAAACAAAACGTGCCCCACATAAAAAAAAGCTTTCGTTTTATAATGCTATCGAGCCAAGGATGTTTTCAAACTCAAAAAGTGCTGCCTATAAAAATTGATTTTTTTTACCATCTAAAATAACATTCGTCTAAAACTGGAAACGCTGATGTAAATAATAAAAAAAAATACAATATTGTTTTTTTTTTGTATAAATATATTTTTCAATTTTCTTTATGTGTCATTGTGTATTTTAATATATTTTTAATAAATAATTCATACTATTCAATTCTTGATGTATTCAAATTATACATTACATGTCACGGTTTAAAATTGAGGAAAAATACGATACAACTAATAGGCGTTACTCGTATACATATCAACATTTTAGATGAATCATAATATATATATATATATATATATAAACGTCAAAACTTTTTGATTAGACAATTATACAATTAATCGAATTTACATATTTAGATTAAACACGATCCCAATTTTTCAACTGTAAACCGAGGTCATGAGTGAAGGATTAAAAATTTGAGATGTGTGATGATATATATATATATATATATATATATATATTTATATATATATATATATATATATATATATATATATATACTACCTTATCGAAGGCTGTATTTTGACTTCGGAATAGATTATAAGAGAGAATTATCTAGACCGTTCGCAATGTATGAATATTTAAATCGGTCTCCGACGAAACCCTGAGCCTAAATCCACCGCCATTTTCATCCATTTTCTCCATCGGCGGGAAAATTCCCTCCCCACTCTTCCCTTCCTCTCTCCTCCATCGCTGAATTTTCCATTTTGGAAAACGTAACGCGACGACAGTGACGGCAAAGCGTTTTCACATACGAAATTAATTTCGTTCGGCCCTTTGATATATAAGGGAAAGGGAAAACACGAAGGGCTCGGTCGCTACGAATTCGACGAAAATTAAATTTACGCCTACGTTATTTATATCCCGAATTAAAAACGTATCATTGAAAAAAACCGTTCTACATAGAGTATGTGATGGTCATGTCGCATATATATATATATATATATATATATATATATATATATATATATATATATATATATATAATTTTTATTCTACAATTTTATTTTTCATTCGCTTTTAAATCGTGTATTTTTGCGTTGTTCTTTTATTTTTTTAACGAACATTATTCATTATCAAAGATATTTAATTACGTAACGACTAATTTATTCAGATTTTATGTATTGTATAACATTTTTATTAGATTTAATTTTTTCATGTGTTAGACTTTGTATATTTTTATTTTTCCTTTAAAAAAATAATTTATTTACTTAACAAAATTGTAACACCACTGATATTAATATTTCATGTATGGATTATTTTTAATATATTATTAAGATTATATTCATAAAAAATATATAACATTATTAAAATAATGCCATCAGTTTCTAGTAATGGTAAATTCAGAATTTAAATTTTCTATATATGATATATTATTCTTTGGTTGGTTTCGAAGGTTGAATGTTTAACGCTGTCACTTTATTCTAAAAGGGTTTCTACTGTCGATTACACATAAAGGATCAATAAAATATATCATCTATTATATTCTAAAAGCGCGATAAATTACCGCAATTTCCCATATTTTACAATCTAATCGCTAGATTAGAAAAAAAAAACGTTCAAGTTAAACTCTATAACGGCTCGTTAAATTAAATTGAATTTTGTGCATGTGTGTGTGTATATATATATATGTTATATAATAATAAATATAATGTTTCTAACGGGTTATAAGATCCTAGGAAAAGGGTTTTCTTCGACTTAACTGCTTGTACGAAATTTTTGATGGTCAACATGCGTGTACTTCTTTTACTACGGTCGTTAGAACGAATCGTTTCACATTCTCATCAGTCGCGTCGTATGTTTCGCGTCCGAAATTGCGTTTAGAATGTGCTATTAGGGAATGGTCCTGCGCGATTAACCCCAATATTACCGGAGCAACAATTGCTCGTAGAAAATCATTAGCCGTTACAAAATGTACACGCAGAACTTGCCCCGAAAAATCTTCAATACAATTGCCTCGATTCGACTAATACTTTTTTCAAATATAAAATTCTTATATAATTCTATTACAAGCAATAAATAGTAATATAATATAACAATATAAAAATAAACCTTTTCCTGACTATTGGTGCCATATGGAAACGTTTTTTTTTATAAAATTATATTTGTTTACATTGTAAAGAAGATTACTTCCGTTGATTTAAAGCGATTTTTAGAATCAGAGTTTACATACTAGTATTTGCTATTGCTAGATATTTGCGTATGAGGCTTATGATTCCATATGGCATCACCTTTATATTTTTAATGTATAGAAAAAAAAATAAAACTTCTTAATAATTCTGTATGAAAGTAAAGTTTTATTTTTTTATCTGTAAACTTTAATTCAACCAGGAAAGGTTTAAGTTGAATTCAATATATAATATATTGTTCATATAAAAAATGATATTTAAAAGAGAATCAGATTATTAAAAAAAAATATTATTTATCGATTTAATTTAAAAACAAACTTCTTTAATCAAAAAATTTCTGCTGTCGTATCCAATTAAAAAAGTTGCACTACAAAGAAATTTATTTACGCCACACCATAAATAAAACTATTTTATATTGTATATATATATATATCATATACATCGTCCGCGTTTCCCCGTTCGGGATTAATGATCTTTGTTGCTATATATTATTTACAAAAGCAGTAGTTAAACTTAATTAAAACATACGCGTAAACATATAATTCATTCGAAAATAAAAGTGAGTCAGACGTCGAACTTCGTCAAAAATGGCGAACGCGTTCGTTTCTTTACGTAGACCGAGTAACGCCTATTCAATGTAAAAAGTCAAAATTTGACAACACATGTATATATATATATATACGAGTATGTAGAGGATTTTTTTTAATTTTTATTTTTAATTTGACATCAATACACGCCGGTAAACCTGATTTGACGATAACAGGTTTACGACTCAATGCAGGGTTAAGAGCGTATGTTAAAATATTCTGGATGCGAATTCGACGTGTGATTAGTAGTAGTTAGTGGAAAATTCGATCACTTTTTTATATATATTTATATATATATATGTATAATTCAGTTTTTTTTATATTATTATTATATCATGCCATCACATTATGCGAACGTCTTACGTTTGAGCAATTACAGGGCTACGGGTCCGTTTCACCCCACACTGTTTTCCACGGTCGCCTCTTGCTCGCATCGCATTCGACGAATAATTATATACTTTTGGGGTAATTATGACCCGAGCGGGGTGTGTTCTCGCTCTGGGATAGTTATAGGCAAACACTACGCTAATTGTAGCCTTCATTAATGCGGAGTCGTCCAGTGGAGTCGATATTTACCTTTTTTTTTTTTATTATTATTTCGCTAGTTTTTTGTTATTTCAGTATTATGTTTCCTTTTTACGTTTGTTGCTCAGTCGCAAAAAAAAAAAATAAATAGTTATGCTACAATTATTCTAGTCGTTCGGATCTAGTTAGTCGCAAAGTTAACTCGAAATTACAGTTCGCGGAGTTAAACGTAATTTTCTTATACGACGTCTTCTTTATTTTAAACGCTATGCTTCTATAGAAATCGCCTTAGAGCTCGAAACCTGAATCAAGAAATGCATTTTTAAATTATTCAATTAGTTCTATATTTTTTATATTTCTTCATTATACTATCAAATTTTAGTATTTAACCCTTTATATATGAACATTGAAAAATACGTAATTTTTAATTCATAAATATATATAGATTTTCATTTAATTTTATATTATAAAATATATATATTAAATTCTGTCATTTTGAGAGATGTGTCATTATATAATGATAACTCTCTTATTCAACTTATATATAAATTTTTCATTGTTATTTTCAAACATCGTTTTCCTTAAACATCCTAATTATATCATAATTGAGAATTCTAAGAACAGATTTAATACAATATATCTAAGTTAATGTACGATTATATTTTTATAATATTTCATATCATATAATTTTTTTTACAACACTATTAATTTTCAATTCTTTCGTTAAATATATTTATTAAATAAACTGAGTTATTCATGCAAATAACTCTCATATTTCAAACATTTTTATTGAAAAATATTTTCAAATATTCAATTCAGAATTAGAAAATTCATCAAAATTAACTACCGGTATTTGATTTATCCATTGCCTCATTTTATATATATATATATACGAGTATTCATATTTTACGTAAATTTTTACCGGTAACTGTGTGAATGTACGTGTAATATAAACTATTATCGAATTGACCCTGCGTATTTTTAATGCCGTTTCGAACGTCGTTCAAACATGAATATAAATTAAAAATTATCTCAAATAGTATATGCACGATAATCTCGAGTAACCAGGTGCTGTTGCCGCATAAAGTTAGAAAATATCATAATGAAAGAAAAAAAATAATAACGACAATATTCGACGTTTAACTGGTTCATTTATTCACGATCCTGAGAGCTATTACAATTATTAAAATCCTATTAGACTATCGATTATATAATGCCTGAAAAAGGAAACCTGTTTTTTTTTTGTTCATCTCCAGTGCCTCTCTTTAAGAGGCGACGCCTATAATTTGAATGACTCGTCGTACATAATATAATAGAAAAAGGCTCTATTTTTTATTATTATTATTTTTTTCTAATTCAAATAAGAAAGGGGGGGGGCAACTGCCATCCAAAAAAAAGGACACGACGTAATAATAAATAGAGCAACCGAATACTAGAAGAACCTACTATTATTGGCCGTTTGTGAACATCGTTTCTACGCAACGGCGTATGCAATTTACCGAGCGACTGATTTATTTATCGAGCTTTCGATAGCTTTTAAAGCATCGTTCGCCTTTTTGTATATGAGAAGTTTATTTATTGATATTGTCATCGATAGGTATTTCGAGTGTGCTTCTGTAGACTGAATCGATCACTCTATATGCTGATGAAATCGTTTATAATTATGATCGTAAAACGATTTAATTTGTCAAGTGTGCGGCTGTCGACGTTTATCTGCGTTTTACGCATTATTATTATTTTTATCGATTTATTATTATTATTATGCGGCTTCGGGGTAATGTTTTGTGCATTATCACAGCATCTTATCGTCTGTTCGAAGTAGCGCGGCGTTCAAGTTTATAATAACATAATCCTCGGGCAGACGGGTGTACAATGGCGGTTGACGTTATCTCGACGATTGCGAAAAGGCTCCGTCGTAAAATTCAGAGGTCATTTTTCATTTTTGGTCTAGATGAGTCTTTATAAATGCGACGTTGCAAATTTACGCTCTTGTAAACTCTTCGCTCGAGGCTAAAAGTTCAGCTTCGAAAGTCGTAAAAGGTTAATTGAGATATCTGTCGCGGACCGCAAGCATCGGATTTCTATAGGGAAGTCATTGTTCTTAGAATACATTCTTTTATAATGTCATTATATATATATATATATATATATATATATATATATATATATATATATATATATATATATATATATATATTATAATCCGTTAAATATCAACAACATAATTTTATATCAGTTTCACTATTCATTTATACGCTTATTTATTGAACCAATTTTTCTATAAATTCAACCTAACATTCATTCGAAGATACAAAATATTAATAATTTTATTTTATGCAATTATATATATAATCGAATCAAAATTAACATATTCATTTGAATTTAAATCGTAATTATGTAATATAATTTGAATATTATCTAATAACTTTCTTGAAAAGCAATATGTATTTAAATTTAACCGAGAGTTAATTTTCAAACTAAAATCTCATTTTCATATTCTTCTCAACTATTAAAATGAGCATCTTAATTTTTTTTACACATTTTTAATCTTAATTATTTTATATCCAATATATATTTTTTAATATTCCCAACGTTCTGTACGATATTTATTATAGGTTTGTTTTGAATGTAACTATCGAATCAGCATTATACAATATAATTACACGGTTTATACTTATTTTTCAACTGTCGTTCGATATTTTATCGTGCATTGTAAAATCAGTACACCCCTTTTAGCACTAGTAATTTCATCGAAACTAATAATATAATACACAACACAATCGAGAATAGAAATCCTAACATATGGTATGAAACCCTTTATCGAATCGTACGTTATATTATTATATTTTTATGAATTACCCCGATATACGTAACGGTCACGGTTCGTATGTTGAAACGGTCGATTATACGAAAAGCTTACCGTTCAATATATATATATATATATATATATATATATATATATATATATATATATATATATATATATATATATATATATATATATATATATAATTTTTCTAATAACAAGTCACATATGCATATCGAAGCACTGTAAAGCTTCGATAATAATACGGAGGAATTTTGTTCGAAGGGCATCTTTCATACGAGAACTCTTCCTATATTTATTCGATTAGACGTTTAGATATCGAAATCGCATTTTATATTCATATGTATATAAAATGCTTAGATTGTGATCCGACGATATTTTATCTGTTTATAAATATAATTCGAATGGGAATATACGGTTATACGAATCGAATTCCAATTTAACCCTTTGCACTCGAAACGTTTCGTAGTGGTTGTTGACGAATTTTTTTACTGTAAACTTAAAATTATTGTACACGAAATGTATGCTTTTATATAAATATTTTTTTTTATCATTACGTGTTTATAAATATTAACAACGTGAACATTAGTTATCTTTTTATCAAGATTGTCAAGTTTGAACCAAAAAAATCTAAAAATTTCAGAGCCAAAAAAAGATAAGAAAATCTAATTTTACACTTAATAATATTATATAGAAAGAGTATGGAAATTGTTACAAAAAAAATTAATAAAAATAGTCATTGTCACACATCGAGTTTTCGTATTAATCTAAGTGATAACAAATCGGCACCTCTCGAGTGCAAATTGTTAAAAAATAAAACTATAGATAATTCGTAACATTTTATTCTAATATTAACTGTACTTTATCACAAGTTCATATTACAAAATCCGTTATTATAATTGTCAATATGCGTTGTGCGACCTTTCAAAACCTTTCGCAGATATCATCGACGTAAAAAAAAAAATGCCAACGTTTTCGAGGAGAGGGCCTCGTATTGTTCATTTTTATTACGACTGCAGACTGCAATTTATTATTGGGAGTGTTTTAATGTCTTCTCAGATGTGTTTTATTGTTTTCTAAGCATCGCGTCGAGGGGACTCCAGCTGTGTCGCAGCAAACAAAAGAAAAGGCAAAAACCGAAGAACATATTTGTTCACGCATATGAATTAGTTTATTATTCATACGAAAGCATATTAAAAAGAAAAACTAAACAAAAAGATTCTAAAATATTCTATATAATATATGTGTGTGTGTGTACATCCGCCATTTGAATCGGTATTATATATATTTTTTTTTATTATTAGTTTATATTATTCAATTTCAAAATCGCCATTAGTGTCAAAGATGGAATTTCACGCTCGACTAAAAGTTATTGGCGATTATTCATGCGTATTTGTGCCAACGATTTTTATTTGTTCTAGTGAAGTGAAATATAAATAAATAAATATATATTTCGTATAATATTTCAGAAAACTGTATTCGGACTTAACTCTTTACGGTCATCGTTATTATTATTGTAAAACGCATTCCTGCAAGTTTTAATATGTTGTTGCACTTCAACATGCAAAACATCGTAACTATTGAGAACGGAATTTTAATAGCTACATTTAAATAGATAAAATGTTTGAACTCGATAGATCAATAGGTTATCTTGTCGGTGATTAAATTTTCATATTTTGAATGCAACTGTGTTGTGAATCGACGACCTTAAAGAGTTAAAATGTATTTAATCGCACATTTAGGGTTTCGTTACGTCGACAATTTTTTTTTTTTTGATTTAATTTTTGAGAAATGCATTCGTTCCCGTTTCTTTTTCTTTTTTTTTCTTCTTTCTTTTTCTTCTGTTTTTTTTTTTTTGTAACCCCCGCTCATGCAAATGTCAGTAGCACTGACAAGCAAAATTCGACTCCGCAATTATTTTAATAGCGACTGCGTTCATTCCGCTGTCAATAATTAAACGAAAGACCGTACAATGGCGTGTCTTTTCGTTCGAGACCGTAATGAAAAAGAATTAAAACAAAACAGAGGAAAAAAAAATAAGAAAAAGAAGGAAAGAATCAGATGAGCCGAAAAAAAAAGGGAAATGTGCACATTTACCGGTGTGTATTTCATCGTCTTCTCATATACCATACATAGTCGTCTCTTAGATTGCGTGTTCTTCCATTATTTTTTTTTTTTTTTTGGAACTGTGCATGCGAAACTTTTCCAATTTATGATTATTATTGTACATCAATCTACCCCCCTTTTTTCCGTATGACGTGTAATTAAATTTTCTTGTGACGAATTCGTAATGGTGACGAATTATCATTACTCGAAAAAATTTAAATTTATGGAAATTGTCGAGCAATTTTCCGCCAGAATCGCGTTTTTGTCGCACTACGCAATTGTTAACATTTTTACTCCTGAAATTACATGCGTTTCCATGAAATTTCATACTGATAAATTCGTGGTCTAATTACGAGTTCATTCGCATTTAATTTTACGATTTTCCATACGCAATTGATATATACAATCTTTAAGATCATTTTTATCATCTATATAAAAAAATAAAATATTTTATAAATTATCTGCCTTCTTGTAACTATTATAGTGCATTTATATTAATCGTCCTATAATTTTCGTCCAATCACAACCGGCCGGCGCATATTAATTTTTAAATCTAGTCATATGATCCTGAATCCTTAAGGCAACGATCATTATTTAAAACGCAAGTGCGTGCATGTCCTTTGTAATGAATAGTTAACTAGAAATGAAACCGGAGAGTTAAATGCCTTATTCAGAGTTTGATCACTGTATCTCCTGTATACAAATTAACTTTAAAAAAAACGTTTATTGAATATTTAAACGATTTTTTATTTTATTGTAGATAATTATATTTTTATCATATAAAAATATATGAGTTGAAGATTGTTAGCAGAATTAATGATTCGTATTTGTAAAAAAAAATATTTGTATCACTAATAAGGAGGCTTGATCTATATACAGTTGCATTGAAAATATGTTCAATATAATATTAAATACTGTATAGTTTATTATATAAAATTAAAATATATTGAACATTATAAAGAATCTTCGAAATATTTTTATTCGAGAAAAAGAAAACAATTCAATGTCGCATAATTTATAGGCGGTATAAATTTTTCAAAATATTTTCTCAATAAAATGCGTTTATTTACATAAGAATCTCACTCGTCGTACGAACGATATTAAATCACGTCCTATTATAATACAATATATAAAATGTAAAAAAATATATGTATATATAAATTTTATATATTCTATATATTACGATCGTTGGCGAACTTTTGCAATCGTCCACCCGTACATAATAATTACCTTATTATTATTATGAACGAATAACATGAGATGACGAGACACAAAAACCCGTTCACACACATATAAAAATAAAATGCAAGACTTTATCGACGTTTCGAATTCTCTACACGTACTAGTTTAATCGCTTTATGAAACGTCCTCTCGCTAAAAATTCGTCTGGAAATTGAGCGATTTATATATGTGTTTTTTGTTTTTCATTTTTTCAATCGTCATCATTTCTGCGATGTGCGTTCTCGATTTTAAAGTGCGCCCGTCGCGCAAACTCGACACGGCGACATAATGATATCAACATTTTAAAAGAGCTGACACCTTCGGACGTGATGATGATCGTTTCATACATATATAAACATAGTGAAAATAAATAAAAAAAAAAAGTGGATAAATACACGACACGATAAGACCTCCCATAATGAAAAAGAATTATTCACATCCTTCTCGCAGGACGAGTTGAAAATTAAATGAATTCAAATGTAGAAATCGCTCGTTGACATTAATTTATTCGTGTTATGCGTATAATCGCCTATATTATTAATTCGATACGATGTAAAAATTAATTTTTTATTCGGTGACGGAGCTTTCGAAAGCTCCGAAATGATTAGTTACGATCGGATAATTGCATCGCAGCCTACATACGGTTGACCATATTGAAAAATTAATATCGTTACGTGTAATTGTTTATTGACATATTGAATGTACATATTTATTTAATATAAATGTAAATATTTTTAATTATACACCGCCGCATCAATTTTATACTATAATATTACGTCATATTTTACAACATAAAAAAATTAACTATTTTATAATATATACTTTGTACTGATATTATTTGTCACTCATTACAATGTAAAATAATGCGTTCTCGAGACGTTTGATCTTTTTTAACAGAGAGCGTTTTCATCTTTTGCGTTTTTTTTTATGGAGTTATTTTAAACCATAAGTGCATAAAAATCACTCGAGAATATTTAAAGTGATGAAAGATTGAACATAAAATTGCCAGTCATATAAAACTTCAAATGAAATCTTTTACAATATGCTGACTGAAAGAGTATTAATTTAATATATTTTAAAAATATTTATTGTTGATAATGAAATATATAAATATTTTTTCAAACTTAATTATCGATCAGAAAATGAATGACGACACGTCGATTAATTGAAAAAAATATATCCGACGAGCTTTAATGGGATATCGTCCACATTTTTTTTTATATATCCCAGAGCTTTTCATTAAAACGATCAATCATAGATTTTCTCCATTCGTCTTTCGCATCTCCTATATATATATATATATATATATATATATATATATATATATATATATATATATATATATATATATATATATATATATATATATATATATATATATATATATATAGCCATTAATACACATATAAAATGTATTAATATTAATTATATAATCAAAATATCGACGATTTTAATTCGACCGCGCGAAAATCTGACGTTTTCATGGATATTATTATTCGGTTTTTCCCCATCTCATCCCGCAGGATTATCGGGACACAAAAACGTCAGACTTAGTTAAAAGTCCATCAATCCTTCACGATTAATTTGAACCTCAGTCGAAATTAAATTAGTGTTTTAGAAATGATGATGCCCGAACCCGCATCAGTCTTCTACGTGTTTGCACTCTTGGAGCGACGCTCCGCTCCTCCTCGTCGTCCGGTTCGGATTTTTGTTTATTCTGTTCAATTTTTGTATACGCATCGACCCCCTCATTCCCCTCCTTTTTTACCCTTCTTCCGCCATCGTTCCCGTTTTCCTTTTTCACATATTTATTTAACTTCAATTTAAAAAGCCTCGGCTTCACTACACGACGATCCCATTAATCTGAATTAATGACGGAATTCGTTTATATAATGACACATAGCCGATTTTGGACGAGTGCTCTCCGACATAAATAAATATTTGAGGATCTGTAATTGAGTTTTACGATTGAACTGATTACTTTCTATAAATAAAATTGTTTAGATATTTCCGATGAATGTGCACATATAAATAGTATCGTGATAATACATGAACATTCCGTACACGTATAAAGTTTATAAATTATGTGAAATTTTCTTATTTTATATATATATATATATATATATATATATATATATATATATATATATTTATTTATATGTGTTATTAAATTATTATACATAATATTTAATATGTGATAAAAATAACTCGACTTTTTCCAACGTGATCTAGGAATATCGAAAAAGTTTTACAACTCTAATTTAAATTTTCCATATATGAATATTCAACTTATCATTTTTGAAATTAAAATATATAACGAACGAGTTCACATTTTTGTCAATAAAAAAAAATAATACGAAATATTAAAAAAAATCGCTAATTTTACAATATATTATATTTAAATATATCAATTATTAGACGGGAATAATATAATAGATATTTTTAGTTTGACATCGGATCGATTGATATAAATATTTTATATTATCCAATTAAACATAGTCGATTCCAAGTAATCTTGGGCGATATCGCGTCTTTATTGCGAGACATTTTACGAGATTTCTCAAGATTATCGACGTCGATTCGATGCAACAACGTCGTTTTAAAAAGTAACTTTCTTCGTTATACGTTCACCGAGATTACAGTTTTATCGACGTTCTTCATTCAACCAAAAGAATAAATTAATAATTATTTTCATCAATTATATACGCGTTCGATCGAACTTTTCAATATCAGTATTTTATTTTATACATATAATAAAATTAATTGAAATCGAATAAAAATCAATTATGTATGAACGATTTAACTTTTTTTTTTTTTTTAAAAGAATTGCCCTATGACATGTTAATATAGCTTCAGTATATTATTATTATATATTATGAATGCCAGCATCTTTCAAAAGTGTCAACTTAATGTAAGGGTGCCGATCCATCACAGTTTACCATTATGACTCGAACGTTCCGTCATTTTTCGATAAGCAATCGTTTATGATACTCGTATATACAGGGTGTTCGATGTAAATCCGGCAGTCGGTCGGACGCGTTACTTTTTTTTTTCTTTCTTTTTAAAACGACATTTTTCAAATTTTCTATCGCGTTTTATATTTGAGTATTTAAATAGAAATTTTTCTCTATATAATATTATTCGTAGTGACGTCTGATTTATGACAAATTTTAGATATGACTTGCAGCAGACAGGTGCACTCGAGACGACAATGCGCACTCGATGACGCATACATTTTACATTATTGTTAAATTAAACCGAACAGGGGTTTGATTCGGGTGCGGATTCTGCGTTTGCATTTCAATTTAACCCCATACCGCCGTTTCCCGCCACTAAATATATTTATGTGCGGACAAACGCGGACGAGGGGGCCTCGTTGCTAGTGAATTCGTTTGGTACAGAAGCGTGAGGTTTTGACATTTTAAGGGATTATCTCTAATTTTGGCCATTGTGTTCCCTTCAGATGCGTGAGGGGGTGGGGGGAGGAGGGTGAAGTGTGCCCGCTTATCTTAGTTGTCCCCTTTGATCGTTCCCGTTTTCTTGTGTTAAATAAATCTCCCTTTTGGTGATTTTGTACAAGTCATCGCATTATATGACCGCCTATTAAATTCGATATATACGAATATAATTGGGTATTCTTCGAGTGGTTTAATATTGTATACAGTTTGACGTTTTATACAAATCAATTTGAATATTTTTAATAAAATATATTTATATATAAATTTAATATAGTTTTATATGGAAACGCATTTTTTTTATTATATAATATGTTGCGTCCATATATTTTAGTGGAAGACCAAAATGAATAAAATTATTTCGTATAATGGTTTCAATATAATTTCGTGCCTCGAGAAATTCGGCGTTAAAAATACGCCGCATATAAAATAGTTATTATAACAGAACGGTTATACTTAAACCTTTTTTTATTAGATCGCGAGCTGTTTCTTTTCTAACACTATATGAAAATATCAACAAAATCATACGTAATAATATATTATTTTATAATAAATTAGTTAACAATTATTAAAAACAGATCTATATATTATATTTTTTTATTGGAATCAATTTGAAGTTTTTATTTTATATAATTTAATATATTTTCAAATGTTGAAAATTGATATTGTTTGAAAATTTTTCAAAAAATACTATTTGAGAACTACTATATATGTGTATATATATATATATATATATATATATATACATAAAATATGTAGTGAAACGAATTTGTCTGTGATGAGTTAACGGTTTAACCGCAAAACCTTGGAACCACCGCGGACATTAAATTGCACACACACACACACTGTTATTATACTGAAATAATAACGATTCAAAAACACCACAATACCCCCATCGATGTTTATTATATGTGATAATGAACAAAACCTGTCGAAAATTCGACGTCGTACTTTGAAATTTATCAAAGCCGAATAAAATATTTTATTTATATATTTATCAATTTTGAATTAGACTAGAAAAATATTATATATATATATATATATATATATATATATATATATATATATATATATATATAAAATCAAACATTTTTAATTTTTGTGTATTCTAACAAAAAAGAAAAATCGAAGAACTATATGTATATATATATATATATATATATAATTGAACACATTCGTTTTACGACGCGCGTTTATTTCCCATATACGTCGAGTGTGCGAACGTTTTCAAACCAGATTCAAGTATCATCACTCATTTATATATATATATATATATATATATATATATATATATATATATATATACATACATACAGTTGACATCTCTGAAACTGTTGACATTCGACAGTACAAATAATCGTCGTTTGTTTTTACGTCAATCGTCAAAGTACTCGAGATACGTCCTATACTATTTATATCGATATATCGTCTCGACTATGAAGAAAATGCGGTTCTGTAACTTCGATACCGCAACAACCGCGATTTGACCTTACATTTTGAACGCTTTAGCCGTCGTTTCTGCGATATTTTGTTCCTGTTTTCAAAGGCACATTACCTTCTGGATTATAATATACGGCAGTGCGTTATATTATTATATATTTATTATATATCCGTTCTGACCGCTAACGCACAAGAGATCGATGATCCCCATTAAAAACATTTTATTTCAAGTCGAAGGCTTCTTTCTTATATTTTATACCCGCCGTTGTTGTTGTTGGATGCTATGATTCCGACGCTTATAACTTTGCGAGTGTCCGTTCGATCACATTTATGTATCATTATTGTCGTGAAATTGAATCCGTCGATACGATTGCCTTCGTTTTATGACGCCGTTTTGTTTTTTATTTAAACCGAAATTATTACGACGAAATAAATTTAAAATATATTTATATATATCCTATAATCCTAGTGTAAACAATCTTTTTAATCTCACTTTAATATTTGTCGCTTGTAAAACGCTTTTGATATTATTTTATTATTTTCAAAAAAAAAAAAAAAATTAAAAATGTTGTAGTATATAAATTGAATCATCTGATATAAAACTATAATATTTTAGCTTTAAAAATATTTTAATATTGAACAATAGTTTCAAAAAAATCTACTTATATAAAAAGTTTAAAATATTCTATCATATGAATATTTAGCAAACGTCATAACCATTTTAAATCGTATAAACATTAATGAAATTCGATCCAAGTCGAATCATTTTACAAATAAAATCATAGAAAAATATTGTAAATTTTGCAACTTTTATTATTACTATTTATTTTATATTTTTACCTCCCCTCCCTCTCTCTCTCTCTTTTTCATTCTTTCATTCTTCTCTCGTTTGACCGCGGTGAAAAATGCAAATTTGGACATCGTTCGACTCTGGACAGCTTCGTCATTATAATAACATCAATTCGCTTCGTGATATTGTTGCCGGTTTCGTTATAAAATAAATACATCACGACGTTATATTTGTGATGCTTATTGCAACACCGAATCGCCAAATGAGAGCTTCGAAAATGCACGAACGATCTTTTTTTTTTTTTTTTTTTTGTTAATTTCAGTGATGTTTCACCTTTTTTATATATATTTTCTAAAGCCGAATGACTTCTGAAAATTTAAATTTATGACCAAATGTCTCACAATATAAATATAATAACAATCTTTATATTGATGAATTTCAATCTACAGTTTCAATATTAATCTATTTTTTTTTTATTTCAGGTATGGATAATTTTATATTTATCACATCTTCTATATACTTCTTTATAAGGTCTGTATTATTTATAATAATTAGATTATTATTTTTTTAATAATTATAAATTAACTTCTATATATTGCTAATTATATAGTATATCATCATAATTCGATAAAAATATTCATTTATAACGAACATCGTACGTTCTCACGATTCAAGTGGCGAAGATTTGTAATATTTCTATTATAATAATAATAAGAAATGAAAAAATATTATTCTAATATCAAACTACCGAAATAATCGAGATAGAGAAAAAAAAAAGAGCGAAGATAATCTATTCGCGCATCCCGAAAGATAAATTTTTCGAATGCCTCACAAAAAATTACCTTTTGAGAAAAATATCTAATGATGCTAGATTTTTTTTTTCTATTTCACCATCTTCTATTTCTTCTAGTCGTTTTAAACGATTTATCAAAGGTAGACATTAAGCTTGGTGCTATTAAAACTGTTTTGATAAGCATAACAACTAACGGACCCAAAATTGTGCATTAAGCAATGCTCGAGCTTTATATATATATATATATATATATATATATATATATATATATATATTCGTATTAAAAATTCATAGTAATCCGTACCGCGTTCAACTTCACGCTTTTTAATATATCTTATGAAAAATTACACCAATTTTCTTTGCGTTATTATTACTATTACTATTATTTCTGTGCGGAAATTGTATTGTTCTGGTAAACGTGTAAAATTTTAATAGTATTGTGGATAATTGTCGGATTATTATTTATGGGAAAGAATGAATAATTATGGTTCTAGTTTTTTTTTTAATTATTAATATTTTAGAGGGTGAGAGCATGGAGAATAATAATTTTAATCAAAAATTTATTTCAATTAAAATATATTTTTTTTATCACACGAACCGGATTTAAAGGTAACGTATAGCAATTACGTGTGTCATTTATTGCAATATAACAATCGAATTATGCATATAACAAGGTGCATATTGCAGTCTTGCGTTGTTTATAAACGTTTTAATACATTTTTTTTCATACACAATCAGCAAATACCCGAGCAGTTTTATCATTCGTGCCTTCATTATGCACAATATAATTTTTATTGCCCGTATTTTTTTTATATATATTTATATATATATACCTGCGTAAAGTGTTAACACAAAAGACCGGATGTCATTTCGCACTGGTAATTTTCTCTGGCAGATGACCGGAGTTGTCTTACGTTATTATTGTAATACATATGTTCGTACAAATTGAAGAAATTCAACGCACGATAGGTCTTTTGTCACATTAATGACCATAATAACTCGTTCTTAGTATTGTGTTTAAAATGTAAAAAGGACATGCGAATAATATATATATATATTTATATGATAATAAATTAGAGAACCGAAAAAGTTCAATCGTCTATGTACATTTTTGCACTAGCAGGTTGTTAGGCGGCATTAGAGATCCTATTTTTCTTTTTATTATTATTGTTTTTTTTTTTTTTTGCAGAATGCGGCTTTTTTCCATAAGTTCGCTTTTATTCTGTAAAACGCTCGTGACTCACGATCTTAAATTGTGCAAGTAGAAATAGAAAAGGAGAGAGCTATTGTAAAATTTATCGAAAGGTTCGATTTCGACGTCTCTCTTGGCGTGGTTCGAAGCGAGCCGAATCGAAGCTCCCTTCTTATTATGTGCCCATTTGCCGGAAAATGCTTCTTTTTTTCTCTCCTTTATTTTAGTGCAGCGTCTGTCTCCCCCTTTTCTCGATATCTTCGTCTGGGTCAGCAAAAAAAAAAAAAAAAAAAAAAGAGTCCCCCTTCGAACTGTTTTGTAGTTTTGGGCCCGAGTATGCTTATTAACCAAACAGCAGTTCACATTTGATTCCTGATTTTATTATTGTCATTTAGATTTTTTTTTCTATATTATATAAATCGTTTAAAAATTTATTTATAATATATTATAGTGAATATCAATAAGAATTTTTTACCAAAGAATATACTTTTTATATTGTTTCATTTGATTTATCTATCCATCTATTTGATCAAATTAACAGTTTAAGAAACACGATTCTGTATTCAAACAGATATTTCACCGATCGTCTTTATGTAGCACAAAATGTCGGCACTTTAAACATATAATTAATACAACATGCTATTTTCGCAGAATAGATTGCATGCAATGATTTTGCACAATATTTAAACCATGCATACTGCGAAATACTATATATTTTTTTATGTTTGAATAAAATGCAATTTAAAAACAGACCAATTGTAATATAATATAAAAATAAATCTATTGAAATATTATATATTTTTAAGTATAACTTAATCTGAAATATAAATGTGATGAAAAAAATCCTTTAATCCTATCATAAATTTTAATTAATTCAATTTTATTTATTTTTTTTATTATAATTTCGAATTTATTTTATTTTATTCTAAATCCTGATATTTTATTATACAGCGTATTTTAGTAGAGATTTATCATCGGCACCACATTAGAATATATAATAAAGGTGGACGTGGAAAAGAAAATAAGGTGAAATATTCATATCCCGACAACGTACAGGGAACGCTTACCTCCGAATTAAATTATTATTCCTATTTTTTATTTATTTATTTATATATACCAACATAATAATAATATGAAGCTAACGTGTGTAAATTTAATTTCGGACGTTCGTTTCGGTTGTATATATATATATATATATATATATATATTTAAAAATGTAAGGCACATTTGAACAATAGAATAAAAACGATGACAGAATAAAAATAATAATGTTACAAACAAAGAACCCGAAAAAAAAATAAAATAGAATAAAATAAAAACAGGAAAAAAAACGTGGACCACTACGATAAAAGAATAACAATTAAAAGCTGCTGCAGCCACTTTGGCCGCTCGAGGGAAGAAAAAAGTCGTTAAAAGGACGGACGTTCCTTAATTAATTAAATTTATTGTCAATGAAAATCTTAAGTGATTCACCCCAAAGTACCTAATCTAGAGGTCGTTATCGACAACGTGTTGCCCTCTTCGAAGTTTTCGCGTTTTGTTTTGAATCGCCCTTTTTTTTCTTATTATCGTATAGCCTTCTTTTATATATATATATATACAATAATATGTGTAACGAAGAAAGTGCTCAATTCGAATTTAATAATTATCGCACATTTTGTTTAGAAGCGTGTCCTTTTTTTTTTTATTTTTATTTTTTTCCACTGTGCCTTTTGTGGACGTATTATTTCCAGGACCCGAACCTTACGGGCGTTCCTCGTGTCCTTTATACGGACTTCGGTGGGACACTTGAGTAATAATTAAGGTCTAATCTCTGCCACAATCTCGTGTATACGATGACAGCTCGTAGGTGGTATTAATTCGAATTCCTTTCCCAATGATAAATATCAAAATGCTCGTTCATCCTTATCCAAAATTTGGAATACCAGATTTTATATACGCGTGTTGAGCTATATTTTATTACAATCTATTCTATTCCTCAATTTAATCAATCTCATAATACTCTAATATAGAAACTGTAGTCAATTTCGTAGAAATTACATAAGAAAAATATGATATTATGGTACACAAAGACCCCCGTATTTATATATGAATATTTCATTTTAAAATATTATTTAAATATTTTATAAACGACTAAATTGTTTATACATTCAGTACATATGAGTTGATGCCCATCATCATTTATCATCAATTGTCCGCTGATATATGTCACAATCTAAATTAATATTGTCAACAGTCAATCGACGACTTTCAATACTCGATTTATAACAGTACAAAATATACGTTTATTATACCGAATAGAGTCCTGAAGTCAAACAATGCTCGTCGACGATTACACAATCAACAGTCAAAAATTTCAACCATCATACACTTCCTCTTGGGTTAGGAATAACGTTTTCGGAGCCGCGTCATATATATATATATATATATATATATGTATATAATATATAAACACATAACTCGTTTTGAAAATGTTATTAATTTTTTGCAAGTTTGTTTTGATGATCTTTAATGGAGGCCGCATTAACCGTCCATCGTCTGAATGTTTGTAGACAGCGTCGAAGAATTAATGAGCGCATGAACATCGATAATACATCATTTATAAAGCAATAACCGACACTGTCGACATATATTTTTATTCACTTTCGCACTAATTTATGGTGCTCGTATTCGTGAGCACGTGAAAATTACGCGAAATATTTCACGATTCAATTTGTAACGTCGTGCCAGTCGTGTAATTGAAAAACAAAACTGATCCCCTATGAAAGTGAAGTCTATATCGTCTCTTATTTAATCATTATATATATATATATATATATATATATATATATATATATATATATATCTGAAAAACACTTGAATCCTTTCTAAAAATTCTATCTTAACTAAAAATTGGATTATATTAACGATCCTTTGTACTTTTAATTTTAGTGTTCATCTCTCAACTTTTAATATTTATTTTTATTCTTATAATATGTTTCGTATATTCGATCTAAAATATATAGTAATAATAACGCATTTATCTTCACCGGCATCTATTTAACTAGTTTGGCATTTTCATTCAACCCTTACTAATTCGTTTCACATCTCATCTCTTTTACGCTTTCCTCTTGAATTAGCCCCAAACCTATGTTGGGTTTCTCTCGCGGATGCCCTTTTTTAATAATATCGTTAGTATTGCCTGCCCATTTTCCATTAATTATTGTTTTTTTTTTTTATGTGTTATTACACTTGGGACTCGAACAGTAGTAGTTTTCGATTTGACCCATGGATTACGAATACTTTTCTACGGTCTATATTTTGATTTATCTATGTAAGTATTATATAAAATTCTATTCGTAGTACGAAACACGGTTCATTAATCTTTTCAGTTGTGCCATATGTCAGATATACCATAGTGTGACTCGTTCGCTTGCGTTTGAAGAATGTGAATTGTCGGTTTATAGTCTTTCATTTGTCAATATATGGAGAATCTTTTCACGTTCTGTTGTGCTTCTTAAGATCGAAATCGAGGTCGTCTAGTCATAGTTTATATGGGTGTGGTCGTCGGGCTTTGCAGAAGGGGTTGCCTGGGCTAATGTTCGTGATTGGACAGGTCCTGATTGATGGTCGAGTGTTTGCTCTAGATGCCACGGTAACACGTTGCAAGAGATTGATTTATGCCCTCTGCGAAAGCTGCAATTACGTTCACCAGACGGACACTGTCAGTTCACGTTTAGGACCTTCGCTACTACAACCGGTGCCCCTCTCTGCTACTATAAGCGCGTCCGTCGCAATTCTCGCCAACGGCTCATTATTTATATAAAGGTTACGTTTGTCCATCTAATGCTCGTTTCGCTTTTCCGTATGCGGCGATTCAACTTGATCTTAATTGATTAGTTAATCGAGTATCGATTTATATCATCTTTTAAAATAACGATATTATTATAACAAAATTTTCATATTTTGTAGTGTGTTCGTATATTGTATAAACACTTTCTATACTTCATTTTTTCCATGTTTACTTTTACAACTCACGTTGAGTATTTTTATCAGCGGATACATCCACTTAAAATTTACAAGTGGCTTTACAACACAGTTTCTGCCCTTTGACGTTGTCTTATTTTATTATTATTATTTTTAAAGAAACATCGATAAATTCTTCTCATTTTCACCTCACGAGACCCGCATACGCCATACATATTTATGGGGGGCTAGATTTCAACTCACAAATGTGACTAATGGATTAAGAGGAATGATTAATACGTATGTTCAGGTGTCGTATATCAAAAGAACCATCTGAAGAGTGAGCCCGCGGGAGAAACCGAATCTCGTCGCCCACCCGAAATCCCCACATTTGTGCCCGAGTTTTGTATGGTGAGATGTCAGATTTATTGGTCGTCTGGATGCCGCACGTTTGTTTTACTTTGGTCAAAATTAACCCGATATTACCATGCACTCTCCACTAACTCCTCCGTGGTTTGTGTGCAAGTGTAACGCAATAAAATTTAGACTTTTACGAATGGTTCCCGAGAGGAATTCTTACATTCTTTTTTCATTTCTCGTTTTCGAACGTGGCGTGTATTTGTTGGACACACGCAAGGCGCGCCTTGACCCCTTTGGGCATTCATAAATTTCAAGGGCGTAAAATGAGTATTCGAATTGATTGTTAATGAATTCGTGAGCTTGTTAAAATAGTGCAAAGGTATGTATATGCATATATACGTACTATATGTATGGTCTCATCATCGTTATTATTACTACAATATATGTACATTAAAGTATCGCGGTTATAAATTTACAGCTCATCTGTTCAAATTTCAATTTCCTTTTTACAGGTGTATGTCCTTAATAAATAAAATATTGCAACCGCAGTAATATCTTTATACATAGTTGATTTTTTTTATTTTATTTGTAATCTAGCAATACTTAATCAATCAAAGCAGACTTCTTAAATACTCATCAGTAATTGAAAAAAATATTTTAAAATTATATGAATTTCTATCTAATTTGCTTTAATTCTGTTATTATATATTAATGTTCGTTTATTTGAATCAATTTTTAAATAAATTTAAATAATTAATATGATATCACGAGATACGTGTCAGAATTACTGTTTTATTTCACGTTGCACCGAATGTCCTCGTAAATCATTAATCATGTTTTGTTCTTACGAATCGAAAAGATCTCCAAGGATCCCTTCTCGTTAACCGTCGAAATTATTTCCGAGAATCGACTTTTTTGAGCGTTTTTTTTTTTTTTTTTTGTATTTATTCATATCATGCTTTTGATTTAGATCGCGTCGGTCACGTAATCTCGACCGTTTTTGTCTTGGATTTTTATCGATAGCTTTTATTTTAGTATTTTTTTTTAGGATACAAACTTTCGTAATGCTCCCGCTTCTGTTGGGAATTTTGTTAATAAAACCGACATATAGAACACTATGGACAGAGAACGATGTCGAACCCGACGCAAAAGGGGGAAAGATCGCCGTCCGACCGTCTATTATGTCTCATTACAATGTTTTACTTTGTGTTTAGTTTCGGTCTGTAGAACTGTGACCAATTCGTAAACACGCCGGAACCGTATGCCCTCCCATACTGTGCTCTTTGTGACCAAATGTCCACGCTGTCGCATTTGCGAACCTTGTACACGTAAGCACAATAGAAATATCCGCGTGGCTAATACGAATTTATATTCATAATATAAGGACAAAATTTCAACTGTCGCACCGACAATATAATACGACGTTATTTATGAAGAGATTCGCGTTTTAAATTCGTCCGTTGCTCGAATAACGAGCGTCTTGAGTGGAGACCATTTTTTTTAACACACAAAATTATTTCATTTTTATCCATTAATTTTTCTCCTCAACAACAATTAAATATTATAATATATTTTTATATTAAAATATATATATCGCATTTCATATCTGAAAATTGAACTAAAATACGATTATATTCCATTAAAAAAAAAAATGGACGTTTATTATGATATTAAAAAAAAATAATAATGAATTGAAATATTTCTATTATGTCGTGTTTCATCAAGATAATGCATATTTATTTTCACCGGTTACACATGACTATATTATAGTATTATTATGCGTTTTTATTACACACGAATTTATATTTTTAGTGCGTGTCGACGATGCGAAAAGTTGAACTTTAGTTAATACGAATACATCACTAATAAATAATGCGTAATAAAAAACAAAGCGTTCAAAACTCGTTCATATTATGTAGTAATAACAAATAATGAATCGTGGAAAACTTGCTCGATTTTCTAGACAACGTTACGTCTTCGATATTCTGTAATATAAAATTATATTGAACAAGATTCAAGTGGTGTTATGTTAGTTTTTTTTCAATTCATGTATATATATATATATATATATTTATTTATTTATTGTTCGTTTGCCCTATTGGTTAAGTTTAATTCAGAAGTTTTCAATTAATATATGTATATTTTTTTTTGATTTCATACAGTGCACATATATATTTTTTTATTATAAATGTTATATAAGATTTATTTAAAAAAAAAATATTATAATGTATTGTTTAGGATTTTACATAAAAAAAATGACTGAATGATAATTAAATAGGGCTTATAAAAAGTGAATCTATTAACAATGTATATTTTTAAAGAAAAAAAAATATAATAGCAGTGATTTTAAACATTTCAACATAGATATTCAATTTATTTAATTCAAATATAATAATATTTTTTGTACAATGAATTTAATTTTCAATATTAAAAATTAATCCTTTTATTTATTTTTAAAACATATAAAAGCGAATCGAATGGAAAAATAATTGTATTTCATGCATTCAATGATAAAACGATAAATTTGAAGTAAAAACCTATTTATAAACTAATTGAAACATTCATTATATAATTATATACGTTGTTTAACTTTAATAACCTTTTTAAAAATTCATTCATTCGACGCAATATATCCATTAACAATCAATAATCAATATATACAATCGCATATACTATATATTTACATAATACATTTCGATTGCATTTTTGATCCATAATTTATATAAAATATCCGTTTTATTTTCAATTTAAATCTGTACACTATTTTTAAGTGCGTGATTGTTTGTTAAATAGTAGTATAGATTGAATTTGTTTAAAGTCTTTCTGAAAGTAGACACTTTAGTACTCGATTTTGTGGTCGACTCCAAAAAAAAAAAAAAGGAGGACATTTTTCAAATTTCAAATTCAAGACAAAAGAGGACAGTCAGTCACCTTACTGTACACATATAAATGAAAACTATATTCATAAATATCGAATCGTTCACGTAAAATGTATTTAAAAAAAATATCGTTTAACACCCCTGATCCAGTTTATATCGCATTTCCTCACACTCGGTGACCTCTAATGTAGCCTAGTCATCTAAATATGAGGCAATAGAATATTTGTAGGTCCGTGTTTCTTCCTCAGAACACAGCTCAGAACCCCATGTCCGATCACCTGTCGTCCATAATTTCAACTTGTCATCGTGACAAGGAGACAATCGACTCTCTTGTGCGTATATACCTGACCGCTCCCTGTGATCATCAGATAACATGATTTACTTTTCCAGATGATGTTGATGATGATGATGATGATAATGATGATGGCCATTCACAGAAATCTAAATAATTAGTATAAATTGCGTGTGTCAAACACGGCTCATTTATATTTTTATCATGTACTGGCTGAATATAATTATTACGCTCCATTATATTAATCGTAGTATGTTTATGTTGTATGAGTGGAAAAAGGGGTGTATTGAATCGTGAACTTGTATATATATATATATATATATATATATATATATATATATATATATATATATATATATTATATAAAATTAACTATGGTCGATTGCGAAATTATTGATTTTATAATAATTATAAAATATCCTATTTGAATTTCGTACGGTTCGTTGAAAATTTCATTAAGTTTTTGAGAAACTAATAAAGAGCACTTAATAACTTCACGGTAAACCCCATCGAATCGGGTTTTTATAATACGGATCTCTTTTAGAATATATATATATATATATATATATATATATATATATATTTTTTTTTTTTGATATCGGATGAATTTTGTTATATAACGTTGGTGAATAATGAAATTTTTTGTACGGACTCAACGTAATTAGCTTCTATGCGTTATGAGAAGGGTGAAAAAAATATATATAGAAACAGCATATATATATATATTATATTATACATATATATAGCGTGTAATTTGCATTGCATTTTATTTACAATTTTTTGGCGAAGTGACTTTTTATCGTATTTTATTTTATTTATTTATTTTATTTTTTTTGTCGAGTGGCTGTTAAAAAAGTTAACTCAGAATCGACTAACGTAATTGCAGTCCGTAAAAACGCACTTCATAAAGCAGACAACGTTAAATTCCTAGGACTGTTTCGTATTTTTATTAAATAAATCAATTGATACTACAAATCCTGTTAATTTAGCAATTTTCATATATTTTCTATCAATTCTATGCTCAATTTTTGAATATACATGTACAATATTATATAAATATATCTAAATAATCGATAACAGTTAAATATTATTAATCATTATCAAGCTGTTCGAGCTTATGTTATTATTTATATTATAATTCAGAACCTTACAGAAATATGTAATATATCTGAAAATTTAGTTAAAAATAAATCAATGTGGCAAAAACTTGAAATAAAGACTTGATTTATTTTTATTATATGTAATAGTTAATTAGAACATTTGCGATCTGTTCGGATCTAAATATAAATCATACATTATTATAAATCTTATACAACTTTCTTCGATTAACTTTCGAGACACACCTTCGTGCCACGACATTATTTCCGAGAATTTTTATGAGCTCGCAAACACGGAAAAAATAATCGATCTCTAATGTCGGAGAAGTGTAATAAATAAAATAAAATAAAATAAAAATGATGCTCAACACACAATATTTGTTTTGTTAAGTTTTCGAACACATCGAGTCCGTCTCTCTCTCATAAGGGAAATGACTTGCATAAAACCTTGTGTCCGACGAACCCAAAACTTAAAATTACTAGATGGATTCCAGTACGGCGTTACAAGTAGCCACATATTCAATTATGTTTTTTTTTTTTTTTTTTTACATACATATTGTAATAAATATAAAATGTATATACGATGTTTATATCGCGAAACGGCTTCTCTTCCATTTTGCTGTGTAATAATCACACAATATTTTATGTGCGGTCAATATCACAATAGATACAACGGTCACCAAAATTGCGCCCAAGATACGTTATAAAATATGCGTTCCGTTATCTATTGTTACAAATGCGACCAAAACTGTTTCTTTTATTCGTCTATATGCATATAATAAATACGTATACTAGATTTATTGTATATAAAAATGCCGTTTTAATACCAAAAAATATATATATATATATATATATATATGTAATAAAGATTTAAATATTATATATCTTCGCTGTTTATTTCGTTCGATCGGTTCTCTTTTGGCGTTTAAATATGCGTTAAATTGGATATCTTTTATATATAGAGAGAGTTTTCTTTTTTCAACTTTCGTTTTCGTTTCGTTTAATCAAAAAACGGCGATGAGATTGAAGACGAATGAATGATTGACGTCGAATCGGCTGACATTTCAGTGTAAAATGTTAATTGTTCGATTGAAAATTATTGCATCGCTTTATTTATTTTTTAATTTTTAATTTTATTATATCTATATCGTTTTATATATAAATTAATTTATATATAGAAGTAAAAAAGTGTAACTTCCTATTATAAATTATATTTCTTAGTTGAAATTAGTTTAAATATTTTTAATTTAATAAAAAAATATATAATATTCATTTATTTGATCAAAAATAGCATAAAATTTGAAATTTTATATAATTTATTTTGAATTAGATTTTTATGTATTTTCAAAATATTTTTTCTTCTATCGATGTAATTTTTAATTCATTTATATTTAATATGATATCTTTAATGCAATTTATTAAACTGAACTCTAATCATTATAGATTAACAGAAAATATATTAGTGATCTATAAATTCTTTAGAATTGTTTCACTCTTAGATTCTAATCTTAAAGTTTCACAATTTTAAATATGAACAATCATCCGATTTCAAAATCGGAATACGAACAGTACTCGAGAACACGACGAAGACTGAGCATAATTACGTGCATTTCATTGTTTTTTTTTTTTTTTGAAACGAACATCGTCGGCTCGAGATCAATCGAAATTTATTTTTGCATATTTTCCATACAATAATTGACAATCGGCGACGTGTCACGAATGAATTTCGCGTCGTACAAGAGCGACCGATTGATCGGTTATTGTTTTGCCGAGATTCTGCGGATTTAATTGTAAGCACGCGTGCGTTCAGCTCTTATATACATACGTCAAGTGAAAGACGATTAAAATAAAATAAAATAAAATAAAAAAACGACGTATAAATAAACCAGTAAGAAGAAGAAGAAGAGGCAACAACATCGTCGCATCTCGAATCCCTTGGCAATTACGACCACCTGGCATTCACAATGACGATAATTGATTTCATTCGACGAACGTATAGCTGAAAATATACGTGTATGTGTGTATGTAATAAAACAACAATTTCCACAAATGGAATATTTGCATAATGATACACGAGATACATCACTTGAAATCTCTTCAGTTTCATACTAAAAAGGATGCCGACTCATCAATATGTCCATAAAATATTTTCAATTTTAATAGACGTATTGTGTACTTCATTCGTCACATTATAATATATTATATTTTTAATAATATTGAAATTTTTATTATAAATGTATCATAATATATATGCAGAAATAATGATTTAATAAATAAAGCGCACGTTCCAAGTCAAAAAAAAATTATATATATATATATATATATATATATATATATATATATCGGTAGCAGTTCAATAAGTCCTTTCTTTTCTTTGTTCCTGCTTTCGGAGGCAAGATGGATGTCTTTCCTTCAGGATTTTCCAGTTTGTTCCTACGAGAAGTTTTAACTGTCATATATTACTCGCAACGTTATTCGACCGTATAAGGAATGATCATAAATTCTATTTATTGTCTCTCGACGAAGCCGAACAAATTTTTATGTGTTCTTATGTAAGCGAAATTCGAATTTCGCTACTTTCGGCTCGTCCGGTTGGCCGTATAAACACACTTTGTGAAAATAAAATATATATAAAAAAAAATAATAGTAAAATGTACGAATTTTCCCGGCGCGATGAAAATTTTTCATATATACGCATATTAGATAGTAAATAACGTCTTGAATCTTTACGTAGCAACCGAATATATATATATATATATATATATATATATATATATCCATCTTCCCTTTTAGCTCTAGTAGAAAATAGGCTTCTGCCGGAAAAAAATTTTTTTTCATGCTTTTTTCGGTACAAAATAATTTACAACGTTTTGTCACGTAACAATTTCTTTAATAGACCGAACGAAACGCCTTCGCGCCGTAAAAATGCAAGAATATATATATATATATATATATATATATATATATATAAGTGTTTAATGTTTTTATTTTCATAATTTATCAATATCGCGCAATCTTAACGTTTCTATGGTCGTTTCTATTATATTTTATTTATTTTTTTTTATTATTCACCTCCTGTTTATTTCGCGGTTTTTACCGGTTAAATAAAGATTAACCACGATTTTTCTACTGTTAATTAAAAACTATATGCAAATGCGAATGACAAACAGCCTTTATCGCGGCGCATCTCTAGTGATTTATTAATTCGTTGGAAATATTTTCACTGTGTGACGATTTATTAATTTGTACGAACGATTACGATTAATTTTCCTCTATGTTTGCATTGTTAATTTTGTCTTTTTTTTATTCGTCTGTGAATGAACAAAAAAAAAACGATTATATTAAAAATATTCATAAGGTTAATACTAATATCGTAAACTTTCATACGGTATTTTTTTATTTTATTCGAAATCAATTCACGAATTAAATTATATATTATATAATATATACTAAAATTATCTAACATATGTAATTATTACTGTTTTATATTTTGTTGTAATTAAAATGATTTTAATATACTTCATACAATAGAAGCTCTGCTCATTAAACAATCATATCACAAATGTATATAATTACAATAATGTCTCTAATATATTATGACATAAATTCGCGTAATATTAGCGATTGAAACAATTCAAAAAGTAGATTTGTAAACATCTACCGTTTTGAATTTAAAAGCTCTTCAGATCCAGATATCAGATCTTCGAATTCGATCACAAAGAAAGAAGAGGTGTTCCTCTCGAAATCCGCTTCATTTTTTACTACGTACTCTCTTATATATATAGTATATTGTTATTTTTATTACTACTTTATACTTTTGTGGTGTACTCTTATTTTTATTTTTTATTTTTTAGTATACGGTGGGCGATCTGAAAGAGAAAACGCCCGCCCTATAAATAATCCTGTTGGCCTCCATCGGTGCTCCTTTTTATTTTATCTTATTATCAATGCGCACGCATCGGATCCCCGAAAAAGTAATGAAAAACCCCCCAAAAGAATCTCTGGATTTTTTTTTACACGAGAAAAAAAATCAGTGTCGGCTCGTGAATCCCCAATCGAGATATGAGCAATTACCGGGACTCGCGCCCTTTCCAGTGTTTATTTACCTTCCGGCTGAATGTTGTGGCCACCGTGTATTATTTTACATGCATTATTATAATCATCGTTTCAGTGAGTCATAATTTCATAATAAAACATATTATTTTATCATTCTAAAAATATCAAAAATATATCTTATATATACCATATATATATTTTTTTCATATATAATTATTATAATTGATATCAGATTTTTCTCTTCTATATTAGTTCATCAACTATATTTTATCGCTTTCGCATGAGTCAAGTGTATTCACTTGCCATAATTTATTACATTGTTTTGTTTATGAAGCTCGTAAAGTTAAAACACTGTTGAAATGCGTTCATCATTTTCCTATACAATGGGTAATAATTTTAGTCAAAATATACCTATAATGAAATTAATTGATATCCTATGATGAAATTTATTATAAACATTAAATTGTATGGAACACTAAAGTGTAATTCAAAAACCATTATTAATCATTAAGATTTTATATGAAATGATAAATTGTATTAAAAGATTTAAAATATTGAATTTCTTCTATTGATTAGTTATTATATTATACTATTGCTTACTGAATGGTTTGACATGTTGAATTAATAATTTTATTTAATTGCTCAATTTGTATGTATATGAATGAGCTAAAAGCACACAATTAACACAAAAATAAGATATATTATATCTAATTTTTATGCATGAAATAGTGTTATTACGTAGTTCGTTCAATGGATGAAGCACTCCACCGTGTTATCTGCATTCGGATATAATTGCTCGCTACTTCCTAATACGAAAATGCGTCCAATTTGAATAATTTTCCGGACTTTCTCCTATTAGGTGTCCGCCGTCGGATAGTTCAGTTAGTGGTGAGACTCACCACACATGACCGATTCAGATTTGAATTCGTGACCCACCGTATAATTAGAGTACATTATTCAAGTGTAGCCAACGGTTCATCTACGGCTCTCTGATAATAATGAAACCGTAGAAACGGAAGGTCGTACGAAAACGAGGCTTTGTTGCCGTTTAATTCGACCATAAATGTCGAACGCTCCGATGACAATATATCTTTGTGGGACACACGAAATCGAAACGATCGATTCCCGATCGAAATACGGGACGTAGCGGTATAAAAGGTCAATTTGATCACGGTTGTGGCGAATACGAAGGATGTCAGGTCACCCGATGATTGGCCCTTTTAACGTTTCGTCTTCTCGAAAGCTCACCGACTCGTTTCATCGTATGTTTATATGTCAGTTTTATATTCCCGATGCGATCAAACGGTCGACGTAATCGTATTCTGGTTAACGACCGTTCATGAGATTACACTTTTGATTACCGGTCGATATCGACTTTTGAAATCATATAAATTTTAACATTTATTACTTCTATGTAATATACCTACATAGTTCTTTCAAATTGATAAATAGTTCGTAATTGAGAATCAATATTTTAATAATTTAGTTGATACTTTCTTCAAAATACATATCTTCAAGTATTAATATTCTCCCAAGGTCATCAACCTGGGAAAGTTATTGTAATTTCCCATTCTTCTTTTTATTATTATGTAAAATAATTTTACTATGAATTATATAAAATATGATAATTTTAATATATCAATATATATATATAACCATTTTATATACTCTAATATTTCAGACTCATATTTCATAAACCATCAATAGTTTTATTACAGATATTAAAATTCGCTGAACATTGTACAAATTACTATCATTCTTTTTATCATCAACAATATATATATATATATATATATATATATATATATATATATATATATATATATATATATATAAACATTATTAAAAGACGTTTTATACGTAAAGCCGATGTCTGAATATTGATAAGCTCTCAACGTCCGTTGCTCGCTTTCGTGTTAACAATGTTAGTTTTCCATTACGACCCTACAAAACATAAACATTGTATCACTTCGATATCCAATATTATACAATGTACCTAATATATATATATATATATATATATATATATATATATATATATATATATATATATATATATATATATATATATATATATATATATATATATATATATATCGTAAAACGCATCTAAACTATCGTTACATACAAAATTTAATTGATAATTATGTCGATAATGGACAAAATATTATATTAGTAAAAACCGTGAATAATATTCCCTACGTTTTCCCAGCGCTTATTTATATTTTAAAATAATATTTTATACTATTTTTTCTTTATATGGTATATATATATTTATGTACCGTTATTGCTTTATTTTTTCATCTCTCATATATATATATATATATATATATATATATATATATATATATATATATATATATATATATATATATATATATATATAGTATTATTATATACAAATTTCTTTACGGTCAATATTTGCTACCTTCTATGAAAATCTCATTTCGCGATTTTAACCGGTCCATTGTTGAATATAGATCGTGTTATAGAAAAAAAATCGAATCAGAAAATATATCGACGATTATCCACGTTTAAAAAGTTTAATATATACATATACATACATACATATATATATATATATATATATATATATATATATATATATATATATTTATATATATTATATTACATTATATTGAACGAAGTAAGTTAAGAACAACGTGGATGAAATTGAACGTATGAGAAACGTTTATAATATGCGCGCATTTTCCTCTTATCGTTTTAATGTCTGTAATGATTTAACCTTTCGCACGGCTTTATATGCTTTCAGTAATTTCGTATTTAAACATACGAATTTTCTTTAGATAACGTACGAGTGATTTATGATATCGTTCAATATTACTTTGCTTAATTGGTTAATAGAATTTAATTTCGTCACGTCATCTCACAACCTTTTCCATATTATTTATAGAAAGATTTTATTAATATTTTTAATGTTTATTTATTGAAATAAATATTTTCAGTTAGATAATAAATTTATTAATATCGTTTATAATTTGCCAAATTTTCAGTGTGAAATATTTTTTTTACGTGTTTTAAATTTAGTATACCTTATTAAAAAATATCAAATCTGTAGAATAGTGGTATGGTTTTTAGTCCTACTTAGCAATTGATATGTCATAAGTCTTAATATTATGGTGTGTTAATTGTTTAGTGTGATCTTATATTACTAGGACATTGATAATAACTTATTATTATATATAATATAAAGATAAATCGTTCAAAATTTACATTAGCGCAAACTTCTTAACGAGCTACCGAAATTTCCACGACCTATTAAAAACTTATATTGTCACCTTATTGATCTTGCACACCCTTTAAGGAGTTCGTCGAACCATTCCATAATCATGGAAATACTTTTCTTCGTTAAACTTGTCCCGTAGTTTATGGAGTGTAAGCAGATTCGAGAGGTGGGCGTACTAAAGGCGTCCCGTCGGAAAGGTTCCCGTTTTATTCGTCGTTAATTTTGATTTGGTCGTTTCCGGGCGTGTACGTTTTGGGATCTTATTGCGATCCCCGGGTCCCGAAAACTTGTCCGAAAGTGTTAACTCAGGGGCACAGGAACGGGGTACCGTTTGATGTCGTCATCGTTTGGCCTGGTGTTCCATTTAAGGGCGTCACAGGCACCCGTATTTACCTCGCTTAATATACACGCATACATATACAGGGTGTAATGCAAATATAACAGCACATTAATATCGCACACATTTCTACGGCAAACTTGCAAACACTCATTTATTTACCATAGTATACACGTGCTTGGTCGCCTCCCCGGTCGTTTTCTACGTTCCTCTTCCAATGTTTGAGCCCCGGTATTGTTCTCCCTTCTCGTATCTGTTGGGCAGGAACAACCTTTTTTTTTGTTGTTGTTGTTGTTGTTGTGTCGTTATTATTATTATCGTCAACAAGTTCAACTACTCGCCGCTTGTACTACGTATTTTCACGTCGGAGCCATCGACTATGGCCACATGTTAATTCACAAACAAGATTCACTCCCTCATTTTTTTTTTAAAACCATTTATTCATTTCGAATTATATAAAATAAAATAAATGTAAATTTTGTTAAAAATCGAAATTTTATTAACGCTGAAATAAATTCATTCGTGACGTTAAATTAATTAATGAGATTTTTGTCGAATTTTTCCATTTTGAAAAATTGTAAAAACATATATGTACATTCATGTACGTCACATGGAAAACATATTCTCAGTGTACACATATAATGAAAACGAACATCCCTCTGTCCTACATATACAATGGCAATATTAATTTGGAACGGCCCTTCTCGCCAACATGGCGAATTTTATACGTCCCTTTTGAAAAGTAATACCGCTCTGCGTATTTGCGTCCGGTTTTCGGCAAATAGTGTTTCCATTGCGGCCTAATCCTCTACCCTTTCGCCATTTATTAAAACTATATACATGTACATATATATACATGTACATATTACATACGTATCCCGGTAATACCGCGGAAAACCCCACCAAATACGTTATCCTGCAGGCGCATGCATATCTTTGAATAATCCATAGGATGGTGTATTATGTGTAAAGTGTTCCCTGTAATTATCTCCTCCACGCCTGATTACGGGATTATTTGGGTCGACGACCTGTATCAGTATGAAATAGAACAATGCCCCGATAGTCTTCCCTTTTGGTCCCTTTATTGTATAATGTGACACGATTTAATTTTCTGACAAATTGTATCCGCATCCACTCCACCTTATACCTATATATGTATCGAGACTTATCGGCGATAAGTATTAGATGCATGGAATATTAATGCACACCTCGACATAGTGACGCATAATTCACAATAGTTATTATATTTTACCTGGAATATAAATGAGACACCTGCGATGGCCTAATCGGTAATGCGCTTGCTCAACGTGCACCAGGTATCCAGTTTAAATCCTCAGGATATCACTTTTGTACGTGTGGTTTTTTTTCCTACGTTTACAAAAGGCAACCATTTCGTTTGAAATATCACATAAAATATTATTTTATTATATAAATTTCCTTGAATTATGTTTACTTTATGAATGGTACTGTAATTATATTGATAAATTGTAAAATACTCACCTTTTTAAATATATTATATTTCACGTTCATCAGATGTATTTCTGAATTCGTGAAATAATTACTAACCTGATTTTTTTCTATATATATAATACTTCTACTTGACGATTCTAATTAAGATTAATAAATTTTTTTCTATTATTAATGAATATAAAGAAAACAACATATCGATGACCACCGTTGTAGTCCATCTGGTGGTATATGGAAAATACGTATTGGGCGCATCGTACGCGTTAGGGGATTTTAATTCCAGGTCCGATTCCCCATCGCCGGGAATATTTATTACAGCAATTAGTAACGTTACTAATTGCTGGTTACCTCCATTATCGGGTTTTTATCATGCTCGTCCGTTAGTTATTGCTTATGCACATCGTCTCCGTGATTCTGAGCTACCCTAATAACAACTCGACCATTATTCATAAATTGCTTCCATATTTCGTGAAGAGGTGGACGCGTTCGCACCCGCTTAACCCTTCAATGCCCTTATCGTCCTATGATCGTAATTAAGCCCTATTTTTATTATTATTATATATATATTTTTTTTTCTCTCTTTTGACTCTGGTTCATCGCGTGTTCAATTGTTTAATTTTTTTTCAATAATAAATTTTGTCTATCAACTTGAAAAAAATGAACTACTTTTTTTTTGAGTAGATCACGAATACGTTTACAGTTTTAATTAAATTTATAGATAAAATATTTTTTTATATTATTAAAAATTAATTATAATTTGTTAAATTATACACATAATTCATATTATAGTAGTATATAAATATTTTTTTTTATTATTTAATATTAGTTTACGATCACTGAAAATTATTCATATTTGTTTTAAAAAAATATAAAACTTCAAAAATATAATGAAATTGAGAAGCATCCAATAAAATAAAGGAAACAAATATATACAGCATGATCGAAGTGCTAGATCATAAACACTTCAATGTTAGGTAATTATTTTTTTATGCATTTAAAAATTTATGACCAGTCGATATTTGACAGCGATTCCAAAAGCACTAGTCCTCCCTATTTTTTTATTTTTATTTTCCTTTATATATATATATATATATATATATATATATATATATATATATATATATATATATATATATATATATATATGACGAACATTTTTATTGTAGATTATTTATTGGATCCTATGCGTACGGGTGCAATTAACGCTAGCTAAACTTTATACGACCCGCTCGAAAAATACAATCCGTTATTTTTCGAAGGTTAGGTAATATTTCAAAGTCCAGGGGTCTTTTTATATACATATATATACTTTTTATATACATATTATGTAACCGTCCATATCAATACCGGGAATATATTATATGGAATGAAAGAAGATAATTTCCTCTAGAATCTTAGATTTCTCGAGATGGTTAAAATAGTTGGGAGGAAAAAAAAAAGAAACTGAAATAAAACGAAACGACGTCGAATCAATATTGTGTGTACTCAGTGTGTCGTCCCTTTAAAATTGTCCGCATTCGAGGCGTGAATGGACCCATAACTGGCATCGTTATGTAACGACACGGTCGCGAAAGGGTTAAAGCTCTACTTGACACATTTTATCCTGACCGAGGCTTTGCTGAAAGTTTCTGAAGGTTTCTTAGGTGTCCCTGTCCCTTATCACTGTAGACACCGTGGGGCCGCCTCGTTTTATGCGCGAGGAGAGAGTGTCCCTTTTAATCGGAAACCTGATCTCTGGGTCCGATAAGAACTATAGTTCGTAGGAAAACTTGTCCCTGCGTCTCATTTTATGCCATAAATAATGCAAAGGGGACTACAAGATGGCACATGCAGACTATTTCGCACACATACAATTTTGGAAGTCTGTTCTAAAAGAATATAGTGGTACGCTTCACTTTTTTTCATCGACTTCTAGCATCAAGCTTCCTCGTGATTGTGTGTGTATGGATATTTTATTAAATTTTTTTTTCGTACATTTAACTTCGTGATGCATATGTTAAAATTTATTTTTTCTACGTTTACGCACGTACATTATTTTTGGTGTTTTTTTTCCTCAATATAATATCGAAGGAGAATTCTTGTCAGCCTGCTTCGGTGGAGTATGTGAACGGAATATTTTCATATAATACATATGCGGAGGCATTTCATAAAATTTTATGGTGGAAGAGCATATTTACTTACATGTAACGGGAATACGAAATGTGCACCCCCCTTTCTATATACAAGGAAACTTACTTATCTAATGGAAGAAGATTTTCCATAAAATCCGAAACGTAGACATTTTAAATAACGGACACTTTCTACCATTTAAACGCTATAGAACGGTATGCATCTTAATAATATGCGATTTTCGAGTAATTCGATATAATTTTATTAATTTGATTTAAAAGGGCAATTTTTTTTTATTTTGGTGTGGTCAAAATTTGTTCGTGCATTCGCCGACCGTGTTCCGGAATAATTGACGACAACACGTTTACGAGCTTAAATTTCATCATGAAACTGAAACAAGACCCGCACCTCGGATTGGGCGTCTGCAATTTCGATATAATTTTTATTTTATACATCGTATCGTATCTTGAAAAAAAATAAAAATTCACATTGTGCGGTCGTACGCGGTTTTTGAAATTGGAAAACCATATATTACATATATGGTATATGTAATATTATCGGTCGAAGGGTTGATGTTGCCTAGGTTTTGATACGTGAGAGAGCAAAGTAGTCAAATTTGGGAATTATACAAACACAGTAAACCGTTCCCTAGGGACTGAATATATTACGGCCCGTCCACAGTTTCTTCCACATGACGAAAACAACGAAGATCCCTTAAGCCGGGTCTGGTTTTTGGAACCCGATTTTTCGGTTTCGAACATAAACGCGATAAATGTATTTTGGTACAGAACGTCCTGGCATTTCTATAATCTTCCGTAAAATCAAACTGCTCCGACTATTATCAATATTTATACCGATATAAAATTTCAGTTGATATCACTAAAACCTCAATAAAGGTTCAATCTTCCACTCGAGTCACAACACGATAATATATTTCTTTAAATTTTACCCAAGGGATTATATTCATTATCATATATGTTCGATATTATGTACGAATTCGTAAACAAGCCAACTCAGTTATAAGTAGCAAGAAAAATATAATCTCATAATATAGAATTATTATAATTAGATATTTCGTGTTTAAAACGACGTCATTTGCGACTATCTTGATTCATAAAATATTGTTTATACACGATTTAAATAGGGCAATTCATCCCAATTACACAGCCCCGGGGTACAAATAGAGAATTTTTTTTTATCGTTCACTTCTTAACAGATGTGATAGCTCGTTTCTGATCGTCAATTTTGACACAATAACGGTTTTTATGACAGAAATAGAGACATTTATAACGCGTAAATTCTTCAAAAAGAAAAGCCGAATTTATATCACAGTATTTTACACATTATAGATGTTGTTGTTTGTTAATTATTATTGCAAAAAAAATATTTTTAATTAGAATCTATTTAAAAATGATGAATGTTCGTAATTAACATTTATCAGGTCATATTATATAGTTTTTATTAACTTTTATTAATGTTGCACTGTTTGTTTGTTTCCGTAGTACAAATTTTGTAATGAATTTTTTGACCACATTCCAATAATCAAATGAGTTAAAGTTTTGTATACACGGTCATTCTTGATGACAATATACGAATCAATTAACAAATTTATCAATTAATGAAAATTTGTTCTGTAAAAAAATATTTATAATTTTTATTTCAGTATACAATTATTATTGTATACTAAAATAAAAATTGTTATAAAATAGATTGAGAATAACTGATGTAAGCATATGAATTAGTCGAAATTAATGTAATCCGCTTTATACGGAGCATATATATATATATATATATCAACGTCTGAAAAATTAGAAATGACCTTTCTGTTACTGATGTGACCCAACGGGAGACGATTTTATTAAGATGTAAAATATTGTTAAATAATACTTTTTTTCACATATTATATATATGCAGGATTTTTTAATATTTATATATATATATATATATATATATATATATATATAGTAAATGTGTGCAGTATAATCTGTACAGTGGGTGGACACACAATGCCTACATACCTTGACGACAGTAAGCCATGTTTTATGGTCAATATATTCGTAAAAGGAAAAATCGTAATCACGATATTTAGGTGTGCACCGTATAAACTGTCGCGTATTGTTATTATTATTATAATATTATAATAATTCCCGACCGGGGTGACTTCTCACGAAATTTTTGGTACCGTAATATAAAAAAAAATTGTACGGGTGTATAAAGGAGGTTTTTTTCCAAAATATGCGTCTCGGGACATAAAGTGGGATCAGACCTTTTGTCGTCACTATAGTCGCACACGTATCGCGTGACGTTTGATAAAATGCCTTAAAAAAAAGAAAATAAAATATACAAAAATACGTACGTACACATATATATATATAAATGTACATGTAGAAGGCAAGTGACGTGTAGTAATATATATATATATATATATATATATATATATATATATATATATATATATATATATATATAGAAAAAAAAGTAAGAATAAAGTTGCCCAACAATACCACTTTGTTAATGTCAACAATTTACTGCTTCTTCCCGTCATTTTCCTAACTTTTTCAGGTCACGTCATATCACGTTATTTCGTGAGAGTGAAATCCCTGCGCATGCTTTCATCATTTTTTTTTTTTAATATTATTATGTTCACAATTTCTACGTTTGCCTTTTTCTCACTAATCACTGTAATTTTCCATTTAAGTTCTGATCGTTGTATTTCGTGGCCATATGGTATGAATATTTAGAATATGCCTGTATAAATTTAGAAATTAATAACATTTATACATTTCATTTTCAATCATCTTAATTATTAATATTGACGCAATTATATATTTATTTCAATGAAAATATTTTTTCAATTTTTGATCTGTGTTTTGCATATTACAAAATACCAAATGTTACTCAAAAAACAATTATCAGTTTTACAACAACAAAAATCGTGTTGTCTTGTATAATAAAAATAATATTCGAATACCGGAATTATAAAAATTAGCTATTGAAATATTGACATATGTTCTACTGTTTATTGCTGTTTAAACTTGAATTATAAATATATTCTTAAAATTTTCATATCTGTTTTCGTATCTGGAGAAATTTATAAAAATTAAAAAATATATATATTTATAAAAATTCCATACAAATTTATATGTACGTATGCGACCTTAGAACTTTTTAGCACCTTACATATTTTTTTTTCTTCGATATTAGTTGTTAAAAATAAAATGAAAAGAGAGACAAATATTCGAATTTGCATAAATCGTACGTCACCATAAATAATTCAACAATCGGAATCGCACGCGTATAAATTGTCAGTGCTGAATCGATAATGCCTTTAACTTATTTACAATGTAGCGAATTTAATTTATTTTTATATACAAATTTTGCGAATTTATCGTCAATGCTCGTCGTCAGATATTTGTCAATGCGAATAGGCCAAATAAAAAATTACAATAATAATAATAATAATGAAAATCGTATAAATAAATTGTAAAAATAAACGATCGTTTATACACGAAGGCGTCGTGTATATAAATTGCAATTTTTCGCAATAAAATACGTTTTTATATTTTTAATAATTTATAATGTACATATTAAAACGATTCCCAATATAAATTTTCTTCAGATTTCGTATTAAAATTTAAAAAAAAATGTCCGATCGTGAAAAGATATCGGTATTGACTTTTTATTAGATAAAATTCAATGAGATCTCATTTATATACAATATATATTTCGAAATTAGTTAAAATACCGTTACGTCAAAAAATGTATTTATATGTTAATTATAATTTGTTATGGCCACTACTGAAAATTAATTTCTTACCATTGTAAAGTCTTGATTTATCGATGTTTTTAATAGATTTTTTTCGTATTTTTTATTTTTTTTATGTCATCATTAATTAAATTTATACCAACGTTTCACAATGTGACTTTTTGATTCCGCTTAAGGAAACGATATTTATATCTCGATTTGATATCAAAAATTTTAATCTGAATAAAAAAATATATATATATTAGCAAAGCTATAATTTATTTCTAATAATAACAAATTATTTTAAGCATAATTAATTGCCTAATTATAAATCATTCTTAGAATCTGTCGTTTCAAATATATAGTATGTTTACCCTATTGAACTATCAATTGGAAAATTGTACGATAGATCCCGTATAATTGTATTAAACTCGTTTATTATTATTATTATTATTATAAATTTGTAGTTTTTATTATAATTTAGATATTTTCAACATTATTTATGACGCCTCATCATATCGTTCCAATTAAAAATTGTTCGCTCCCGATTTAATAACACTGCAATAACCTTAATGGGTATAATTCACCGCCATCGGGAAACGATATCTAATTCGCTCCGATTTTTTTTTCTCTTAACCGTAAATATATACACTTTAATATAATACCGATGTAATTTTTTTTCTGTTATTTTATTGTATACGAATGAAAAAAATATATATATATATAAAATGGAAAAGACGCTTCGGGGTCCGTAATTACGAGACTTTGCGGTGCCTCTTCGATTTCTTTCCATTTATATATATATATATATATATATATATATATATATATACATATATAAAGGTGTAATGAAACCGCACACAAATAAGAATAATTCGGCACAAATCTCCCGACACTCGAATCACAAAATCCATCGTTTTAAAACGGTTAATTCGTATAATTTTCTATCGAGCGAAGTAGACAAAAAAAAAAAATAGAAGAAAAAAAAAGAATGCGTTTTTAGCCCGAGAAACGCTCGTGCGATTTTTATATACGAACGGATAATTTCGTCTAAACGGCCGATCGTTTAGCGCCGAATCGAAACAACACAATTTATTTGAACGAAAATAATATATACGTTTTATATTATTAGTTGTATAATTTTAGACGTTGGATGTTTATAATTTTCGCTTTTAATATAATATATACGTCCGCCCAATATGATATTATTTTACGTTTTTTTTTCATCGTTTATAAACGGGTAATATACACCCCATTGTCCCGTAGGCGAATATTTTCAATATTTTACTTTAATAGAAAATATTATTATAATATGATATTTTTATTCTATTGATATATATAATTATTTAATTCACTTACCTTCATTGATCTATTCAAATCGCATATTTTTAATATAAATCTTTATGAAAAAAAAATATATATGTATATAAAATTATTATTGATTTTGAATAATATATAATTTTATATATTATTAACGCACAGATGACAGAACTTTCTCAGTTGTCTAATATTTTATATCAAACATAACATTTTTATTTATTATAGTAATTTGAAAATATTAACGATAAATATTAAACTCGTGACAGTTTTTCTTTTACATAAATAAAAACACAGTCGTTTAACAGTAGTCTTTGTCAACTAAAGCAGTTAATTTAGGTTGCTTTCGAATAAATTTTCAAATGTCACCAATATAGATTAGGAATTCATGATTCATACCCTCTTCCATTCTCATATATTTAATGTATGTAAGGTTGTATTTTCTTTTTATTTATTCGTACGTTAAATTTATCTATCGTCTACCGTTCTAGGCAGTGGGAGTGTATGGTGCGATAGAAAATTATGATGTGGCATAATGACAGCGGCACAACTGGAAGAAAAAGAAAAGAAGAAATAATAATAAATGATAAATATAAAAAAAGACACATCTAGACAACGCAACATTACGACACAACAACAATTTGATATGTCAGGCTTGATGATTTCGATGCGGGACAAAAGACTTTTAATGATCCGATAGTAATTTGTTTGACTTCTGTATGTGTTAGAGATTAGAGATTTTCAAGTTGAAATAGTATATTAATCATATATTTATATCTTATATTTTTTATATTAAAAATATATAAAAAAGACATTGTAAAGTTTATTACATAAAGTTGTCTTTCGATCAATTTTTCAGTTCATATTCATTTTGAAATAAAATAAAATTTTTCATATATCGATAAATATACGTTAATTTATCTAGAATTTTTTTTATTTAAACTATAATTAATAATATAAAATATATACTTATCAATTAAATCAACAATTTCCATTCATATTGACAAAAAAAACAAGCAAACAAACAACAAATCGTTAAAATCGACAGTTCAAAATTCTTGACTCGCGAGTCTTGGATTTCATTAATCAATCGATTTGCGCGACCAAATATTTATATTTTTATCATCATCATTATTATTAATAATAATAAAATAATATTTAAAAAAAAACATCGTGTGTCATTCGAAAAATATTTTCGAGCGTTTTTTCTCGAATATTTAGAATTCTTCGAGACAACTTTTTCGATCGTAAAAATTGTCTCGAAATTGTCACATTAATATGTCAATGCCTGACGTTTTCATTCGACGTATATACGTTATGTGTTTTTTTTTTCAATTTAATTTAATTTTATTATTATTAAAATTTTGACGTTATTAAAAATAATTAAACGCGCGACGCATTAGTATCTAACCGATTTATCGTTATAAATAATTTATATAGATTTTTTTTAATTGGAATTATTATTATTTTTAAATTCTTTAAAAATTAACGGATATACGTAGTGTTGAAAAATATATATAAAATTGTCGTTTATTTTTTTAAAAGACAATTTGGGATGTTTTTTCTTGTCTTTTCTTTTCTTTTTTTTTTTTTTTTTGGTCACAGTGCTCGATTATATAAATGACGTACAAAAAAAGCGTTGCACGCCGCGGAGGCAACAACAGTTTCGAACAATAAGTCATTAGTCGGATAATGAGGAAACCCGAGGATTCTCCCCGAGTCTTCAGGTCATCATAGGAACATTTATCATTTCCTCTTCGTTTCGGCTAATCAAAGAGACAATTTTTTCCCGTAATTTGATGGGACCGACAGATCTCACACTTAACGACGACACACGTACTTTTTTCCCTTTCACCGCCTTTTTTTATCTTTTTCCAAAAAAAAAAAAAATAATATTGTATATTTATTTTCCGCATTTCGACGAGACGCTTGAGTTATCATCGGACTCTGCTCGTTAAATATTTTATTTCCACGTTGTTGATTTATAAGATTTGTTTTTAAGATAGTGTTCGAGTTATTTTTCGTTTTTTTTTTTAATTGTTACTACGCGTAATACGTGTGAAAATTTCTAATCGTCTAACCCTCGTTTTCCCATTCATTTCTTCGCCAACCCTAGAAGTGCTCTTTTGTCGTAATTGTTAATGCCATTGTTTCTGATGATACTTGTTGAACGTCAACTTAATTAGGCCTCAGTCACATTGTTATGTTTGTATAAATCAACATTTCTAATCTAATTTCGAATTTTTATATAAATGTATTCTCACTCACGACGAAAAATTTTATCTAAGATATTTTTGATTAAAATGAATTTGAAAATGATCTTTATTTAATATTTTTTATAATTTTATTCAATTATAAACGGATTTTTTGATAAAAGTACCAGAGCGGTTTCTCTAAAATTTTCCTTCTATTAGTCAGTTTACTTTAATACTATGGTACCGAAAGTTTGTTGGAAATTCGAACTTCCGTATATATATAGCATTTAATGACATTTTACAGTAATACATCTTCCGATCTAATATATATTATTATGACCAAACCGCACGTTTAATACCATTTGATACCGTTGAGTAACAAATAATAACAAAATTCAATAATTTATTTATAAGTATGACCATTAACGGTATATTGATTCTATATGTGATATTAGTGATTCACTCACTGTGACCGTATCCTCGTTTTTTTTACGCGTTCATTGTTTTGGCATGCGTGAGTATTGCTCGCTCTCGAGGTAATGGCTTCGACCTTAATTGCGTTACGAATTATATTTTCACCGGGATAAATGAATTTATGACCAGTTTCTCCTGTTAATTGAGACTGTCTGAAGATTTCTTTCTGGAAGACCACATATTATATTATATATGTGTATAAAAAAAACACGTGCATAATGTATGAGTGCTCATAATTGAATGTAATATCGAGTGAGGTTCGACCCGTTTTGTTAAGATGAGCGATTTTGAGTAATTGAGCCATATATTATATTTTTGAAGAAAAATATTCTTCGAACGCAACGCGTCTTTAATTCGTATATATATATATATATATATATATATATATATATATATATATATATATATATATATATTTTATAAAAAAATCTATCATTATTCAACTGTCAATATTATTTATAGTCGGTAACATTGCAATGCCATCTACTGTCAGCTAATCAAAGCATAATTAACAAAATAATAAAAATATTTATTTATTTTTTAAATTGATATAGTCTTTAAACGCGTGTCATTTTATCATAAAATGTTAATAATATTTGCATAAAATCTTGATTTATCGTCGCGAAATAATATTTATATAAAATTATTATTATAAAAAAATATGTATATATATATATATATATATATATATATATATATATATATATATATATATATATATATTATAAATTTATTCATTGCTTTTCTAATGTTATAACATTAAATTTAACATTAATTTGTTAAAAATGACTCGCGATTTTTTTTTACATTGATGTATTGTCGAATTAAAAAATATTATCGTTCTTTTTTTATTTTAATTACTATTATAGATTAACCGTTATTTTACATTTTTCAATTTCATTTTAAATATAATATTATAATTATTTATAATACTGTAAATGCGAGTAAGTAAATTTTGTCCACATATTTATATATAATTTTATTATGAAATTCATGAATAAATATATTTATATTTTTAATTTATAATAATAACATAAAAATTTGTATATATATATATATATATTAAATTCCAAACCTACATCACGTTAAGCGTTTTTTAAACGTGGTTAAAATTATTTTTTTTTTATTTTCGGCACTTCTTAGAAAGAATATTATTATTATATGGATACGACTAATTGCAATAAATGCGGGGCCATTTCCGAACACTATATAGAAGAAAAAAAAATAACGACGAAACAGGAAAAAAGGGATATAATTGTCGTATCCAACGGGGGCCTCGATTCTCGGACGTTTTAGGGTTTTAGTTCTATTAGAACCCAAACGCCCAAATTACAACGTTCAGGTCCCGACGTAGCGCCTATCTAGTTATGAAAAACACGTAATGGTGAGCTTTTGTATACATATATATAATATATTTTTTTTATTTGGCGATATTTCCACCATCTGCCTCCATTTTGTGAACTGTTATTATTAGTAGTTTTTTTTTGTATCTATAATAAAAAACGATAATCGTCCGATTTTGGGATTCGAACCTAAATGTCGCCAACGTCGCGTGATAGACAAATGTCGTCGTGTCTTCATTTTTTATTATTATTTTTATTAATAATATATTTTCTTTCGTCGTTGAATTGAAGCGTTGAATATTTTTATAATTTTTCATGTCGTGTCGTCGAAATGAAGACAAGTAAAGGGACACGTTTCTTTCGTTTCGCACGAATAAAAGAAGAATATTAAAATAGAATGTAATTCCTTGAGAGAGCGTATTTCTTTTTTAATCATTTCAATTTCTTTAATATCGTTCCGAGTGAAATTAATTTTTGACAAATTTCTATTCCGCGTTTCGTTAATGTCAAGATGAATTTATTTAAATATATATATATATATATATATATATATATATATATATATATATATATATATATATATATATATATTTGTTTAAATAAAATAAAATTTTATATATTTTAATCGAAATATTAAAATTAACAGTATTTCAGCATTTTTTTTTCATATCGATTTAATTATAAAAATATGCGATTCCTTATCACATCGAATACATATTGTGTAAAACGTTTATTTATATTCAGCGCATTTCACGTATAATTTATGCGTTATTTACACTGCTTTCAACACGAAATCTTCGTGTAAATATGATTTTAAATTAAAAATAATAACGAACCGGAAAGAGAAAAAAAAATTCTCTCGTTCAATACACACACAGCATGATATGCCATTTTGGTATTTTCACCATTAAATATATTCATATTTTTACAATATACATATATTTTTATATATAAAATCGACGATTCGGTATATTTCGTGTCTTCACGCCTTTACGACTCGAACTGCAGATTAGATTGTCTCGGAATATTGTTTGTCGTGTACGTCGGTAATTTATCATGCGATGAAAACGAAATTCGAAATAAAATAATAAGTTAAAATTAAAATATATATATATATATATATATATATATATATATATATATATATATATTGTAATATAATGACGTTCGTTCACACCGTACAAAATTGCTGTAAGTAATATTAGAATTAAGCGAAATATAATAGAAGAAATAATAAAATAAAATAAAATTAGATATCTGAAACGAATCGTAGAAGAATTCAAAAGAGAGATCAGTCGACTCGTAATACGTCGAATTTATCTTGATTCGATACAATGCATTAGTCAAAATGTTTAAAACAATAATTCAAGTCGGACGCATGTCATTTTGACAATATGGCGCCCGATAGATGAAAAAAAAATTCTCTATACGCAATAAATTATGACAAATCGATCGAGAATGTTTTTTTTTTAGTATACTGGGATTTTTAATTTGTTCGAAATGGTTAGTCGAAAATTATTATTTTTATTTTATTTTTTTTTTAATTTTCATTCGCGTCGTAACACGAGTCAGAAGTGGCGGACGCGGGAAAAAAGTTTTACACGCATAAATCGACGTATCGACAAATTGTTATGGCCGATTTAGATTTATTGTTCCACTCTTGGTTTTTAAAAGTGTTTCTGTTCGTTTTTAAATCTTGATTTTTTTTCTATTTTATATATTATTATATAAATATATTTTTCTTTTATATAAACCGTATTTTTTCTTGTAGCGATTTTTCGATTTTCTATTTCGTAGTTCCGCTTGCTTAAATATGAAATATATATATATATATATATATATATATATATATATATATATATATACATATATATATATATACATATATATATATATACATATATATATATATATATATATATATATATATAGCACTCTGATTTCCTTGTATCAAAAAAATTCAAAATTTTTATTTATACATAATTTTTATTTTACATAATATAAAATTGAAATATTGATGTTTAAACTCGTATCTTCGCGCGAATTAAATAATCCGTTAAAAGTTATGAAAACTTGTTAATAAACATGTTCTATGTACAAAAATATTCTAGTATCAAAATATAAATTTAAATATGTATAAAATAAAACAATTGGATATAACTTTTAAAATAATTAACTGTATGAACACTTTTTTATTTATTTATATTATATTATTACACATTGAACAATACAAATCGGCTTATTTTTAGAATCTCACCAAAGAATCACTGATGTAATCGCGTAATTTTTACTTTTAATTTATACGTCAGACAATTAACGATATTTTTTATACTTCCAAATCGTTCGAACAACATCTAAAGATAGCACAAAAAAAAGCGTTCTATCAATTAGTTCAATTAGTTTCGCTCTCGGTACGTGAATTATGCTGCACATTCATAATTATGATCCAATCTAGACTGAAATTTTCAATGCCCAAAACTTTGTTTCTTCTAACTGAGATTTATATATATATATTTTTAAAATTTTATATAGTCGATGTAATGATTGACAAGATACAATAAGATTAAAAGAATAAAACAGGCGAATGATTGACGACTGTTGACATCACACCAGAACAAGTTCCAAACGCTGTTGTCGAAGAATTTGAATGGAACTTGCGAGCAAAAAGATGTTCGCAACTCGATAATCTATTTATTGATGTTTCTCAGAATAATAACATATTAAATGTATTGTGTATTTTTTATACTATTATTATTACATCGCCTGTCTTATTTTTTAATTATATTATTATTTTTCATTTATTTTAATATTAAAATTATACAAAAGGCGTATGCTATATATATATATTCTGTGTCGAGTCAGCATTATTATATACTATAATAAATTTAAAATATAATTCGTATAATATAAATAAAACTAATATACATATTTTTTTCTCTTGTTTCAGGTGAGTCATCCCTTCTTTTTTTTCACGTGCGCAAAATGTACGAGGTCATTCGCAAGTATTTATATTTAAATTTTACTTTTCATTGTGCGCATTATTATTATTGCTCATAAATATACCCATAATGCTCACAAATATATGAATGGGATTCGAATAATGAAGTTGTGCGTGCATATTCAAATTTTCCCCACTTAATGCCGCAGTCATAGGCAAAAACCCGTATAAAAGGTACGGCAGGCACCCCCATAAACCTTCACAAAAGGAGTTATGCCAGGACTCTGTTCCGTTCCTTTCGCTTTCACTTTTATGTATGTAGATATTTGCCGGTTTCGTTGCGATTATGGCCGAAACAAAATTTCCAAGGGAGAGATAGCTTAAGCCGCTCCGATGAACCCGGTTCAAAAGTTTCCCAACTTTATCCAGTTTAAAGATAATTTTCCGAAATCCTTTTCCACCGAAATTTTACTTCGCATCCTTCCCCTCTCCCCACTTTCCCCGCTTCATTTCAGCGTCTCGTTCTGGTTCGTTTTTCCGCGAAATTTACCACGGGATAGATGTCGCAATTTTAATACGGAAACGGATGGAAATTGAAATCAAAAATAAGAAAAGAATGATGTAGAACAATAATATTATATATTGAATATATATATATATATATATATATATATATATATATATATATATATATATATATCGGTGAGAGCATTCGCATTGAAATTTCGATTCGAATATAATTCGCTTTTGTCGCTCTCCACATTGGTAAAAAGCTCCGTTCGCTCGTTTGACTACCCATTGTCCTGTATTTATCCTGATTTTGGCGAACGCGCAGATTTGATCATTTGATTCCATCGTAAAATATAGACTTATCCTCGTCTGAACAATCGTTAAAGGCCCAGTCAAAAATCCATTTAGTGCCAGCTGAGTCGGCCCATTCGAAAATACTGTTGCTATATGAAAATTTATAAAATTAATTATTTTTAACGTTATCTTAGAAAATTTATTAGACAATATCAGACTGAAACATATATATTTTTTTTTGTTAGGTGGCCAAATTTTGATTCGCACAAAATAAAACGATTTTCTTTACGTCGACGCAAAGACGCTAAAATTTAATTTACTACAGTTTAAAAAGTTTACAATTCCGTCGTTTCTAGTCGTTTTCGCAACGATTCGTGAAAAGCCGTAATGATGATTTATCGAAGAACATTTCCATGGATATATTCGCGTCAATTAAATTAAAATTTGCCACTGTCAAAATTGTAACTCGTAATTTTGATAAACGAGCGACTTTTGTGTATTATCTCGGAAAAGTTCCATACAACCTCCCTTTGCTCTCTACCTCTGTAAAACGAACGAGACACGTTTTATATTTATAATGCGAATTGTTTGTTGTTTATTGTATATATATATATATATATATATATATATATATATATATATATATATATTTATATTTATTAGAAGGGCGTATTTGAAAACGTTGTTGTAAAATTTTCCGTCGATTCGGAAAGGGAGAGTCGCGTACTATTTATTGTAAAAGAAAATTATTTTCCGGCGAAACTTTTCCGATTATCAAAGTGGCCATTGGAGCGCGTAATTTTCGAAGCTTTTTCCGCGTTGACCCGACACTTTGTCCGTATCCAATTTCGTGAATGTTTTGTCAAAAAAAAAAACGAGCTAAAAATATTTTAATACGCCTAAGTAAACAACTTCATAATCGATATTTTTTTCGTTTTACGCCGAAGAGAAAAAAATACACAAATAATTAAAAAAATAATACTCTCATTTTAATTATCTCTAATTTCATGCGATTATTTGGAAATTGTTATTAGAGTACTGTAATATAATATGTAATGATTGAATATTGCTGTGTTACATCTGCGGCCCGTTATTAACTATCGTAGTGCTTCTAAAACGCGGTTTCGCATCAATATCAAGATTAAATTTCTTCGTTTTTTTTTCGCAAACATTATATTTATGAAAAATATTTTCATACGACGTTTTATATTAAATTATTTGAAATAATGCCTTATCAATATATTATATAATAATAATAATAATTAATATATTATAATAAATATTTAAATAGAAAAACAGCTTTTTAATAAGTAGAGTACTGTATAGAAATTATAAACTTAGTAACCAGATAACTTCCTAAGTGCCAAAAGTAATACAATATATATGGTTGAAATTTTCAATCATTATTATTGTTATAATCCTTTATTTTAATTATTTTTAAAATATAAAGTGATTCATGAACTATAAAAAAATATTAAATTTGAATATAAAAGTGTACAATATATTTAATTATAAGGTTAGTGACTCAATTCAATAAAAATGGAGATAACAAAATTTAAAATTCATACATTTTTTTTATTTTATATAATATTTGTATAATAATAATATTTAGAACATTATCCTTATATAATATTATTGTTTATTTAAATCTATAACATTATATATGTATATAAATTCGTTGTATCTATTTGATAAACGTATTATATAAATAACATGGGTCGTAAAATTAAATTTTACGTCAGTTCCAACTGAAATAATACAAGAGTGCCATATTTGAGAGTCACTGCAATTTTGAAAGTGTAGTCACTGCGGATAGTGATAGCGTTCGGTGTCCAGAGACATGTGGCACCAGCCATTTTATGAATATTAAAATGATATAATAATAATAATAATAATAGTAATAATGATAATGATAATAACAATATAGAAGTTGGTGAAACTGGACTCCGTTGCCCAATTGCTGGCAACATCGAAGCTACCAATAAAGGCAGCAAGCGTCATTCCCCATAAAGATGTATCGAAACAAACATTATGGCCGCCCCTGAGGCGAGATGCGCCGACGACACGCCACTGTATATATTAATCGCATATGCAATATTCATGAAAATTGCATCGTGATAATCATGAATAAAATAGCAATGCCAGTATAGGACTTTACGAATCACCAGATACTATTTTTTTTTTTTGTGCGAATTTTGTACAAAGTTCCACTTTACATAATCAAAATTTAAGTCTTTATTTGTCAGAACAATCAATATGTTTAACAAAAAAAAAATCGTACAAAATATGGACGACTTTATAGATAAAAGTTTACCGTATTTGAAGACTTTGTTACCATTTTAGCTATTTTCACGTATATCAAAATATTACATTTTTCATTATATCGATGTATTTTTTTTTTAAATAAAAAAAATCCCATTTTTGTACAAAAATCAATAAATATTCCGCTATAGTCGCATATTTTACGCTATTATAATATATTAAACTTTAATCGAAATTAGCATTTTTCATCGTTTCATAATAATCGTTTTATATGCCGTATTAAGTTCGTTAAGTGCTTTTCGATTTGTCTCTTCGATATAGCTTTTTTTTTGCATCGACGCTTTTTTTTTTTTGCATATAAATTATAGTTTTTTCATATCATTAGCGTGCATTTACGGCGGAAAATATAATAGTAATCGACGATTATTATCGCCGACCACCATAATTGCGGATTATGTTGATTTTATGCGCCCGTTCTCAAATTAAAACGTTTATAAATATACGATTACGAATTATATTAAGACGAATATTAAATATAAATATTTAATAATTATAATTATATAGACGAATCGATACATTATCGGTATAATGAAAGAAAAAAAATTAAAATTGTAATCGAAATATGGCGCCCCCACGAAGAATGGCGCCCACCTGGCACGACGGACCCTGTGCCGTCTCTGTGCACATGTATCACGATTTACCATTAATAAAACGACTATATCTGAACGCTAATTTGAACCTTGCGCATATTAATAATAAGGGTTAAAATGCGTTTTATTGCGTAAACGGCTGACCATAGGGCCAGAAGCAATGAGCGCCGAATGACTTTATATAGCTGTATGAATATTAATGGCGAAATTTGAATAATATTACGCTTTTATAAAATAATACTGTAATGTGGCATGATTAAGTTGGCGTATACTTGTATTATGCTGTATTATTGCGAACAAGTCTATATAGCATATATATATACATTTTTTATTGTTATTGTAAAAAATGGAATACTATATAAAACAAACAAATAAAACGTTGTTTTGCAATCTTAACTTTGCAGATAAGTCGAATATTTCGCGGACGTTTCGGTCATAGATCTATTTTTATTGACCATGAATAACTTCTGAATATATATATATATATATATATATATATATATATATATATATATATATATTAATAGTACTTTTTTTTAAGAAGCAATCAGAATCCAAAGGGAGAAAGTGATATATTCAAAAATGTTTATTGACCCTTTGCACTCGAGAGGTGTCGTTTGGTCACCGCTTAGATTGATGCGAAAACTCGATGTCCGACAATGGCTATTTATATTAATTTCTTTGTAACTATTTTCCGTTCTTTATAAAGTGTACAATTGTATTTTTTTTTTAAATAGAGAAAAAAAAGTGATTTTAAATTAGTCCGCCACCATATAACTATAAACTGAATTGCACTTTCGATATTGAAATTTTGAAACTTTTTTGGTTCAAACTTGATAATTTTGACAGAAAAATTACTGAATCTTTATAAACATGTAATGATAAAATAATTTTGAAGATCGGTATACCTCAATATACTGTTTTTTTAAGAAAATTTCTAAAATACATATATTTTATATGAAACCATTAAACAGTATTATTTTTTTGTATGATGAATTTGGAGTAAAAAAATGTCAATAATGCTGCAAAACTTCTTGAGTGCAAATGGTTAATATAATAAACTATAATTTATTTAAATTAAATCGAATATATATATATATATATATATATGTGTGTGTGTGTGTGTGTGTGTAATTTTTTTTTACTACTTTCATATAAATAAATTTATTCAGCCATCGCGTTAATAATGGTGCGTAATAAATAGTTATACACTTACATCCTTCCGCTTCTGATGATTCGATTTTAGCACGTACTCGTATAAAAACTGGGTTACAACTAAAAGATCAGATTAGATAAGGGATGACCGTATAAAGTGAAGAAATTCGGCACAATAAGCGTTTGCGGCGTCACCGTAAAAAATATATATATAAATGATGTCCGCGCAATAAAGAAAAACTTTTTTTATTTGGCTCGTTTATGTGGGACAAAAATATAATTCAAAGTAAATATATCCTATTTATTCGTACAAAAAAAAAATCATCCGCCATAAGAATTATCCGGTCGCCATTTTTTTATATTTTATTTTGTTTGTTTGTTTTTGTTTTTGTTTTTGCCCTCTCTATAGCGCGCTTTCGAATATTTTAACGCGTTAATTTATACGTCGTTGAATAACAGCGGGATGTATTTTAGTTTGAGAAACGTATGCAAATTGCCACAATAAAATATTATTGCGCAATATAAATATATATATATATTTGTTTTTGAGTCGATATCGATCTAAACTATTAAATCTATTCAGATAACTTAAAGTTATGTTTCATTTTTTTTTTCAATATTTCAAAGCCAATGTTTGAATATTGAGGTGCATACAAAATTGTGAATACTTAGAATTTAATTTATATCTGGAATATTTTAATATATTTTTTAAAATATTTAAAACATGTTTCGTACGTATATAATAAATCATATGTCTATCATTATTTCATAAATAAAATATTTCCTTTTTTTTACATCATATAAAGATCTAAATCAACACTTAAATATTTTTTATAACTATCAGAATGTTAAAATAAATAAGTCATATTAAAATTTTATGATTAAAAATATATATTTTTATGAAGGTTTATAACATCTGTATATTATAAATAAAAGTTTTTAATTATTTTTATTAATGATACACTTGGATCAATTATATTTTATAAGAAATAGGCGATCAATTCTAATCAATCGTATATAAATTTAAAGTATAACATGTGCAATAATTTAAAGCGATAAAATATATAAGATATATCTGTTTGCAATATCGAATTTATTAATATCAAAATTTATATTAATATTCGACGTGAATTTATTATAGAAAAGATTCGTATGACTTATCGTATTCGAAACCTCATTTCACAGTTAAGAAGCTATATTATTATTATTTTAATTTTCATTTTAAAAATTAAAATTTATTAACCCGATCATTATAAGCTATTTAATATATTCGAACGTTATAATATATATATATGACTGTTTTTTTTTCTATATATATATATATATATATATATATATATATATATATATTATTCATTCACACAGATCGTCTTCTATTTCTGCCGGTTTCTGTTTTTGTGATCACGTCTTGAAATATTTTAAACGCAATAATATTTTATTGATCATAATTTAATTTCTAACTCCCGGTAGGTGGATTGATGAAGAATTTCTCGTATGGGCGATAAGTGTTAACTGATTAGGCCATAAAATATTTAACACGATCTTTCGAAGTGCCTCTGCGATCGTTTGCGATAATAATCGTCCGATGATTTTTCCAAGATGTCGCGTCATTTCATTCCAAAGATTATATATATTTCAATTTTTTTTTTCGTTATTATATTACAATATTACGACAGTTTTGTCGCCGTAGCGTTCATAATTAACACCTTACGCGCGGGTTTTAATTTAGCGCAATGAATTTTTATTATATATATATATTTTTATCCTTCGTTCTACGTAATTTCGACAAATTTGAATGTTCGCGTCGTTATCGTAAATTGAATCTATTCGTCGTACGATGTATTGATACGATAAATATAATTTTATACGATCCGATGGTATTTTTGTTTTTGGATTCATCAAACTGTTTCATTTTTTTTAATGTTTTAAAAATGTAATTTCGATTTTGTGGGTGTTAAGACTAGTCAGGGCTGGATAATTAAATTCTTCATAACTCCCACGTTATGTATTTTTTTTTATGAAAAATGGTATATTTATATATATTCATTCAATGTTTAAAATATAGATTTTTCTGAATATTCAATATAGAGTTCTGTTGTCAGTTTTTATTTCTCATTCAAACATCATTTATTTATAATTTTTAAAACTCATATTTTTTTCTCTAGTTCATATCAAATAATTTTAATTCTAAATATTTTTGTTATTATTTCGTAATATATAAATAATAGAAAATTACTTAAATAGTTTATTAATGAATGAAAATAAGCAATTTGTTTTCAATATATAAAACATTCGTCGCAATCAGATAGATAGAAAGCATTCTAAATGACCGTTGATTTTGTAGCCCTGGTGTCAACGATCTCGTTTCGTTTTGTATTTTCTAATAACACTCAAGTTTTATGTTTATTTCGCGCTTTCTTTATGTAACGAACTGAAATTTTCGTTTGAAAAGAGCGCGCCGGCGTTATAAGGTTTATGTTGGCAGTTAAGTTAACGGCTTGACCCTTTCTTCATTCTCGCCCTACGGTAACTATTGACATGAACATAAAATGTTTCTTGCATCACACCGAAGAGCGAATCTGTGTAAAGCCTTCGACAGCCGCCCTTCTTTTAAGAATGTATTGGTGCCCACATAACACTATGTGTGCGGGACCCTTTTTGCTATACTTGGATGGGGATCGTTTTTTGCCCTTCAGCCCTCGCTTGTAAGACGTTTCTCAACTTCTGAACAAACATCAATTTTGTTGTCAAAATTTTCAATGTCACATCACTTATCACAATTTACAAGTTTTATATAAGATTTGGCTTATTGAATATATCCATAATATTTTTTTTATAAATAACTTTTAATTCTATTAAAAAAAAATATATATATATATATTTCAATATCCAAATATACACTTTAAATATAAAAAATCACTTTAAAAAGTATCATAAAATTAACAATAGTTTGAATATCGCTATTGAACTAAGGCAATCCCCCTTGAAATTCGTGTTTTCAAGAAAATGAAAGTTTTTGAAATGGTCGTACTCGAACAAATTTCACAGATGTTACCCAGCCAGTAGAAAAGGCACTATTTTTTTAAAGTTTCACTTCGAAACGATATATTTTAAACGTATTCAAAATATAAAATTTTATTTTATCGTCGTTGCTGGGGGTGTGGAAAAAGAAAGGTCCCCAAGTTCTTATCCCCCGATGTGATGACGATATATCGAGCTCACGTTTCAGTTTCAACGTCTGGAAAATACGCGTATATATATTATGGAAAAGCATGAAAATTGTTACCCATTTTCCCCTGGTATAATACTATAATAAAATTCATATGCATAACTAAGTTAACGCCTTTGTTTAGACGTTTTCCTCGGAGGCCGTCGTGGGATGGGGCACAGCTAAGGGATGGTTGTTCTGAAAATTTAGCACCTACAGGCAAAATATTTCTTGTTTCTGGGTAACGAGCCCTTCATGCTCACCATTTTCCCCTATTTCGGTTGCTTATCTTGCTTTCGTTAGATTTTCTCCTGGGCTCAGGACTTACATATCATCATTGAATTTACAGACGTCACCCTATTTTCTTTTTTTTTTAGTTTAACATTACGGCCGTACTGTATTTTTTTCTTTATTTATTTTCCCCTTGAATCAGTATTATTTATATATAAAGTTTATTTTTATAAAGAATCTTATAATTCAATATTCAAATATTTTTATACTGCTATTTACATAAATAGTCGATATAATTATCTTTTTTAAGATTGGGGATTTTATATTTTGCTTTTAAAAATATATTATAAATCAGAATGCAGAATTTTATCTCTACGTTAGATGTTTATTTTCTTCTTTACAATTTGCGCCAAAGTACCATTATTTGTTTAACTTGCGTTTTTACTTCATCGTTATCTGCGTGATGACTTTTTACTCTTCCAACCGTCTTATGTACATACATTTCGCTTTTATTTTTTCCCTTTTTTTTTTCCACCGATATAAACTTCATTCAAAAAGTAGCAACAGTAAAAATAAGATGAAAAAAAAAAAAAAGCGGACAACATCGCAGAGGGAATGAAACAGAAATGAAATTACATGAAACGTCTAGACTAATTAAGTTTCATGGCGTACCGTCTTGAACCCCCGTCGGAGGTCGTAAAAATAAACAAAGTGTATCTTTTCTCTCCCGTCCCGTTATAAAACCGAGGCATTAGAGTCGACATGTCCCTCGGACTTTCTTTATTGGCCTTTTGTTTTGGATACGAAATCCACATACGTATATCGGCCATAAGTAAAGCGTGGCCTCACTTCGTATCGTTTGATATACGAGCTCGGCCCTGAATGAATAAATCCACCCGATATTCTGTGTCAGCTGAATTTTTAATGCGAATTCCTATGCCGGCCGGCCCACCATACGTTATAAAGATGGTTGAGTTTTTTCGCATCGAAAGTCTCGATCTCGTTCCATTTTTCGAGATCGTCTCGGTTATCCTTTTCCAACGTTCGCCAATGGCGTCCGAATGGAAGAAGAAAAGACTTCACGGACCGGAATCCGAATCGTACTAATTTATTGCATTATCATTCTTTGGACGATATACGAGCGCCTTTTCGCATAATGGGGAAACCATACTTGAACCGTGGCCACGTTAATACGTCGAATTTTTTGCTTCAATGCTATTTACAAATGAATAGGCGTATCAATTTCGTTATACCTTTACATATATATATATATATATATACATATTCAATGTTTGATCAAATTCCCCAAATATTTTTTCGACGAACAATCTCAAAAATCGCTTACTAATGATTAAAAATCGTCGAAATTCAATTTCTTTTATAAAAATATTTGTAACTTGTTATAGATATTAGTCGTATATATATAATCTTCAAAAAAATTATTACATTTAAAGTGTAAGTATATTTAAAAATAAGAATAATGTTAATAAATCTTACAAGAAAGAATTTATATAATATAAACGACATACTATAAAAAAACGAAATATTCAACGATAATCACCATTATAAAGCGGTAATTTGAAAAAAATCATCATCACCATGGAAAAAGTCATCAACGCGATCAACAGTCTATTCTGTTTTTCGTCGTACATCGTTTCATTCTTCATCGTTGTTGTCGTCACAAGGAAGGAGCCGGTCTCTTTTTCGTGCTTTTTCATCTTTTGTTGCGGATCCGTCGCCGACGACAATAGTTGATGGTCCAATTAATGTCAGCGTCGAAACGGCAACGCTTCCAACTCCTCGCACACCATAGCACAAGAGCTGAATCAAAAATGAAGCTCACCGAAAAGGGTACGGGGACCGTGATTAATTTATATTCAAGTCACCCGTGCCCATCAGTCAGACCACGGTACATACTGACTGGATTTGTCCGTGGGTACGTCGAGTGAATCGTTCTTTTCACTCTGACCGTGTACACTTCAGATTGCGTTTTAATAGAGCCTCATTCTACTGTTGCTTCTGATATTTGATTTCATACGTGTATGTATGCATGACCGCGTTCACATAGATTGATTATGAAGTCCATAGAGTCCATTCTCGCTTTGGACTTAATATGAAAAACGTCGCTCAAAACTGTCGCTCGTTAGAAAACGCAGTGACAAGATGGAAACGTCCGCTCGAAATCCGGGATTATCTAAAGGTATTCTGGAACGTACGACTAGCATGTCATTATATAGTAATTTACATTTATAATAAATTCATATTAATCTCACATTAAATTATTCCGTGAAACTAAAGGCTCAAACTGACTGCCTGCTCGCCAATTGTTTCAAATAAGTTTTAAAATGGATATATCTATAGTTCGAAAATTTATCTGCTTTCTAAACCATCATACTTAGTTTATAAAACGTATCCCAAAAAAAAAAAATATGTGCGAATTGACAGTGGCACGTTTTTCATATGTGATATTGAAAATGTTGCCACACGCGTGATGAACCAGTTTCTTTTCAAAGTGCTCCCTCATATAGCTGACATCAGTAATAGCAGTAGTACTAGTTGTAGCATTAGTAGTTGTTGGCGATAAACCGCTTTTCAACGCGCAGACAAGTAGCACTACCACTTTCAGTATTTTAATCTTAAGTATGCTGTATTAGTTCAATGCAGCTGAACTCCCATTATTTTTTTTCCATCGATACGGCTACCAGAAATCTCGTAAGAATAAGTTCACGACTGTTTTTTTTTTTAATTCCATCATTTCAATTTCAATCTAATGTACGCGACGAATTAACCGTTGAAAAATTGAATATTATCCATGATATATACGTTATTATCTTGACGTAAATGTGTCAGTTGACTACTTGTTTATGCGTCCCCCGAAATAGCGTCGCGCCTTGTAAACCAGTCATTGTTATAATGGTAAATTAATTTAAAAATTGTCATCGCATCGTACGATGTGGGCCCGTAATTCGCTCATAAATAAATATATCAAGATTAATTGGGACATAAATCTATCGTATTTGAAAATTATGTGCGTAACCTGTTCAACGCTGCTATTCCTGGGTGCTTGATGTAACGATATCAAATCGCCTGTCCGCAACAATGATGATTTGTTGAGTATACTGATTTAACCGATTATCAACGTCGACACGAGTGCAATTTTATACCGGCGGCATTACAATTTTTAATATTCAAAGAAATAAATATAAATCCGCGTCCAAAAATATATATATATAACAATAACGAACCAGAAGAGGATAATGGTGATTACACGTCGGACAATGAGAAAGGCTCCACTCGGTCGTGCCCTTTAAAATGACATTTTCGCTGAATAGGCAACGTCTTAACTGGTCTTTATGTCCGACGAAAAAAAAAAATTGAAACAAATATGTCCATTTTTTTCCTCGTATTCGTTATGCGAGTGTCCTTAATATTATTATTTTTTTCTGTATAAACCTCTTAATAATGCTGGAAACGACCCCGCATTTCACGTATAAAAACGACGGTTTTCCAATATAGTGTCGGTAGTTTAAAGGCGTTATCTGTATAATGGGGCCAGTGTTTTATTTCCAGTTTTGCTTGTTAATTTTGTAACCCTTTTTACTTATTATTTTACTGTGGTTTTGTCTACCGAATATATATATATATATATATATGTATATATTTTTTTGAATTTAAGTGAATTTAGTCATGAAATTTATATCGATACCGCTCCAGATAATACTTCTGGGTGGCTTGTATACGTTTTTCACCCTAATAGGGCTCGAAACCCTCGTGGAATTTTAATTTGGATACGTTGTTCGGCTGCCTAATGAAGTGATAAGCGCAAAGTAGTGATCCGTCGGACCCTGTCGTAAATTTTAATGAAGCAATGTTAATCAGAAGTCGTCCGATTCCTTTTTTTTTCCTTCCACTTCTACTCGATACTCTTATTATTTGCTCACCTCTAGCTTCTAATAATCTAATGTGGTTTGAATCCCATTTTCCTGTATGAATATTTTATGCGATATTGAATTTCGAAATCACTTATTTAACGCACGTTTTATATTAATCCGTTTTCGTGCTATAAAAAGAAAAGAGTATCTTGTTATTTATCGGTTTTGGAATTTCATTAAAAGGCAAAGAAACATAATGTATACCGATAGCATTGTATAGAAACGAGGTTAGGGAAAAGGCAGAAGTCCGATATATACCGCTTGCGACTTATCAATTTATCACTTTCCTTTTTTTTTTCCACCCCATCCCCGGTGGAAATATATCTGAATTATATAACTGGAGAACCTTCTTCTACTATGTTTTTTTTCTGCTTCGTTCGACCAAAATGCTTCTTCTTTCACCTCATCCTATCGTATCTCGCTCTTTTCTTATCCGACCGATAAAATATCCTCAAAAGATTTAAGGCACGCCTTTTGTTTGCCTTATCGAAGAATTCCTTTCGGCGATCGGAAGTTCCGTTTTGATAAATTAAATTTAAAGTTTTCCCTTAACCTCTTTGTTGCGATAGCGGAAACTTTGCGCTCAAAATTAACAAAAGCGCTCCTCGATTCGGCTTCTGTTCAATTTGGCTTCTTCTTCATCCCCGCGCTGCGTTCTGAACTCGTTGCACCCTTCGAACAATTTCTTTACTCTTTTATTATTATTATTTTTTTTTTAAATACGATAAATTCGTACAATTTTCAAAATCGATTCAACTATATAACGTTCTACGAAAGGGGTGCAAAACTTAATAACAATGAACGCTCTCTCCGTAAACTTTGCTCCGTTCGAAAATTTTCTACTTCGATCGTCTGAGTGAATTTTAAAAATCATTTTTAAATTTTGCACCCAGGAATTGAGCGTAAATAATTATTCTTATCCTTTGTAAAACGAAAGGTATATCACGCTTATAGGCATCGACTATGACGGTTCATTGTGATAAATTTCTTTGTTGCCGTCGTTTATTTTAAAATTAGTCTCGTTAAAGTAACAATGTGGATTTATGTGAAACGTAAAGGGCGTTTTGTACGACCTCGTTACGTTTTACGTATTAACTGCTAAGACGCAATGATGGACTCCTACGTTCTATTCTATTTCTCATACAACCCTAGCATAAATAACTATATATTATATATACTATATAATATCCCATCTTTTAGCTATCAGCAACATACATTTTTTCTTAAAAAATATCAGAGTGATTTTCGCTGCAATCTAATATAATTAATATATTCAAATATTTATCGCCCGTTCAGCGATCGCATGATTAATATAGATATGAATAAAATTCAAAGCTCACGCAATGCTCTTATGAAATCGTCATTTTATTGAAAATTAACCCACTTTTTAAACAACATCCTACTTATAAAACACCAGTTTATCACGTTTGGTTTTTTTTTTTTTTTTAGAAAATAAAAAAATCCCTATATCGCATCACACATCCAATTACCATTCAAATGCGCGTTCACACATTCGTCCGACATACGGATATTGAAAGAATTCCGATCGATTTTAAGCTCGTACAGTTTAGAATTTTAGTTAAAAAATGTCGAAGCTTAGCGTGGGCACACTACCGTAAATTCGAGCACCTACTCGACTTTATATTATATATATAATATATATATATATATATATATATATATATACATGTATGTATTTATATATATTTTAAATGGCGTACGATCGGATTCTATGCTTTGGAGTCCATCTCTTCGGGCTTTATGCTCGGATAATCTCGGACACATTAAAACGTCCGTCTCATCATCATCATTCTTCGGTGTGGAAACTACCGTGGAACTCATTAAGACCTCCGAGTGAAATGTCAACCCAACATCGAATGGGCTACCTGAGGTCGTTTATCAGCTTTTTACGTTCGACACTGAGGAGGCTTACATTAGCATTTGAAATGTTTGTATATAAGTACCCGGCATACGTATGTATAATATATATATATATATATATATATATATATATATATATATATATATATATATATATTAATATAAAGACGATAGTGACGTGTCTCGAGATTTGATATGAATGATGACATTTTAATTTGATGCGAAATAAAAAAAAAATTAACGTGAAATAGAAGTACACGATATTATTTCGTTTTGAGACGATCGCGTGCAATTGTCGGATACGATTTGTCCAAGTGTAATTAATTTGAATGGGAATTTTATTATAATTACGTGTCGTAATTAGAAATAGTTAATGTATTCTAGATTTTCAATAGATATAATTTTCTCAATAGTTTAATTTATATATATATATATATTCAATGATCTAGATTCTAGAATATTAATTGGGATTACTGTGCATATTAATCAAACTGTCAGGAACTAGAAAAGAGTGGAAATCTATTTTAAAATATGATTAAGATCTTTCTAATCTGTAATGCCGAAAAGCCAAAATTATAATATATTAATATAATTGATGTGTTGAAAATTGAAATATTATTAATAATATTAAGATGAAAAATCGTCCTCTTTATGTCCTCTAATGAAAAGTGTCCTATTTTGATATCCTTTCTTCACATTATTAATAACACTTGGATTAAACTAAATTAAACTATTCTATATTATTTCATATCCACAGAGGTTTTTGACAATATAGTGCTATAGTAACACTCATATAATCTGATTTAAATATGAGGATATATCAAATCTAAATATAAGAATAGATTTAAAATAAAATCAATATACTTTATTCATATTATAGCATTGGAATACATTATGCAGCAGTTCAATATACGCAGCAGCGAACCGATAATTTATTATTATGAAATTTGCATTGTTATTTCAGTATTGCATAATTGAAAAGGTTAAGGTTGCACGATGACTTCATAATGAAACGTGCAGTAACACGACGTTTCGCTTATAATTTTATGATAGTAAATAATTGGTTTTGGCTGCCTGTGTTCAGCTCTCACTACATATATTCATTATGAGATCGCATCAATCATAATACCATTCGAGAGACGTTATAATCCGCCAAATGTAATAAACGTACTTTGTTTTTAATATACACGACTCGTGATTGCCGAACGTGTATATTCGCCTTTATATTTCAATATATATATATTTAAGTTACAACCACAACGTTATATCCAATGTTATAATTGACCCGATTCATGTTTTATGTAAGAAACGGCGGGTGGTCTTAATTTAATGAGTTTTTCCATACACGTATGTATTATTTACTGCCATTTAAATGTGTACGTTATTTATTAGACGCATTATACATATGTAAATACGATAAGATTTACGCTGCTACCGTTGTGCCATGATTAGAAAATGAGTTCATTTCCGCGTGATTAATTTCTGATTTACATTTTACAATATGTTATTATTATGATTATTTTTTGTTTTATTCCTGAATAATTTCATCATTAAAGGGCGCTGAAAAAACAAAATCGCTCACGTACCGCTAAAAATAATCACATTATTAAAAATATACATTAATATAATAATAATCGATCCGAACGCTAAACACAAGATTATATCGTCACTACATTAATTTTTGCCATACTTAAACCTGATAAAAAATATTTATATATTACATTATTATATCTATATTAAAATTAGAATTAGTATTCGACAACAACGATCGAAAAAAAAATCTGTTCCATAATAATATCTGTCAAACGTGTGACAAGATTTTTTTCGATAATCTTTTATAATACATTCGAAAAATAAAAAAGAGATCAATGGAGATCGAACGGGCTTTGACCATATCTGACATATTGCATACATATTATTATTTATTTATCCGTCAATTACGTGTCCGCAGACAAAACAATTAATAATGAATATATATATATATATATATATATATATATATATATATATATATATATATATATATATATATACATGGCAAGTACCTGGTGGCTTTCATTATATATGTATTAACATATAAATTGCCTAATTTATTTCTTTTAAGCGCTAGTCGCTCGTAGATTTTTATTACGGACGAGCTTTTTTCAGATATTCCGCCACTCTTTTCAATTTTTTTTCTTAAATACGCAATAAAAATAAATTATAATTTATGTATTATATATATATATATATATATATATATATATATATATATATATATATATATATATATATATATACATTATTTTTTCTTAGGTCTGATCGATAGCAACCCGTCTCCGTAGCCTGAATAATAATCGCTTATTATCGGTTCGGATTTTACGGGTTTAAAGCCAGCTCGATTCGGAATATTCGATTTAATTCATGATGAATGTTACCCGCTGCTTATTACGCGGACTTAACCGCTTATTACCGGGTTTAACTCATTTTAAATGCGTTTTTATATTATTATATGTATATATATATATATATATATATTTTTTTTTTTTCTATTAAAAGTACAATGATCTTTTTTTTTTCATTATATAGTACATATATATATGATATAATGTCTGATCAAATTTGACCCGGAATAATTGAATTTAAATCAATATTTTTTTTTTCATAGATTAATACAAACTTCTTTGTCATTTATGAGAAGTTTATGCGGCGATTTTTACTATAGAAAAAAATTGAACAACAAGTTTATTTGAAATTTTGTGAAACTTTCTAAAATATCTTAGTAAAATTTTAAATGATTCCACTCAAACTTAACAAGAATATCAATCAGTGAAAAATAAAATATCGATTCAAAACTTTTTTTCAATCAGTAATTTAACCATTCCGAATTAAAATTGTTGATTAAATTTATTGACCGAAATGTGTATAGATACTGAGATTTGAAGATCTCACCATTCATTTATCGAATTTCGCAGCTTTATTACTCAAGGGGTATTCGGTTCGGTTTTCGCATACCGAAAGGGACAAAAATCAACGTCAAATAAAAAGGGGGACACAGTACAAACGTTTTCAATGGGAGTTTTATCGCCGATTGCGAATCGTGACGCTCGCTTGTTCCCTTTTGCCTTTTGACTTTGCCGCAAAAATTGTGCACCTGTCCGTTTTCTGCGTGACGTCACGTTCGCGCCATTGTTCTCCATTTTGGCCGACAAACACCCCGTATAATAAATTTAAGATTCTTCTCTGGGACGCCTCCGAAGTTAGATGTCTGCGTCCCCCTTATTTCTTCTATCTAATGTGGAAAAGATGGAGCGTCTTTCGGACGATTCCTGGCGGAACCCTTTGAAATGTGCACCAGAGAGTAACGTCGCTTCTAATATAATATTTAATAGTACGTGTTCTTTATAAAGATACTGTATAAGAGTATATTTATAATTTAATCTTAAATTTTATGCTTAAAAGAGAGCTCTTTTCTATACGAAATCCTTTAGCATACATATCTGATCATTTCTTTAATATTATATTTTGTTTCAAGTTTTGCATAATATAGAGACATTTATATGAATAATTTTATATTTATTTCGTTGTTTTATATTTTATTTTTTAATGAAATTAAAAAAAATGAAGAAGTTTTATATGTAAACATAATTTTCAAAATCTTTCTTCTACTTTAACCATATTTTACAGTACATTAGTATTCTTTGTTCATGATAACATAAATTATTTCTTAGTAATATGACTGTAAAAGAAAGTAATGCATGGAGTGAAACCGCACAGTAAATGCTTTTTACTCGCAAATAAGAAATTCTCTCGACACCGTAATAATGACGGTATACAAAGGATTTGTGGAAAATTTATACACATATTTTCCAATTTTTATATCTTAGAATATATATATATATATATATATATATATATATATATATATATATATATATATACAACGGTTTCACGACGAAAGCAAGAGATAATCTACGAAAATGTTTACGGTCGAATGAAAAATGTGCACGAAAATGAAAATGGCGCTCAGTTTTTCCATTTTCCCATTTTTTTTCTTCCTTTATTTTTTCTTCTTCTTCGAAGTGTTAAACCTCAGAATTTATAACCGGTGAAAAATTACAGCAATCTCAACTTTCCATCGAATATAACAATTAGGCAAACAGCTATGCGATCCAAACAATTCGAACCACTATCGTATAACCGGGGTGGTTCGAATATATATATATATATATATATATATATATATATATATATATATATAAATGTAGGGGTCGTTTTCCAGAAGTTGGATTTTTAAATCGCGATAAGAGGCTCGGGGGCCTGAAATAATTCTGAAGCTTGAAATCGCCCGGAAAATCTAGTGAAATAGATCGTTTTTCACGAAGGTGATTGTGAGCGCGAGAAAATCGCGTACGTTTTAATTAAATCGACTACGAGCGATTTTTCGACAAAGGCGTTTTTTTTCCTCAAAAATTACCATCGCTTTTCCAATTTTCCCAATATACTTTTTTAATTGCGTTTCGTATTAAACACTATTCAATTTATTTATTTTTAATAATCAACACGTAATCTGTTTTTTTTATTATATATAATTAGAATAATAAGTATTCCAGAATAATTTAAAAATATTATCTAGTTATGAAACCGTAAATCGAATGAAAAAATAGGCACGTATTCGTTTGATCTTCTCTCAAAGAGAACCGCTCCGTGCAATTTATTAGATTTACAAATAATAAATTTATTATAAAAGTATCATAAAATACGTCTTAATGTGAGTAGGATGTAAATAACTGTTGCTTTATTCGAAGATTTCGATTTATTATTTTAATCAATACATACATATTATCACCTTAGACGACTTCTTAAATATAATTTATACTATTTAAATTCCATAAAAATTGAAATCCGTTTATGTATACGCTTGTTTTTTTAACATTATATATTTTAAACGATTTTTTAAAGTTTATCCATTATTTTTAAAATATGAATATATTAATGGTTTCTATTACATTTTTTTTCTGTATTTGATATAAAGAAAAAACTTCTAAACGAGTATGATATTTTGAAACATCAATTTATATTCATAACATAATATATATTAAATTCAAAAGTTCGATGCACTGTTGACGAACTTTTTTTATATTTAGCGTTTTATCATTGATTAATCGTTAACAATGAAGGGTTTTGCGTTCTTCCTGTTGAGAACCTTCGATATCAAATCGCCCTTAACTTAAAACCATCGATTTTTCCTTGGGTCGTTTCTATGGTCTACAAGCTCTAAACAAAAATAAATTTTATATACTTACACTCAAATATATTTATACATTTTTCTTATTCAAATGTGACAACGCGCTGCGTAAAAATACACATTTAAATTTGCATATTTTGCGCGGTTGCGTGTCGTTTTATATATATATATATATATATATATATATATATTTACTATATACATCAACGTGAATTTATCGTTCGCGTAATGAGAATTAATTGGGTGGATCCTGTTGCGAAAACGACTTTTTCTCATTGCCACAGAAAAAAAATCTATTAAAGATAAGTTCTAATCTAAGGAAAAAAAAAGAAAATAGTAGCCTTTGAAAAACATAATAATAGTAAAAGAAAACACAGCACAGCGACGGTTTATTAGTGGAAAATAGAAGGGTGAGCGGTTGTTCCTCTTCTTCTTGGACCAATTTGCACTGAAACAACCTTAGTCCGTCGAATTAATCCCAAGACGTTGTTAACGTTACCCAATTAGCTCGTGTTCGCAGAAGGCTGGGTTAGGTCATGGCTTTTCCGGCTTTTCAATCCCTAGAATTTATTAATTTACCTATTTCTATAGTTTAATACATTGATAATGTCGATTGAAGTATTTATATATATATATATATATATATATATATATATATATATATATATATATATATATATATATATTATATATTGTTCAATTTTGTAAGCTTAGTTACCAACAATATCTGGTTAATCCAAACGAAGTGAGTTAATATCTTTTTCCTTATATCAAGGATCACTTAAGAACCCGTGGGAATAAATACCTTCTGTGTTCTATGTTCTTCAAATCGATACGTGTAACAAATATACACGGATATACATTTTTTTTTTTTTTTTTTGGTTTTGGTAAGAGAGAAAAACCAATTTTGGTCGTGTTTTCCGTGAAAGCTTAATGACGAACTCACGTGTATTTCCCAATCTACACAATTTCCCGAGCAATAATTTATTTTTATATATATTTTTTTCATATAATATATATATATATATATATATATATATATATATACGTACGAACGTCCCCTTGTTTTTTTTGTACAATGTATGTAAAACGAACCCTATTACCAGTTTGTTGTGTGAATTTTCCGACCCGCATTACGCATGCATTTTGAATTCAAATCGTCATTAGTAACGGGCAGTAGGTCGAATCTGAAATATTTCAAAAGTCCTTATTTATTATATATATATATATATATATATATATATATATATATATATATATATATATATATATTTAACTTTTATTTCCTATTGCATAATAGAGGAGCTTTTATTTAGAAACGTGTCCGAACCGTTATGACTATATTATGGTTCTGTAGAGAAAAAAAAACATAAAATAAAACCGCTATTAAAAATTGCGTGTGCGACTCGCTAATAACTAACGGGTCGTAATCTATTATTTCCCGTTGAATTATGAACATGTAAAATTATACACATTTTATTGGTCAATATTGCAAAGGTTAGAAGCCTTGTAATACGTCAATTTGGCCATTACGATTTTTCATTTGCTTATCCGCAATACAATTTTCCGAATGTTATAATGATAATCGCTCAACACGCACCCCCCCCCCTTCGTATTTATTTTTTTTTTCGATTTTAGTATTTTTTTTCTTTTTTCATTATTACCATTCTCGTACCCTTATTTTCTTTAACGAGATTATTCTTCGGTGCGATATTAAGTTGTTAATACGGAGAAAAAAAAACTACGCTTTACGTAACGTGCAATTTTTATAAATTGCGGGTTTTTCGCGTTAAATTCACTAGAAAATTAAAGTGGATAAATAAAAGGCTTTCTAACAGAAAGTTGAAACGAACGAATATAAAACAGTAGGCGGTTTTAGATCTTTGAGATTATCATTTTTTTTAATACGAATTCGTGGATAATTCGATAGCCGAATTCTATTATCTTATATAAGATGTTTTTTTTTTATTATAAAGTTAATAATCATCCAAAATTTTCAATCTAACTTCAAAACTAATATATCTAAATTTATATAAACGAGCTTGTATAACACGTTTACATCATGAACAGGCTATATATTTATAATCAGGCTTATATGTGAAAATAATTAAGTATTTTAACCCAGGTTACCCTAAATCTACAAAAGTTGATGAAATTTTCATCAACACATAAACTTCCTCATAATCACATTTTCGATATAAAATTTAAGTTAATTTAGGACGGAATTTTCGACCGAAATTTCAATAAAAACAAGAGTATCAAATTAATAAAAATGTATGATTTTATATCTTTTTTATACTATTTTTACATCTGAAATAATGAAATAGAATCTAATTTTTTACAAATCTTTTATATTTTTATAAAATATGTATGAAAACATATGCTGCACTCAAAAAATTGTATTATTAATTCTGAATATCTAAATATTTAGAATAAAATTTTTACCGTCCATATTTTTCCGAGCATTTTCACCGTAGTGAAAATTTAAATATGGAAAACGAATCAATCTCCTTTCTGGCGTTTCGCACTGAAACCGTCGAAATTCGCTTTTCTCCTCTAGTTTTGTTTGTGAAAATTATGCGGGTCGAATTTTCACGATTTCCACTCGCGAATTTTCACACTCGGAAAGGCTTGCAGTCCAATTTTCACGGCGGATTATTATCGCGTTCCGTTTTTCATCTTGCGTGCCCCTTTTTCCTTATGTATTTATATAATATTATATATTTATATATATACAAACGTATACGATTTTCCCTCGCGTCGTTGTTTCGCACACAGAATCGTATTATAACAAGTTGTAGTTTATTGCGATTTTTCCGTATTTTCCACAGCCTTATGTGTGTGTATTTTTTTTTCTTCCGTCGAATAAAGAAGGGACGTATATATTTGAATGTTTATCTTCTCGGATTTATGGGAATTGTTCTCTTCTTCTTCTTTTTTTATTGCTAATCGACAGACGGAACGTGAGATCGTATACAGCTAGTTCGCTTACGTAGGCGAATCTTCTCTTCAGTGTCTAGACAAAAGTATATGTATAACATATGTTTCTTTTTTTTTTGTCTACAATCTCTACTAGGAATATGTTTACGAAAGCGATTATTGCAAATGTAAAATATCACGTAATAAATCGGTAAAGCTTTTTTATTTAAGCATTTCACAAACGAGTCTGTCGTAAAGTTCGGATTTCTATTCCTTTTTGTTTTCATGTTTCACGTATATATATTTATAAATAATAGAATTTTTACTTTGTGTGGGAGAGTGTAGCCTTGCTCGATATTTTATTGTTATTTTGCTATACGGCCGTAGTCCGTTTATATATGCTCGCTTGCGTATATTTACATGGCATCTTCTTGTAAATGTTAAATCTTCAGTGTAGGACAGATATTTATGGAAGCCGTTTCATTCATCATGATTTATTGTTTTATTGAGGAAATGGATATCAATTTATTGAAGCGACTTTAACGCGAGATCGTTTTATAAGACCCATTCGTGAAGAGGCTAATATATTGATTACACCACATCCCGATTTACAATCGTCTAATGTGTTACCGAGCAACTTTCGATTAAAATAAACCTAAATTAATAATCGTTTTTTTTTTTCTTGTTTCAGGTATATTGCAGTTTTCTTTTAAATATATAAGTTAAATTCGTAAGTAAAATAAATTTTATTGTTTAAATTGTACATTTTTTTTTTTTTGGTGATATTTTTGAAATGAAGAACAGATCGTTTTTAAATTTGAAAGACACAATGGCACCAATACCTGTCACAAAGTTGGCCATCTGAACCCGGCTTGACACACGAACGACCTAGGCGTTTAATTGAAATCCCGACACGAAAATAATTGAATTCGAATCTAAATTTCGTTACAATTCTCCTCACCCTCTGCTCTCAGTCCGACGTGTCAAACGTTAAAATGTCCGAATACGTCCGTTAAATTAAATTTGAGCTTTTTTTTTTTAAAAAAAAAAAAGAGCACGAGGCGAACGAAAGCGGTAAAACAAGCGAATTTTCGGCTCGTATCGTTTAAATAAAATGAAATAAAACTCGTTACGCCCTATCGTTTATGTTCGTCACCTGTCACAAATTCTAGCCGAACGGCCGTTTGACTCAAATTATAAATTCAATCCCGTAGCCCAAGTCCCTTGTAACTCTTCCAAGTAATCCCGAACTCGGAGCGAGCAGGAACTTTGATCAAACAATGCGACGGTCTGATGGGGTGGCAACCTTAGCAAACAATCAAAGTTCGTCTCGAGATCGACGTAAAAATCTACATGGTGAAGAGGAGATCCCTCTTCGAACATACAAAATGGAAATAAAAAAGAGAAGGAAAAGTGCAAATCGACGAGGAGGACGTGAGATAAAAGGGCAGATGCGTACTTGGGGTAATGTCAACGTTGAATAATAAAATGTGGAACGAACAGGACCGGTGACAAGTTTTTCAGGTCCGCCTTATTAGCATCTCGTTCGTATTCCGAAGATGTCAGTCATAGCTGATTGCATTGAGACGTCGAGACTTGTTAGGATCAATTGCATATGGTGATGCATCCCGATTTTCATACTGGTTCACCTGGTTCCCTCGCATATCATTCACGCACACGACTTTCACTGTGATTTACCTTTTTATTGAAAAATAAAACTATATTTTATCTATGAGAAATATTTTTCTATATATAATGGTTCGATAAATGCAATCGAATGTTAGTGAGGAAAATTTCACTACTTACCGATTTAAAAAAAAAATGGTTCTCTGGAATCAAAACGATCTGTCTTCATACAGTATCCTGAGGGCAAATGTCGTAAATACTTCCCCTTACCGACGAACAGTAAAAGGCCATAAGCCCTGAGAGACGTCCCACGTGCCCGTTAGCCTGGCACCATATTCATTAGCTGCAACATCCCCGAGGACTCAGAGGGACCACCGTGTTAAATCCTGTTACTCGTTGTACCCTCTGGCCACACAGTCTGACAGCTGCATTACGTCAACTCTAGAAAGGTTCCCTCGGCACAAGTCTCGTGAAGTACATACAACATTTTAAGATTGATAAGTCAATATACTTGTATCGTATATCCTTGAAATTTTTCAAGTAATATTTAAAACATATAATTTTCTGTCATATTTACATATTTCATAATCATAAATGTCTATCTATATTTATATTCGATCGCTTGAAAAATTATAATTTTATTTTTTATCACATACATCAAAGGGATCATTCGAATTGGCGTTCTTTTCGGAATATTATTCTCCTGCATTGTCAGAATTCATTCGTATTCCAACTATTTTCGTTGGGTGATCTTCCTCATCCTCCTCGTTCTCCTACCAGTCGAAAATAAGATGTGAGTCTTAATGTAGAAATGGGCTATATATTCAATAAAGATCCCATAGTATTGCGTTACCAAAGATCAAACGCATTCCCTTCCTCAAAGGATAGAATTCCAGAAAGCCCTTCGTCGTAAGCTTCAACCATACCGTGACTCACGTTTTTTCTTTCCATAGAAACGGAAAAGAAGAAAAAAATACCTGATGAAATTTACCAAAAACTTTTCCCATTTCTACCCCTTCTGCGTAGATCGTTTACACCTACATGAAAACGCAACGCGATTAATATGACATTCTTCAAAGCTTCTATCCTATGAAACGTCTCAAATTATAATAATTTAAAAGTAAATTATATATTGAAATGAATCGATACATATTATATAAATTTAAAAAAAAAATCAACGATTATTTAATACACTCGATTTACATCCGTAATAAGATGTGACGTAGATGTTGAAATGCTGAAATTTGCCTAATCGAAACATCCTATTTCTATAATCTCACACTACCCTTCTGAAAATCCGTCCAAGTTATTTACCAGTTGTTTCAGCTTGACTTATTTTAAACAAAGACTTGTTTTGTTCTGAAACGTCCGGTCGTTTCTCCGACGATATTTCATAATTACCATCAGGGGATTAAAACACTGGACTTATAATAATATATTGTAAATAAAACCAAAGACAAAAATTATATTCGCTAAAAAAAATACATTTTTATGTTAATCGTGCATTTTTTTTTGTATTTTTCATTCATACACAAATACATATATATCATGTATTATGAAAAAAAAATGCGGATCCCAATAAATTACATATTCGACACAAATAAGGCGTACCTTTTCAATTTAAATACTAGTATGTATTGTATTCGGCATTATAGTACTTGATTAATAGCTATAGAAAGTGAAACGACATTGAATTCGACAGGGAAAATTATAAATTATCCATTACACAATAACGAACGTGTACTAATATGTACGTTTACAAGTATTGTTACGCCTCATTATAATAATATATATAAAATATATTTTCGATCTGTTGTCAGCATTTTATTTCAAAAGATCTAGAAAAAATATTTCACAAGATCGGAACACCTGTAATATCTTGTTAGTACAAAGTGTTCTCATAAATCGTTTTATAAAATAGAATATGGCATTTTGTCCCGTCTTTTTTTTTTTAAATGATATTTATTTCAATTGCTTAAAATTATTAATATCCGAACAAACATTAAATATTATAATGTGTCGAGTTATGTGGGTTGTAAAATGCGACTAAACCAGATTAAAATGCTTTAATAGTTACAGCGTAAAGGTCATTTGGTCCCCGTGAAGGGATTATTAAAATTTTTGCAACTCGCACGGGTGATATTATGAAATGTGGTAAAACTCGCTAATGGTTGCGTACCTCTGGTTAAAATCTTAATGATTTTTTTCTTCTAAATATGCGCACATTTTTGTATAGTTATTATTTTAATGTATTCTTATGGTAGGATGTGTCATTTTGAATATTGGCAAATAATTAAGCTATTGATATATAAATTCCGGCTCTGAGATCAAACAGATATAATTGTCGAATATCAAACGGCCGCACCGCGCACGATAAATGGTCTTTAGATAAAAAGCACAGTGGGTCACCGCTTATTTTTAATTTTATTAAAAAAAAAAAAAATATATATATATATATATATATATATATATATATATATATATATCATATAAAACTATATGTTATTTAATTTGACCGATTTTAAAATAGTTTTTATCGTCGATATTTATAATTTTTTTTATATATATTATGATTAATTTTAATTTTGTTTTTTTTTATATAAATTAATTGAATAGTTTATTTTGTTTTAATTGAATACGTTTTTTTTTGTTTTTTTTTTGTATGTATGTAATAAAATTTTATATTATTTTTGTTTTTTAATTGATTACTTCATTCAATTTTCTTCTTAAAAAGTATTATTTTCGTAATTCTGGAACCAATCTTCGATCTTTACGTGGTTTGCTATAGAAAATCTTAATTCACTTTTCGTCGTGTTTTTTTCAAAGTGAGGTATCGGTGTATTTTTTTTTTAATATTTAATATAATATTTTAAAATATAGTGTATAATTATTTTTTTTTATTCTAAGACGATTTTAAAATCATTTCAAAAAAATAATTGTATAGATATAAAAAATGGATTTCTATAATATATAGTCGACATGAAATGATAATCGGATATATATGTACATGTATGTATCATTATCATATATCTAGATCTTTAATGAGAGTGATCCCACTGTACTAATAGGCAGTAAATGCGACGAGAACCAGATGATATGTATTAAAAAAAAATATATATATATATATGTATCGAACAAGTTAAAACATAGAACACGTCCGATTAATAAACGTACAAAAACATTGAATTCTCGATCAATACGAGCGTATCTAGCGGAATGATGTCGTAATAAATTACAATTAATCCCCTAATAGCGTAGGATCGATCGAAACGATTTCGATTAATAAACCTGAAGGATAGAACGGAAAAAATGCGCTTTTTTTCTATTCTTTTTCTTTTATATATATATATCTACATATTATATATGAATGTATCGGAAAAATAACAAACATTTATATATATATATATATATATATATATATATATATATATATATATATATATATATAACAAAACGAACTGGATCCGTCTGACTGGAAACAAAGCCGGTCGGGTAACATTTGAGAGTCGATGGCCGCAAAATAAATTGAATAAATGAATAAATCCACAAATCACGCGAGTGGAACCTGGCACACGTCAAAACGGACCCCGAATTTATTATGAATTCATCTAAAAATAAATAATATCATAAACGCGGCATCGGCAGCTTTTGAGAACCTCTTTCTTTCTTTTTTCTTTTTTTTTTCTTTTTGACCGGTTTTTCCCTTCTGTACTTTTTCGCCCTGCGATGTATATGACTGAATACATAATAGTGCATGCGCAATTCATAGCTTCTCAAAATGTAAATTGTGATTATTTTTCATCTAGATTTTTTTTTAATGAAAATAAAATATATCACTACTATACTTTTTTATCGGAAATAGTCTGAATATTAATAGACCATATTTCCAATTAGTCAGAAATGTTCCGTTTGATACATCGGTATTTTGGGACTTGAATCTATTAATTTATATATATATATATATATATATATATATATATATATATATATATTCTATTTACAAAACAGATGCAGACTAATTAATGCATAGATAAAGTATTGAAATATAAATATCATTTTTTTAAAAAAAAATATAAATTTTTTCGCGATTTATTAAACAGTAATTAGTTTTTTTTTCTCATCTCGGTTAGGGAATCTAAATATCGACGACGATTCTAAGCACGTTCTCGAATGTAGCTAATTAACATTTCTACATGGTTAGCTGTCAGTCTTGGCGGTTTGTTCTTTTCTTCCATTTTTTTTTCTTCTTTTTCTTTCTTTTCTATTCCGCTATCTATTTTTCCGCCGACGCAACTTCGTCTTCCTATATCAATTCGACGTTTTGGTTAATGGATTTTAAACGTTTCGATTGCGCTATTTGTTTATTTCTACTTTTTTTTCTTCTTCTTCTTCTTCTTCTCATTGTATTTGTGTTTTCTTTTCTTTTGTTTTTGGTTCCTTTTGACTGGCTAATATTTTTTTTATTTGCAATGCGCTTCTGAATGAACGCTTCGGGCGATCTCAAGTGATTGATTATGGCCACATATATTAAAAAAATATTTTAATTTGTCGAAATATTATATATATATATATATATATATATATATATATATATATATATATATATATATATATGTTACTCATTCAATATGTATAATTTTTAATCGATTTTAAATTAATCCATTCTGTTTGACTATATTGTATATGTAATAAATTTAAATGATTTGATTGTAAAAAAATGAAAAATGTAAAAATATTATTTTCTCTAATTTCATAATGTATATGAGAGTTGGTGATTCGGAACCAAACAATCGTTTGAAGTACACTTTGCGTTATAACGTATTTGTTTAATCCCATATAAATATGCATGAACGCCGTAAGGGTAAAAAAATTGAAATAATATTAAAAAAAATATATATTAATATGCAAAACGAAACCGAATATATCAAAAAAAAAAAAATACTTTTGCGCTCGAATGCGTTCACGCACGAGCCGCTATACAATTTATCCTGTTGACAAATGCAAATCCGGGAGCTTTGTCTCTACCGCATCCCCTATTCGGGCGAGCTTTCGGAAACCGCCAAACCAACCCCCTTCATTCGGATAATTTCCATAACCCGAACGCGGTTATCGCGTTATCCATAATTAATTTCGAGCTACTGTCGTGTTGTCTCCTTGTTATAACTCAAACACTGGGGATCTCTACAAAAGCTACCGAAGCAATCGGCTCCTTAAAATTCCGACTTCCTCTCATCAGACATATGACGGGCTTGTTCCGTTATTTCTTTCGCCTTTCTCTCTCTCTCTCTCTCTCTCTCTATATATATATATATATATATATATATATATATATATATATATATATATATATATATATATATATATATAAACTAAAAAGGATTCTTCTTCTTCTGTCAACATTTGACTTTAAAACGATGCTCGTTGCCGCTTATTCTTCATAGCTTTTGACGCTTGACGGAATTCGCATTAGACGTCACTCTTCTATAAACCTATAGCGCGTAACGAGCGAATTCAAAAAGATCATCAAAGCTTTTTTATAATTTAGTTATTTTCATCCACAAATATACTCATTTTTATTTTAGTTAAATATTCTGCTTCTCCATAGTAAAATTTCATCAATATTTCAATCGTTGACAAAATCTTTCAACAATGTCACCGATGACTTCATAAAACTAGATAGATTTGTATTAGGATTATTCCATATTTTAAATTATTTACTACTACAAAATATGTAATCTTGACAAAAATACTATCTATTATATTTTAATATTTACTTATATAAAGAAAGACAAGATTTTTTAAATCCTACATACATTTAGAATACATATTTTTATATTTTCAACCTAATGATATTCTTATGAATGATTATTTAGGGGTAATTTTCTATTGATTTTATTTATATTGAATTTTTAAAGATTACATAGTGTTTATATGCTTTTGAACATATAAGCATTTTATTAGAAAATTATTATATAAATAGATATACTATATAAATATATTTGATATCTAAAACTATTTTTAATATTTAATAATGTTTTGAATCCATTAAATGAAAAAAAAATATTTCCATGTCATATAACACTTATTTAACTATTTGACTTGAAAGCAATATAAACGTGTAAACAAACTGTTCGATCCATTTACAATCGACACCGAATTATGTACGCGGGTACACTTTAATTGCATCGAGTATGCGCATAATAAGCGATTTAAACACTATAATGCAAACATTTAAATCGGAATAAACGTGCAAATATTTACCGAACTCGTCAACTCTACGAGTGCTCGAAATAGTTTATACTATGAAAATATTTGACGGAATGCCGTGACGATAGCACGCTGGCCGAACAGTTATAAGTCCAATATTATTATATATTTTTTTTTCGCAGAACATTAATTTCCATTTACGTGATTTATCGTCGCATAAATTCACCGGCGTCGAACCGCGGAACGTATTTTTATTTTTATTACTCGATCAATATGAAAATTTCACAATATAAATCCGCGAACGGTGTTCTTCCGCGGTTTGTGCGCAAGTTTCGCGATAAATATAATTTCCGGTCGATTGAAAGTGAAAATAGGGCTTTTTCTCCGGTGGTTTTTCGGATCTTTTCCGTTTTTTTCCGCCGTCAATAACTAGTCCGCTTTTCGTTTTTCCTTTTCGTCGTCGACTTACGATTATTATAGCCCATTAATCATCGGCTCGAAAAAGTCAATTTTCTATCTTAACGCTCGCTACGCTTTTAATTAGCGTCCATTAGAGGCGGTTGCCTCAGTTAACTTATGTCACATTTTATCTTTTTTTTTCTTCCTTTCAGCGACGGTTTCTTAACGATTAGAAAATATTGCCCTTTTTTTTGAATTTAAAAGAATTTTCTTAACGGAAATGAAAATATGATATAGTGTATATTTTCATATACTAATCACGAATCAAATAAAAATTAGGTATAGGATTTAATAAATCAAATAAGAAAATATAGCTCTATAAAACATATCTTTTTACTAATTTAATTAATGTAACATTTCAACCAATATACATGCCCGAAGATTTTGGGGTTTGCTAATTATGCGCATATATTTCTGGTATTTCTTTCGCGTACTTCACTTAACTTGTTTACTCTGTTCAACACTGTCATATGTTTTAGTATTAATCACGGGATTAGCTCCAGCTGCTAATTTGAACTTGCGTCATTTGGGCACTATCGAAAGCGTTTGATTTTATTTGTTTTAGCGTTTCGTATCCTCGATCCTTCCAGATATTTTGCGACGAAAACGTTCGTCCATTTGTCCGTTTGTCCATTCGTTCCGGTTGTGCGAGTCAATTTGCATCGCAAATTTTGTTCGGAGCACAAGTGTGCGAAGATGTGCGAGACGAGTCGTCCCACTTCTCTCTTATTGTTTATTAGGACTGGGGAGATACGGAAAGGGTTTTGTTTGTGTATTCAAATATACGACACGGTTGAATGATAATCGCTAACCATGTTTATTTATGGCGGGTCTTGTCCTAAACACTGCCCCGAAGCGTTGGATCCTTCATCTTCTTCGAGTTTACTTTATCTTCTCTGGTCCTTGACGCATTGTTGGTTCCGATGGTGAAAATTGAAAATTGAACCCGATAAGTCGTGGTGTGCTTTCAAAGATATTATCTGTTAGATTTATACAATACAATGCTTGGATTCGTTCATATATGGAAGGATAATATTTATCTGGACATGTGCGACGTGCCTTAATTTCTCGCATCTCCAGCGGTTCAGTCGATTGCTTCGATTATCAAATGACCCACGGTACGGTCGGTGGCAAAATTCGCTTTGGAGCAAAGTTTAGTTGACCGTTTGTTTGTTGGCGTGTTTGGTGCCTGGAAAAGGGTCAGTTTGTGTTTCCAACAACCCGACACAACTTTGTTTCAGCGCAAATTTTCCACCCACATCATCCCCGAAACTCTTCGCGATACAATAAACACAATGCGAAAAATCGTTCGTATTTCACGCTTTGTCCTTTCCCCATTCCTCGCTTGACTAACGCTCACACCCGATTTTCCGCCAAAAAACCCCACTTTTACGGTCCGCATTCGTCTCTTTTGCCCTGTGCGAGTGAGTTATATTTTTCAAAATTTTTCCACACAAATTTGAATCGCAAATTTATAACGTGTCGCTCTCGAGTGGCAAGCACCAGCTGGGCACCTCGGGCAGCTTCCTCTGTACAAAGTTACAAGTCCAACTTTACATGTTACTTTCCGCTTCATTTTTGATGGGATGGGTTCAAAGGGTTCATTTATTTCAATGTTGTTTCTCTTTGTTTTGTATATATACATAATTCATTAGTGAATCCGTATATATTTTTTACTATACGCATCTGCTGCCGTATAAAAGGTCTCGGGAAACAAACGCATTCATCAATCAAACTTATAATTTAATAGTATTTCCTAAATAGCTTTCTCTCTCTCCCTTTTACGATTTTACGTATTTACCTATAAAATATAATTTGTTGTGTTTACATCGTAGGATATGTGTGGTGTATATTCACAAATATTGATAATGAAGATAACACATGTCACTTTAACTATTCTGCGCAGCAAAACTCGTAACTAAGTTTTGGCAAACTCCACCATCCTCATCGACGTGCCCTTCACCCTTGGGTCGATGTCAGGGCGAATTTGCTCTCTTGCCGGCAGCTAGAGAGCATCCTTGGGTTAATCTTGCTAACCACGTTTTAATCAATGAAACGTGCCGTCAACAATACTCTCCTTCGTTAACGAACGGGACCCAACTCCAAACTAATCGTGTTTCACTACATCAACTTCTCTAAAATCAACGAAAACTGACTTGAAAATTTAAAATTTGACCCAAAGTTGAATAATTTCTTGAAGTCTAAATTTAATTTGTACATAGTTATGGATCGACACTTAACATTGCCATTTTCAATCAAATATTTGTTTCGAATATTCCATTTATTGTATGATTACTTATTCCTTATTGATGTTTAAATTTAAATTTATTTTGATTTTATTTTTAAAAATCAATTGTATTATTACTTTTGTAAATGGTGTTCTCTTTATAATATAAATTTAGTATTACAAAGAGTATACGACTGACGATATGCATTATGTCGTCGGTTATAACGATCGATGCACACGGTCGGCTTTAGTTAACGATACGGTTCCAGGTTAATTCGTAGGGGTTGTTACCCCAAAGTAGAATGGAATTTCAAGTTAACGTGCGTTTGTCCATCCATCCATCCATTCATCCATCTATATATATTTCGATCCATCCATCCATTCAGTCATCTATTGGTACACCCACATTTTAGGACACATTCATTTGAAATTCGGTACACAGCCGTCAGTCTGTCGGACCCCGGGCCGCATAAGCGTTGGATTATCGAGGGTTGAACGCGGCCAAACAAACCCTCCGGGTGTTGCAGACCCCGCGACTCGGGATAGTAATTGGGTTAGCCGCGTTCCGAATCCCCAGCGGGCCTTGTACGTGTGTGCACCAGAACTCTGGGGTCGAAAATACCCATAGGCAATGACACAACGCAAGGTATAGAAAGCAACCCTCTCTTCTATATCTTTCTCACTTTATGTACGTCTCGCACTCACTTGTCAATTGTTGTTCGACGTTTTTCAGACAAATTCAATTATTCAAAATGTGCGCGCATGTGCGTTTTTGCGACTGACGAAAGCGTCAATATTTTTATTTCATATTTTTTTTCGGATACTTGTTAAATTAGCATTTTTGATATACATATTGTATTTAAATTATATCCTTTTTTTGTCTTATAAACAATGATCACCAAATATATTGTTATCATTTTTTTATATTTTATTATATTTACTATAAAAATTTACGATCAACCCTTAATTTTGATCTATATTCTCATTTAAAACGATGCGAATCCCACGTCTTGTCATATTTCACGTATCAGCAAGAACATTTCATCCGTGAAGTATCACGTTATCTTTATATTTTCCTTCTTTTCACAAGCCTCGAAAAACTTTACACATTAATGACGCCATTTTCTCGGAAATCTGCCGCAATTTTCCGCGTACGATGCCGGAAAATATTAATACGAACGAGAATGCTATGGCAGTTTTTCTTCTTCTTTCGGCCGCGTTATAAATGATTATTATGCATTGAATTGTTTTCGTTCAATATGCGCAAGTGGAAAACGAGCAAAATATACGAGTATTTCCCAGTAGGCCAAACTTTGACCGTAGATAAATTTTCTTGAGTATCGCTTTTATGCCGTGAACAAAGTGCTTTTTTTCGCTCGTATATTTCTTCTCAATGCACGTGCATACGGTTGTATTCGACTTTCGCCATATTTTTATATAAAACTATAAAAATATATTTTCTCCGTATATTTTTGTTGTAATATTTTCAGTTTAATTTTTTACGCGGCTGCGGGTGAATCAAGCTTTTTTTTTTTGTTCGCCTTTTGAAGTTGGAATAATGCGAAAAACTTTCATATATATATTCTCGCAAATATGCTCATTTTTTCCTTTTCTACCACAACTCCGAGAGAGGCTTTAACCGTCTACGTGAAAGTAATCGTCGTAGATGGCGGACGACTTCAAGTCTTTTATTGTTTTAGATGGGTGCCTTATGACCGATTCTACGGCTAACCTCCAATATAAAACTTTTCCTTGATATTAAGGGAAAACTGGGCCATTCAAAGTCGCATTTTCCTTTTGTGAGCTTTTTCTCGGTCGTCTCTTATATTTTTTTTTATGTTGAAATTAAATTTGAACCTCGTCACTCCCAACTCGGTTTTCTATTTAAAAGGATATTTCACGGTTCACTTTCGAATATATTTTTTTTATTATCAGTCCTACGAACGGTTAGTTTGTCGCACTCGTTTAAAATATTCATTTGCCGCTGAAACAAATACGCTTCGGGCGGCAAAAAAATAAAATAAAAATGGGAAATTTCAAACTGGGTTTGTGTGCTGGCTTTCTTTCGGTGCAAATAAAAATGCAATAAAGTGAGATAAATGCATTTATTTCCCCGGCAACAATGCACCATCGGATATAAAATTGATGGGGGGACAAATTCTTTCCCATGCACACTTTTATATATATATATAAATTGTGATTGTTCATTGGAAGTTTTACGGTTGTTTACTTACATGTGCTCTCCTCTCTCTTGTTACAAATATGTATAGACATATATATTGAAAAATATATTTTATATACAAAACGAAAATGTCGGGGAAGCGATTCAATAAAGTGAAGCTAACAATGACAAATAAATTCTGCAAAAGTGGGGTGAAAAACCTTTATGGGCGCACATCTCAAAGTTCATTTGCCAGTCTGTATGTGAAATATGAAAGAATGAAGGAATAAATCATTGTCAAACTACGCTAGTATATGAATCCTATTTATATATTTATATACACTCCTACACTTTACATTTATTGCCCTGCTCAAAAATTTTATATATATATATTTATTTAGAAATATGTTTATATATGTGTTAATTTAACGAAGATCGTTATTCTGAATATCGTTATTAATAATCACGAGTATCTAGGAAACTATAGCATAAAATGGACCAGCAATATATTAAAGTTTGTCCCGCGTCTGAAACACTCTTGAATTATAATTTAATTTCGTCGACTTGTAAAACGTTTAACCAAAAGTTTATTAATTAAATTAGATTCGAACGAAAGTGTCAACATTTAGATACATACTTGTGCAAGAAATTTTCACGCATTCGCAATATTTTCACATTACAAATTTGCAGATTTGTGGCAAACGCACACAATTTTCAGTTTATTTTTTCGATTTTAGTATAGAATGAATTTCTCAATACTTTTTCATTTTCGGACAAATTTCGATGTATCAGAAAAAAAATATATATATTTATATAGTCAACGGATATTCGGTAATAGTTTCCAATCGAACAAACGTAGTACGTCTATATTGACCAATTTAGAAGTGCATCGTTGCACCGACGGGGCCCATTTGCATTTTTAGCGCCGTTTCGAGTGCAAAATGCGTTTGACGAGCGACAGGTCCCCCGAAAAAATCGAACTATTCCAGACTATAGGGTTTTCCCTGGGGAAGGAAAGGGTAGGACGATGGTGGAGAGCACGGGGACCTTTTTCGTTCATTGCAAATGCCCCGGGACTAATTAAATAAAGACCGGTTCGACGCATTTAACAGTGCAATGGTGAAAAAAGTATATATATAACATATATACCGTTACACAGTTTTTATCATCGATAGAACAAAACACATTTTATCTATTTTTTTTCAATATTATTATTATTATCATTACAATTTTTACATAGTTGTATAAGCGTGCTGTAAATATTTGTAAAATTCAACTATATATGGAAAAAGCTGAAATAGTATAAATAAATCTCGCATTGCGGATAGTGTGTCGCATATGTGCCAAGAGAAATATGTTTTGTCGAAATTTGCATACGTATTTTGCGGTATTATGTCCGCTGAAAACTTTCAGCTAATTTATCTACGGTACGTAATTTAATACGTATTTTAATTATTTCGGACGTTCACTTTGCTGGTGTGTTACTTTTTAAGAGAGTTACGAAACACGTAATTCATGCTATCTCTACGTACTTGAAATATTTACTTATGTGCAAAATGTTAACAAAACGAAACTGCCGCTGTTCTGTTGTTGTCACGGTTAATTTCGTATGAGCTTTAACCTAATGTTATCTTATATAATAATATTATTACCGTGTGAATTAATTTTATATATGAAACAGGTCAAATTTCATATATACATAGCGTAAAATAGTTTTGATATACATATAAAATATAGTGATATTAAAATTTTAAACATATGTTCCTCGCTAATATAAAGTTTGACTATCCCTGCTGTATATATAATATGTAATAGAAGTTTTATTTTAAAATCACACGTTTATTATGTTGGATGTCACATGTTGGACATGTGAATGTCAAATATCATTTTACATGTCCAATTTAGTATCATCAAAACTAACGAAACTATTAATGACAATTTACTCACATCATTGTACATTTTTTTTACATTATCATATTATGTATATGTAGATATATTTTAAAAATTGTTTTTTTTTTCATTCAATATTAACCCACGCTTATAGTATTGAAAATTCGTTGACGCACTATAATAATTTAGTTTATTTATTTATATTCAATTGTAAATATTGTTGGTATCTTATTGATATTTGATCGAAACGCCTACATTTAGCATCTACGCTTTTATTATGATGAGAATAAATATTGTGAAACTGCTGTCGGTCGAATATTATTATATTCACTAAACTGTGGACACAAAGGGTTAAACGACTGTCAACAACAATAATAACGAAAAAAATAAATCATATATACATATATGGTATATATATATATATATATATTTATATATATATATATAAACTTCCATAAATAATTATAAAATTTGAGCGAGGATCATTTTTTTCATGCCATCCTGTATACACGTAAATTGTAGTACCAAATGTTAACATTTCGCACTGGCAGATGTGCGTCATTAAAACTTACCATATATACACCATTTATCTTATTTGACACGTCGCAATTATATATATATATATATATATATATATATATATATATATATTTATAAATATAATACAATATAATATAATAGGGAATTAAATTCGTCGTTTCGCTTTTAACGTTTATTTCTGCGCGTTTTCGAATGCATTAATCATTCGAAAAATTAATTAGTGTGACGTTAATTAAAACTCTCGTAAATATCATCAGAAATTTTTCGTCCGAAGAAATAACAATAATAAGGGTCCGTTTCGGATTATAGTGTATTTGCATTTGTAATTTATATATATATATATATATATATATATATATATATATATATATATATATATATATTTGTAACGTATATTTATCGGTTGTGTTAATTATAAACCGTAACAGATTTAATTTATAATTAATTTTCAAATTATACGGTTTGACTTTGAATCGTTTTATGTTTTTATTTAAAAAAATATATATAAATAATATTGATTTATTATTTTATTTATATTATAGTAAGAATACATTATATATCGATTTATATTAATTTAAAATAGTTTTAAGATGTTTATTGAAAGATTTATTAATATATATTTTTTTTCGTTTCAGGTAATGAATTATATACTAATAATTTTAATAAGGTATGTCATATAAAATAATATTATATTTTAGTCATTTTTAAATTATATTTAAAAAGCTTTTACAATATTTCCATTGTTATAAAATAATATATTAAAATAAATTACACAATATTTTATATATATATATCGATTAACCTTGGTCCGTTCGACTGTAATATATTTTCCATAGAAAAACGTTAACATTATGACGAAAAAAGAAAGTATACGATATAATATATATATATATATATATATATATATATATATAATTTTCCATTTAAAACGACTCGTAACAAAAAAAGGGGAGAAAAGATCGAAAGCTTTTTTCACACTTTTACGACGAAGATTTTCACCGACTGCTTGTGCGCGCGCGCGCGTGGAAATAGAAAAGCTCGCATTTTCCTCCAACCCGCTTTTCCTACAATCCGTTTTTCTGTTTGTCACAGTTTTACATTTTAAATTTTATTATTCTCGGCGCGATATTCGCGACAAACATTTTTTCGCTTGTACACTATTTATTTAAAGCGGCAGCATTTTCAACGAGTCGAATTTTTTTTAGAGCTTTATATATATATATAATATATAATTTTTTCATACTATTTTCATTCGATGATTTATATTATTGCCAAAGTTTTCACTGCGGCCCTATTTTTTTTTTTTTTTTTTTGATTAATAGTTATAATGAGAACGAAAAAAATAAACGCTCGTTGTGGAAATCCCTGTAGATTTTTTCGTCGTAGGGTGAGTTATGTTTTGCGTCGTATTTCTGTATCGATCCTCACCACGTGCTGTAAATGGACGTTTTTATTTTAATTAATGAATATCAATGTTGTATAACGTTGCCATAGTCCGTAATTACAACTTGTTATTATTATACATATGGTAACTTTAATTATAGAAAGCCTAAATGACTTCATTCAGAAGACCGATTCGACTTTTTCGTTTAAATTAAACATTCAAATAATTTACACGTTCTCATTTGATATTATTTATTTAAATAATATTATATAATTAATTATTTTATTCGCGTGTACATATATATTATTTTATGCGTGACTTTTTATATTCTTGTTAACAATGGAAAAAAATGTTATATATGTATATTTGTGGTTCTTTTTTTTTCGCTGTTGTTGTTGAGAATGAGAAAAATCGGTTTAATTTTAATATGTACACGAAAAATGAAAACGCGACAATTTACGATGAAAATTTCCATGACCCAATTTCGCTCGAAAGAGCGACGAAAAAGACGCGAATGGAAAATTAGCTTTGCAATTAACAGAACCAGAAAATTCAGGTCAGTTCAATAAATGACGTATCAAAAATCTGCAACGCCATAAATTTGTTTTTAAGTAGATATAAATCTACGAATTATATAAAAAAGAAAATATATAATGATTTTTAAAATATTCGATTTTTATAATAATATATGTATATAAAAAATAAATTAATAATTTCATAATTATTATTAATAAAAAATGTTATATTTATATAAATAATAACAAAAGAAAACGATTTTTCATATTGAAATGATTATTATATTGTTTAAAATTTAATAATATTTTCGATATTTTACTATATCTTTAATAACTTAATTAAATTTATTTACCAACATTGAAAGTTCGATTTAATAAATTAATAGTCATTTTTGTAATATCTATTATACATTCTTATTTTTGTATATAGTAAAAATATTTTTTTTTCAATTTTAACAAATTATTGAAATAATATCAAAACACTTTTAACAAATTAAATATTCAGACAGTCATAATAAATATTTATTAAATTGAAATATTTAATATTTTCATTCCAAATGAAAAGTGATAAACACTACCAAAAAACGTTACATAATATAAAAACGCGTTATAGACGTATGAATAGGAGGCTTTAGATACACTTATATATATGTGTGTGTGTATTTATATCCCATGTACGTGTTCATGTATACACGCTTTCAATAGAAACTCACTCGATACGTCGTAATAGTGAAAAGGAGTAGCCGTTAAGTGACGCGTTATCATTTACTTTGAAATATAGGTCTTTTTATCTGCACTGTGACCCAAATTCGAACGGACACACTATTGCCGGTCTCTTGTGCGCACATATTATATAATATAATAATGGTAATATAAAAAAAAGGTACCGTTTTAACGGCGTCCGATGATATATTGTCGTCTCTTCTATAATAGTGATACAAGTGTTTCATGGAAACGTGGCCCGGAAAAACGGCTGCGTTCGAATTTTCACGAAAAGCTTCACTTCGCGTTTGACATTCGTCGAATAAATTATGGTATATTATTTTATCGACGTTACCCTTCTATCATCAGTATATATATATATATATATATATATATATATATATATATATATATATATATATATATATATATATATATAGTATATTATAATAAATCTTTTAAAATTATTTTTTATAATATTTTTGTTATATATAAATGTAATAGATTTTAAACGTTTATAAAAAAATACGAATATAATCTCGAATGGTTCTCCATAATTATATGACGTAACATGGCTAACAAAATGAACGTCAATATTTACACGCGATTTTCTCGGAAGAAAATTCGACTTGATCTCGTCTCATCGATTGGTCCTTGTTTGTTTTCTTTCCTTTTTTCTCTCTTATATATTTTTTTTCGGACGAATTTACTTGAAAAAAAAAATCAAGAGAGCACTCGATAAATATATAATGATAAATCTGTATCGAAGAGCGTTAACTGTAACGATATCCTTCTCCGATCTTCATTTTTTTCCATACAACTGTTCCATTTTTTTTTCCACCGCTTTTCCAAGTAGTGGAAGCACAGCAAGCACTCGAATCACAAAAGCTCGCTTCGCCACTCGGGAATAATGTTTCTTTCTTCATATTATTCGTATTTTTATTTTTTTTTTCATCGTCTTCTTCTTATATTTTTTTCGTCGTAGTTTTTTTCTATCCTTTTTTTCGTCGTATTTTGAAGATCTTCAACGAGAAAAAAAAGTTTTTCTCGAAACACAAACACGTCTTGAAGCGGCACAATGTAACTAGCGAAAATTGTGCCCGACCGGTGCAAACGGATCCAGCATTTTTATACATTATATATCACCTATTTCTGGAGATCCGTGCTGGATTTTTTTCTTTTTTTGCTCTTTTACGGCATCCGCCATATATGAACTAGAAAGAAAGCTTTTTCTACTGCGTAGTAAAGCTCAAGTATGACTCGAAAACGAGGCATTCTCTCAAAAAAAGGTGTAGACTGTGCTTATACATATGTTTATCCGTATGCAATGTGAATATTTTGGGGATAACACTTGCGTAATGTATTATGTAGGATGTTGCATATTACACTATAACGTGTCCTAAAATTTATCATACAAAAAACATATACAATTTATATATTATTAATAGATTTTTTTTATCTAAGATATACAATTCAATAAAAATGATATTTTCTACTTTTAAGTGCGAATACGGAAATTCATGTTTAAAATTGTATATTTAGATGAATTTCGGATTTTTCAACGCGTTTCATATCCGTGTTAAATTTAAACATATCTTTCCGATGGGAGCCATCAAAAAGCTCACAAAATTCGAATACCATTCGTTAAAATCATCGCCCTCTCGGGTGTCGTTTAATTACAAACTAGATGTTTGACACGTGATAAATTGTCGTATCGACCTATTAATTTTTAACCCCTTCGTTATCGATTATCGCTTATCGTTTTATATATATATATATATATTTTTTTCATATATTTTCGTATATATAATCGAATGATGTTTTGTCACGTTTTCAAAACGTGAAACCGAAACGATTTCGAATTTGAAACAAATCTCGGAATCGAACGACGATCGTCTTCCGTTTTCTACTGAAAAATGGATCTGAATCTTTTGTATTTTATTTTATATTTTTTTTGCACGTTACTGAAATATATATTAAATGGCGAACGTGTTTACAATGGAACATGGCGTCGCTTAGAAAGAAACGCTTTCTTCATGTCGACATACGGGACTGACACTGTTCGCGAAACGAGAAAAGTAAAAAAGTCAAAGAAAGAAATATATTATATAATAGAAAATAAAGGTTGAGAATATATGCATACCGATTGTGACAAAATTTATTCTAAAATAATATATATATTGCTTATTAATATTTTAATAATAAAAATATATATAAATTTTCTTAATAGTAATATTGTCAATTTCAAGTTGATTTCTCAGAAATAACGATTAGAGAAAGCTTAACAAAACTAAATGAATTTTCATCAACAATTTCAATAAATATTTTAAATAAAACGGTACATTTATAACTTTTGATTCTATCTGTATCAAAGAATACATATTTATACATAGTAACATCAGCAAAGGCATCAGTAAAAACTGCTTTTTGTACCGAAATGGGTCTTGTGTACACAAGCCCAGAAAGATGTTTGCCAAAATATTCCGCCGTCAGTGGTGGTACCTCGAGTTTCTCTCGTGGGGTGAGAGAAACCCCAGCGAAGGGATTCGTCATAAAAGATTCATTCGCGACGTGCTCTCGACCATATTTTCGAAAGCATTGTTCGACGTCCTCTTTTCTAACGTAATCCAACGGGTCCTCCTTCATTCTTGGTCCTCCTCATACCGAACACTTGTCCAAAGTCCGAACCAACCCTCATCACTTATTTATTGTGCGCGATGGAATTTCGCCATTTATTATATGATTTCGATTATAAATGCTCGCCAACCTTCTGATTGGGATTTTCGTTTATTTTTACGTAACGATTTTACATCTCTTATTTTATAAACTACGCTATAAAATAATAGTCTATTTTTTTTCACATTTCATTTATTCGATGATGCATATCTAAAAGTATAAATCGATCGTAAATATCGCCGGTTAAATATGGTATCGGAAAACATAGCAATAATGACACAATTAATACTTTCGTTCCGGTCGATTTGATCGATTCCGTTTTAATGCACATGCATCCATTGTCTACGAATAATAATTATTTAAACGCATTAAGCGTTAGTTAATTAATGTTTTTTTTATCAATAGATTTAATCTTTGTCATATGCATACAACGGTTTATACATACGATCCACAAAATTATTTTAATCCAACCATTTTTTATTCCGGTTAATAATAATAGTATACATAGTTAAATATTCATAGTTGGGCGTTGAGCTAATGACTCGATACTAAAAATAAATCAGTACATCGAAATTTAAATTTTAAAATCCGTATTTGAACCAAATTAATCACATTTTTTTTGAAATTCTTAATAATAAATTTGTCCTACTTTTTTATCGATGCTTTCTCATAATTCATTCACCTTTCACGAAATACATTTTATTTATCCCAAGATACCATTAGGTCATATATAACCTAGTGACATAATACTAAATAAAAAATTAAAAAAATCTTGCCTTTTTAATAATATAAAAATAATAAAATGCCTATTTATATTCATCATATTCAACCGATAAAATTGTATCGTCCTCGTACATATATATTAATTCAATTATGGTACAGAATTTTATTAGACAGAACTTTCTCGGTCGCCCAAATGTATGCATAATTGAACAATTTTATATTTTTAATCAAATTATACGGCGTTTTTGGATGATAAATAAAATGATCGTACATATATGCATCCACTTCAATTTTGAAGCGCTATAATTGAATAGTTAGTATAATGCGCTCGTTACGCGCGTTACAGTGCAACCGCAATTCTCTTGTATGTTAATAATCGATTGTACGTTGATTGATTCATGCACAAACGATGCATATATATATAAATATATATATATATATATATATATATATATATATATATATATTTATATATGGACATTTAAACGGAATTTCAAATCGAATATGCAAGTAGACAATCTACTATAAACCAGAATCGCCACAATGCATACGCGAAAAAAAATATATATGTATATAAATCATAGCCATTTTCATTATATGAATGTTTACCCAATATAATATTTTCCTAGTGTATATAATAAATTTTTCATTTTTCAAATCTTGTTTTCGCCATATAAATTTTCTTTATAACACTAATTTGAATCTAATTTTTTTTTATGATAAATAAAAAAAAATGATTATATCAAATATACATTTACACAATTATAATTTTTATCATTATCTTATTTTAATTTATTCATAGTGCATATGACATAGTGCAGAATCGTTCGATGAAAAGCAGGACACGTTAATCTATATAAATTGAAAACAAATTTAAACTAAAAAAATATTCGGTTTTTAGGTCCATTTAAAAACAAAGCTTCTTATTGTTTTTTAAACTCTCAAATGCTGTCTATCGTCGAAATTTACAAAACAAAAAGAGAACCTCTTTCAAATGAGAACTTTTTATCACTTTACTATTTATCATTTTTATACTGACGACAATATCTATGAACATTCAATTTACTTAATTCGATTTTTATCTTCGTCATAGCGAAGAATTGCACCGAATATCGTTCGATAATCTCAAAATTAAGATACAGCCAACACTCAAAAAGGACCATAGAGTGCAATAGACGCAAATCTAAAGGGTTGGTTTTACTGTTAATGTCATCTGAGAAGATCGTGGCGTGCGACATAGTCGTTTGGCATTACGACCTCACAAAGGTCGTGCCAGATTATTTTCTTCAAAGGGATATATTATACTATATATATATATATATATATATATATATATACGATACTAACTGCTTTGTGTATGTATATATATATATATATATATGAAGGGAAGAGAGTGAAATTGAACAAGTTACCTGAGGGCAACGACAAGTAAACCGACTTCAACGTGCACATACAAACGAAACTCGAATTGCTTCGCCATGGTCTCTCTTTTACCATGACATCGTACATACACCATTATATACCCTTTGTGTGGTTTAATTTACGTTTTATCATTATATATATATATTTTTTTTTTCTTCTTATGTTAATATATATAAGTCGTTATTTATCCAAGGATTACTTTATTTCATAAACATCATTCAAAATCCTATATATATATATATATATATATATATATATATATATATAATTGGTTAACTTTTTTTTAACTAATCTCTATGTATTCTCAGCGGTTAAGTTTTGTTAGCGTTTAAATTTCTACTTACATATATATATATATATATATATATATATATATATATATATATATATATATATATATATATATATATATATATATATATATATATATATATATATATATAGGTATGTTTTACGTAAAATTTATACGTTTTAAATCAAAAAGGACTTTTTTCTTATACGTTTTTTCCGATCGAAACGTTCGTTATAACTTTAAAAATGCGATAAAAATAAACTTGGGCGTAGTCTAAGCCGTAAAAAAACGGGAAAAAGTAATCTACGTCTTTTATAAATTCTCTCAGTCATCTAACTGTTGTTTAAGTTATAATGAAGCTCGCGTAACCTTCTTTGTCCTGAAAGAATTTTCTATGTAACATCCCTTTTATATACTAACTATAGATAAAATATTACGTATTCTATATAAAATTGAAATTAAATATATAATTTATAATAATTTTTCAATATTATTATGAACGTTTAGTATGAAATATTATCAATTATTTTCATGATTTATTATACGTCTTATTATGGGAACTTTAATAGGATGAATATCGTACTTTCATATTTACGATTTGATGTGATAGTTGTATATTCATATATGGATAGATAAATTAACTCTTTTTTTTCCTAGTTTTAATTAGCTATTCAATCTTAATCAAACAACAAACGCCATTTTGTATTCTAGCACATTTATTTACAGCCTACGTGAAACAATCAGAGCAGAAGTTATGGTTTAACGTTAATTTATTCACCATTGTGAAAGAATTCATTTCGGAAAGATTCCAAAAGACACGTGTATACGTTATATATAATATAATAAAATATCTTGAATTTTTTTATACATATATGATATAAATGTGTGTGCACTTGTGCGCATCCCTGGTAACGCCTTCGTATGGATTTATTTGTGCTACATGTCAAACATAATTTCGAATCCAGTTGATCAAACAAAGTTCGCACACAAAAGAAACATCGTCTTTCCATACGTCTTCTTATGTCTTCATCTCGCCCTTAAGCATCCCTTTAAAACAACGACGAAGGCCTTTCGAAAAAGATGAAAGATGAAGTCGGAAGAATCCCACCTTATCTCCTCTGTTTTGTGTACAATTTTTGTTTTGTTTCCGCATTGCTATTTTTCTTCATACATATAGATATATTTTTCTATTTTTTCTTGGTATCGAGCGTAAATAAACAAATTCGCACCCCGTCATTTTTTTTTGTTCCGAGTTCAACTCATCCCCTTGATGTAATCGTTTATATATACGTATGAAAAAGAACAAATAAATAAATAAATAAACGGGCGTTAAAGCGAGTCTCACCTCAGTTGACGAACAAACAAATTTGTCACATCGCAGACGAAAAATGCTTCCGTTTTTCCTCCCCTATTTTAACCATGGAAAAAAAGACAATCGGAGGAAAAAAACTGAAGAACGAACGCGAAAGGAAGAGAACGAGATCTGGAACGAGGAGAATTTTCAATTTTCCTCTTTTTTTTGGAAATTCGTAAGAATGAAAACACTGAGAATAAGAAGAATGAAAAAAAATGAAGGTACAGGAAAAAAGCGTAGAAAATAAGAAACGAGCGAAGGAAAAAAAATGAGGGAAAAATCACTTGTGAAAATTGACGATTGTTCAAATACCCGTGCGCAAATCTGAAAATTCTCGCGGAAAAACGTCTACGGCCCCGGATTTGAAATCGAGTTTACCTTCGTGGTGATGGATCGGCGATTCGGTTTTTCTTCTAAGAAAAATTCTTCGACGATTTGCATTCATATATATATATATATATATATATATATATATATATGTGTGTGTGTGTGTATTTTTTTTGTTTATATTATACAAGTCTGCAAATCAATATTTGATATATATTGAAAGAAAATATTTATATTTTCATAATATTTATTATTTATTACAAATAATATATATATATGGAATGTTGCGCAAATTATGTTTATATTAATGTGTATAAGTTCGATGACACGATTGTTCAGTTTTGATCGATAATTACAATCACGAAAATTGAAATACGAAGTATGTGTGTACATTGGAAAAATTCGAAATTCGGTACCACGCTTTGAATGGTACTGTTTATTTGTTTGTCGTTTTGTCATTAGCAAAAACGGAAGTTTGTTCCAAAACTGAGGGCGACTCGTAAATTTTGCCAAATTGTTTAATTTAAATTTACGATTTGAAAAATCGAACGGAACATTCGGTTATATTTTTATACTGAAAGTTGTATTATTTTTGATTAAATAGAAAAAATATTGTACACGTGGATCTAGCATATTGACAAATCTCGCCGACGACTATTAATTACTATTTTTTTTTCTGGATTTTGAAGAAAGATCCGGCCTAAAAAATGAATATATCAAGAAAAAATATTGACCGAGAAGCGATCTCGTTTGGTGAGCAAAGCGGTTGTCGTGTGTGATCAACATTTATCTTTCGAAATGTAATTAATTTTTTCCGAATATCCCGCCGGTCGGTAATTTTTTACTCTTCGAGTTCATTTGCTCTTTTTTTTTTTTAATCTCAGTCCTAGACAAATGATCTGTCTATATTTTCTATGTATATTTTAAAAATTGATTCACACAATATCCAAAAAATATATATAAATATATATATTCTTATATACCTGAAAATTTCCACACATGCGAGATAAATATTTATTCGTCTAATTAAAATATTTTTATTCGATTTATAAATCGTTCAGAACAACGAATTAAATTTTATCATCGTACCATTAGTGTTAAAAACTTACCGCATATTTCTAAACAGATAGACACGCGGCCGTTTATTTCGCAAAAGGATAAAGATACGGTCGACAGGGTGGGTCTTCCGTTATCCTCGAGCTGATCTCCTTATTTACAGTGGACTTAGTCGTCCTTAAAGCGCGACCGATCTTCGTTAAGGACATTAATTTTATTTTAAAAAGAGGACCACAAGTCGACATGCTTTATCCGCGTTCGTCTGTCCATCTTTTTTTTTTAATTTCATTTTATTTATTTTCGTCCTTTTCGCAAAATCCAATTACGAATACGTAAAGATGTCCGTTGGTTCGTGGAAATTTCAAAATTACCGATGAAATATACTCGTACATTTTTATTATTATTAAATATTTTATATATATAAGCGTCGTAAATATGACGCTGATTTCTCAGGTCGTATTAGTGTTGTCCTTTAAGGTTTATCCTCGCAATTCATTCAGTGTGACTTACCATTATCTCATTGTGTTGCGATGAGTTGTGGAACGTTACTTTTGTCATCGTACCCACCATACATCTATCAACCGGACATATTAAACGATCCATTCTTTAATATCCTCACCATATGAGTGAGCACATTTGATCCTATTCATATACCACATGTATACATTATATTAATTTTAAAATATTTCGACGGTATCAATATCGATATTCAACTTGTATGTACAATTTTTGTATTTTCTTTCATGTGTCATTTTTGAATACTGGTAATATTTATTCATATGTGTCCATAATTATGAAAGTGGTTTGTGTCATATCATGTGATCAAATTTAATCAGGACTGATGATATTTAAACTGATGTTGAGATGATTTTTTTAGCACAATTTTCTTTACCTTTTTTATGTAAAAAAATCATTAAACGATAAAAAATGAAAGACTCGTATGAGACGAATTTTTTTACTGATATTGTTTAAATATCAGTAAAATATTGAGAACATATTTAAAAATAAACTCGCTCAATTTTTTTCTATAATAAAAATCACCAAATTTCTTATAAAAAAAGTTTTAATAAGAAAAAAAAAGTTTTAAAAGTCACCAAATTTCTTATAAAGAATTTCAAAGAAAGTTTTATCATTTTAAATTTAAGCAGTCCGTATCAAATTTGATCACACTATATAACATAGACCACTTTCATAATAATGTTCACATATATTCTATGTTATTTCATTATCACGGATCGAGACATACAATTCACGCGTTTTCACATTACAAATGTTTCGATATTATTCATCGTCGACGATTGGCCAAATATAATATATATATATATATATATATATATATATATATATATATATATATATATATAATATTAATAATACACAAGTTCGCTGGCGACTCTTTTTGTTTATTTTCTATACTATCCATGATTACGTTCGTGGCATATTTTTCTCTAGTTCATTTAGCCGATATTAAATCGACATATTCGTAGTGCGAGCGCGATCGCAAATTATTGAACTCATTAATAACTGTATAATCCAGTCGATGGAGGCGATTATTTAACTTCGCCGCCGTGCTATATTTTTAATAGTCAAGAAAAATTGATTAATAGCACTTCAAGCTACGGAAGACTCAATATTCGAACCCAATTTCTCAAATATATATATATATATATATATATATATATATATATATATATAATAAATCTCAGATATTTTCCTATTAAGCGTATTATGTAATTTTAATGTTATCTTTAGTCTAAGATTCTCGAAAGCATTTTTCCGATTTTAATCATAAATTACAATTTAATTCACTGCGACCTCGTCCCGTTGTAAAACTGTTCGCGGCCATATCCGCTAATTAACTAACTTGTTTGAAGAAGTTCAAAGGTACCGTGGAAATGGAGGACTCCATTGTGGATCCGAGATAAATCTTGGACCCTCGAGCCGGGTTTACGGTACTAGGAGCCTTTTCAAAGGCAAAATGACATGGGTTTCAATGTACCGGAGGACCTCCCCGTCCCTGAAAAACGGATGCGGAAATTTATACATTGTTTCAAAGTCAGAGGTAACGGAAACGGTCACGGCTTGGTCATTTCCTTAATAAAGTGAGACCGGAATAGTCTCAAGTCAACGTTGACTACGTACCGTACCGAAATGCCCAATTTTGAAACCGATTACCCCAAATTTAATAAATCATGTTCGGTTTCTCATTATATAATATAACCGATTTATAAATCAATATTACATATTTTATAACTATCTTACTATATAAAACGTCATATTCATGACCGATACTCGTCGTATAAATTATTTTTCGAGATCAAATGTTATATATAAATAATCCCTTTGAACTCTCGTTGTCCGGCATAAGACAGAACACGTTCAAAGAGATTATAATATTTACGCATAAATGATAATTTAACAAAATTAACGACCACATGCCTAGCTGGTTTAAACGCGTGCTCGCATAATAAATACGTCTCGTGCATTTTCTTATACTTCAAAAGTTGTAAATCTAGTAGACAGTTTTAAAATATCGACGAAGGATACATACACACACTGAAAGGAAGTTAAATATATCCGACAGGTAACTAAGACGTTTCTAACTACGTTTGCTCCACTGACAAGACCTTCTGCGTGATTTATTTCTTGGACAAAAGGGGAGGTTGGCTTCTGTTGCCAACACGTTCCTTATATATAATATAAATACAAACTTGTTAAAAATATTATTTATTATTTCTTTTTAAATCTATTTTCATTAATTTTATTTTATTTTATATGTGAAAGTCGTTAGGTCGATATATAGTATCAGGATCGACTAGGATCGAAGTTGTTGTAAATCAGAAACCTGACGCAGACGAGACAAACGGCGTGTCGTGCTCGCCCACTAAATGAGGCTTATATATATATATATATATATATATATATATATATATATATATATATATATTTAAGTATTTATATATATAAAATAAATACACGAACGCGCACGAGTGCGAGCACATTCGTGAAAGAAAAATGCACTTCTTGTTCTGTCCGTAGGCTTCGCTTTATGCACTTGCCCGTTTAAAATTGTACAAACACGTCTGGTTCAAAAGAAAAATGGCCGTTTTCAATTAATTAAAATCGTATTCATGGTCCACACTCGGTGTGTTGATTCTTTTTTTTCCTTTTTGTAACCATAGTTGAGCAACCGAGTATCCGTAAACACGATCGAGCTTTATAAAAATTAAATCTCACTTCAATATGTACACGTTAAGTATGTAGTTAGATAGTTCATACGTTTAATAATATCCCAATATATATATATATATATATATATATATAAATTCAATATTACTTATATAGAATGCATCTAGTTATATAAATAAACAATAGTTTATCGTAGTATTCAATAAACACAAATCGATGACGCGATAGCTCTTCTAGATTAAAGGCCTCTATTTATTTATTTTTTACAAAATCTAGTAATTAATTGAAGGTTCAACTTTCAAACATAAATTTTTAATATTATGAGTGTCATAAAATAGATTAAATATTGTGACTGAGATATTTATTTGAAATTCGAAACATTTATTTAGTTTTATATAGGATTGAGTAGTCAACTCTACGCCATTATTCATTGAGTTATTTATTACAACAAATATATATTACAGAAAATTGTTCGTTATACTATAAAATATTAAAGGATGTTTTAAAAATACGTGATGTATAAATAGAAATAATAAAAATATATTGTTGAAAAAAAAATATCTTTTTATATTTGTTTGAATCATATGCAGATTAAATTTCTCGAAAATATAAAGTGATACACGTAGAATTAAACCGTTGCACTTTGTAGCTTGGAAACGTTCTCCTTTTACGGATTCCATTTTAGAATTTATGTTCGTTGTTGTGAATTCCATATCCGATGTTTTTAAAAATAATTCCAGCATGTTTATACTAATTTTTTTTTCGTTCTTGTTTGTTTCAGGTAAATTTCAAATCTTCACAAGAATGCTTTTCCAACAATATTATATATACAATAGTAAAGGTATATTTTTTTTCATAATATTGCACATTTATCTCGTCGAATCTGCATATGATAATATTGTGAAAAGTTTACTCAGAGCTTTTTTCAATTTTTTATTGTTTGCGAACGAATTCCGATCGAGCATTAATCCTCTTTTCAATGTATTACATATGCTACCGGTTAAACGTAGATTTTTTTTTGTTTTTTTTTTTTTTTTGGAGTCGAATTTGAACATCGGCCAAACTTGGGATTTTAACAAAAGTCCACACACACACACACACATATATGCATCCATATAAACGTGCACAATTCCCGACAATTAAATGCCTCTAAGTCCGTTCACCTGTCCAAACTTTAGAAACGGTTTGCATGCCGGCAAACTTTTGCAAGTGATTGTATCCGACTATATACCGACATAATACCTTTCGGAAAGTGCCATTATTTTGGGAAACGTTCGTGTAACATTTTAATTTAATTACTTCAACCCGAATAACCGAAACATGGTTATAGATGAATGTGTGATGCTCTAATTTATATAAACTTTTACAAGAAACATTCATATATATATAATATAATAAAAAGATTTGCATAAACATCTCTTTTTTTTTCAGTGAAAAATTACGTTTATCGCATATAAATATATATAAAAAGAATTCGATTCATATCGACGATCTAAATGTAAAATTTTATCGTTTCCTTTATGCCTTCACGCTGTTTAATCTTCGGATTTCTGCGATAAAAGAAAAAAAATACGTATAAATTTTTAGCTAATTATGCCGAAAAGTTTATCAGATATTGTTCTGGATTTTTATTGCGCATAAAACGCAATGTTTATCCGAACGTATTTTATATATATTCGCTTATAATTAACAAACTTAGCGACATTATTCCGAACTAAAAAAAAAATGGAAATAAATCCGGTTTACGGTCTAAATTTTTATCTAATTTGTAAATAAATTTTGATTTTATTTCATTGCGATATTTTCTATTCTCTATTTGAACAAATTAGAATATTATATTATTGCCGACACTTTAATTAAATCTACATAAAAAATTGTGACTTTATTCATGTATTTTTTTTTCAATATTATTATAATAAATTAATGCATTTATTTATGTGATATATTTTCAACTTTTTTAAATATCAAATAATATATTACTGTTATCAAATTTTGCATGTATATAAATATAAAAAAATATTTTTGTATATTTTTACATCGTCATTCAGTAAAATATGTAATTTGAAGAAACATCAAATATTTCCATATTACAATTTTATAATATTTTTTTAAGTGGAAAAATTTGTTTTACACGAATCATATTACACGTTTTTTTTAATCGACTAATTTCCGTTTCAGATTCCTTTCCGACCTGACTAATACTTTTTTTTATTATTTTTTTTTTCTTTAATCATGTTTATTTTTCCACGGCGAATTCGAACATTTACCGTCGTTAACACGTTCGCGTCGTTTACATTCAACAGTTTGCAAGTGGAAAAACACACACTATACAGAACTCGCCGTTAATTCCCTTCAAATTGCCCCGGTCGACATATCGACGAACAAACACGCGAAATTCTTTAAGGACGAAGGTTTCGTTCGTTAGATGAAAGCCGCCAAAAAAAAATAAATAAAAAAAACATCCCTTGAACGCCAGTCGTTCTCAAACCGTGTTCTGCACTCATTAAAAATGCGCAATGAAAAGTAATTTCAGTACGCTACTACATATTTTCTTCTTTTATTTGTTGTTGTTTTTCCTTTTTTTTTTCTTTTTCGACGCGAAACGGCGATGAGATGTAACGTTTTAAAATCGTTCCTGTGAAATGTGGAAAGTCTTGAATGAATAATAACCGACGGTGGTTAAGAGCTTTTCATATAATAAAATTTCGTTTTATGGATATTCAGAATATCTACGGTCGGTTTCTGAAGTTAAATGAGTTCTTTGTTCATTTAAAAACTTTCGCGGCGATTTTATATCTAACTACATATATTCAAGTTTTCAATTATTAAAGTTAAATAAATATTGTATGAATAAAAACGACATTTTCAAACTAACGACACGTCTGTAAATATTTCATTTTTTGTATGCAATTTTATAAAAAAAATATCGCAAATGCTTTTATATAAAAAAAATATTAATTAACAAAACTTATTTCATTTATTTAACTATTTCTCTAATATATTTTTATTTTACAAAATAAAAATATATTTATAATTAAAAAGTGAATATATATATATATATATATATATATATATATATATATATATATATTATGGCATGTAACATAGTAATGTGCAATTGTCGGTTTGTGCGTAATTTGCGTCGCATAAGTCGATCTCGACAAGGCCGCAAATTCGACAGGAATGCGCTCGACGTTTTTTATCCATCTCCGACGCTTTCGTTTCGACTTATTTTTCTTATTTAATTTTATATATATATATATATATATTATTCTTCATTGTTCCCGTTGTGTCGGTTTTCATTTTGAGACGTTTACCGGTGTAATTACATGACGGAATTCGAATCGAGAACAAGAGAACGGCGAGCCGTTCAAGAGTTCGAGCATACGAATTAAATTAGGCAAGAAAATGTCGAATATCTAAAATCGAAGCTTTTTCTTTCTATCGCGACAAACTTTTAAAATGATTGAAATTTTTAATTTTACACTATTGAATTTCGTTTTTTTTTTAATTTACTTTTTGATTCATAATTACAATTTATAATTAAATTTTATAGAAATATCTACTATACAATATAATGAAATGAAATACAATATCAATTCTTTTAAAGAATTATCATCTACATTTTTCAATATCTAAAATTTATCTTCAACCATACAGCTATAAAGTAAGCTTACTTTTTACATCTTTTTCCGAATTTATAAAATGCGACAATGTCACTCGTCAATTTTTCGATTCGTCGACGTTGTCCGTTGTCAATATATCTCGTTCGATGGCAAAAATAAAGTATCGAGATCGCCGTTGCTCATATATCTCGCGTCGTATCACGAGACAGCATCTGAAACGTCTAGATACCATCTTCCGCCGGCAGAACGAACGCGACCGTTCTCATACCCGTCCCTTTTCTACATTTTGTCTCGCGTACAACTTCTTCATTCGGCCATTACTTGTACCGGTGAATATAGTTCGCACGTCTTACCGACCACCGAGATATACGATTCGTACATCCATGTTCTACCGGTACTGAATATTATGCCACACGTTGATAATTTTTTATTTATGTCCGTCTGTCTAAATGTGACTATAATATATAAAAACTCTAATAATTTTGACGCATGTGGATTTTTAAACGAACGTTCCGAGTCTTCTTATCTTACATGACATCAAATTAAAAATCCGCCGTCGCTTTTATCATTACGTTATTGTGATTTATTATATCATTAGAGAACTATAATATTATAAGACACGAATATCTCATAAATGAAAACCAGCATCTATCATAATACAGTTTTATTACTTTCGTCCTTCTTTAAAATCGCAATCTTAAATATATTCATTGAATACATGAATGAATTCTTATTATATTATATTGAAGATTGAGATGCTATATATGAAAAGTTAACACCTTTAAAAGGCTTTTAACATGTTCACTATCATACGTCACAACCTATAAACAGCAAATCAGAACCGGAGATCACTCTTCACAAAAGTGAGTTATAGCTTCCAATAGACCAATGTTTATTATTAATGGAATTTCTATGAATTTCAAAGAGAAATTACACAATAATTATGCCTATATCATCATCCCAAAGTCGTGCGGTGGCGGCGAACACGTTAAACACTTTTTTTTTACATATTTGATAGTGTTTTTAAGTTAAAAATTTTATTGGTTATTGAAGAGTTAAAGAGTTTAGAGTATATTCACGTACATTTTCCAGGGAAAAGCGAAAGGTTGTATTGTTTAGTGTTGTCCACGGCTGGCAGTAACTGCCGTTACGGCCCGTTACTCGCCTCTACGGCCAAAACTATTGACACTCTTGACAGATATGGCCCAATAAAGTTGGTCAGCACCAATCCCACAACCACCTGGACGAGTCGTTAGTAGACCATTAAACTTGCTTTATGCCCCCTCGGTCTCCTCTTGCTGGGACCCAATGTGTTTGCTCGGGGTCATATTTCCTTTCGAAAATCTCTCGAAAGCTCCATGTCGTCGTTGTCGTCGTCGTCGAAGAAGTCCCCTCATTTCGGCAAAGTTCGCCGCGAAACTGGTTGCAAACAGGCGAAAGTCAATTCTTAACCCGCTCATTAAACTGTCAAAAGAATTTTTTTTTTCGATGAACGTTTCCACCATCATCTCTGGGGCAATCGACCGACCGGTCTCATATTTTATAGCGTCGTATTTATTTTGAAGCGCGCGATGGGCTTTCATTGTTTCGCATGCCCGTAATTTAGGCTGGATTACTACGAAAAACCCGAAATGAATTCTCATGCATAATTTCCATGAGAGAGCTGAAAATCGTTCCTGGCTCGTCTCCGTCGGCCATTCGGAAACGCCATTTTAAATGCTGAGAAAATTACGCTGCAATTTAAAATTATGTTTGTAGACAATAAATTTTCCCGAATGGCTTCATTTAATGCGTTCGGCTTTTTACTTCTACCATTGTGGCTCGTAACTGTAACGAGCGCGCCAATAAATCATATTTATTTTAATTATCTCGGGTAATGATCGAAAAATTATGTTGAAAAATGACTAAATTATGTATATGCGCGCACGCATTTTTTCAATTACATCTACATTTCAAAATAAATCTTCTTTCTTACACGAATACCGCTGTCCAATTTTGAATTTCGGCTCATCGAGAGACGTGAGCTTTATTATTTCAAAATAATCCTTTTTAATTATACGCCTATAGTCATAATTGATATAAAACGTGTATTTTTATCACATAAATTTATATTTAATTAACATTGGAAGAATCGATATCTTATATGGATTTTACTAATGAATATTTATCGATTATTTTAGATGACGAAAATTTTATTCCAAAATTGTTAAATAAGATTTAAATTATTCTAGCGTTTCAAAATGGAAAAAGAAAAATATTTTACGATCGTTTAATTTGAAAATATACGTTAAAAGTCAATGACTGAATAATATAATAAAAATAATATATCGAAAAAGGTCATCTTAAAGACGATTTTTTTCGTATACAATATAATATAAATTATATTAATTGCCTATTGATCATTATACAAAGAATATTCTTTGTCACTACATATTGTTCCTTGGACCCGTTACCTCTAATTATTGTAATTATCTGAAACAATAAAGTAAAGCTCGACTCAAACACACACACACACACACATATATATATATATATATATATATATATATATATATATATATATAGGCAGCAATCATATGAGACCATTGTGTCCTACGGTGAAGGGTTCACATAATAATAATAATGTTCGTAACCGGTAAAGAGGGTTATAATTGGCCGATAATAACTCGCGGCGTGATCTCTTTGACAGCCATTGTGCCCCTTATCTCGCAAAGATCATCTTACTCGGGAGCGTGAACGAGCTTTGTCGAGAAAATGATCTCGTGTGGTCTCCGGGTTACATTATTGGACACCCTATATATATATATATATATATATATATATATATATATATATATATATATATATATATACGAGAGGCTATTTTTCAACTTGCGAAATAATAATAGACCACCTTTTAACGTGCGAAAACGAAAGTCGTCCGCTAATTGCGATGAAAACGAAGTAGTAGTTTCGCTGAATTTTCAGCGAGACCGGGGACTTTTCTTTTTCATCCCTTGTAATTTTAAAAGTCGCCAGTGGACTTTGTTAAAGGTCTCACCCTATCTCTAAGAAGTTATTCGCGTCATAAAGCTTTCCGCTCTCATGTTTCTCTTTGCTGCATTTGTTGTTGTTATTGTGTGTGTGTGTGTGTGTGTGTGTGTGTGTGTGTGTGTGTGTGTGTGTGTGTGTGTGTGTGTGTGTGTGTGGGTAACTCTTTCTTTCGCCCTTTAACGTTGTATAAAACCTGCCCTCCCCCCCTATGTTGTTTTAAGTTTATTTTAATAGCAGTTTTAAGTAACTTCCAGGTCGTCGTTGTTGTCGTCATTCTTAAGGGTGAGAAACGGGAACCGTCGTACGTCTGAACTCTGTTTCGACCGGGGAGCGTTTTAACTGTTGAAAACGGGGCACAATGCAAAACGGCGGACCGTTATTTTGTTGCTATATTAAAATTTCAAGCTCGAAAAAGCGACAGAAAGGACCGTTTAATTTGTTCAAGATCTGAGAAAATTCTAAGAGAAATCCAATTATTTAAATTAAATAATTCTTTCCTTTTGACTCGTCTTTAATGCGCTGAAAACGCGTAAGAGATTACGTATCGCATATATAATTGCATATCTTGTTATCTACAAATACATACTTATATATGTGATTTTATGATAACAACCTGTATTCGTTTTTCAAACGTGAATTTATCATTTTTGTAAATACACAGCATGTTAAAGGGCGACTTTATTTTTTCCATTTTTCGCCCTTGAGCGTCGGTGAATCTGCATTTCCGTCATTATTAATTGAGCTTATTTTTATTTATTCGGTCGATTCGTCTTTTTTACACTCCATGCTTTCGCTTCCTACACATTTCTCTCTTTCTCTCTCTCTATAGAGCTTTTCTCTCTCGCTTTCAGTACATTACTTCACCCCTTTTGCCACGTTCTCGCCGCGAAGCTCGGCCGAGATAAAATGAGCCAATGTTTTTATTCGGTGATTTATAACCCTCTAAATTGGGCTTACAGCGTTTCATTTAACAACGGCCCCAAGTTTTATCACCCCGAAAATAAATAATTTCATCGTACAAAACGGCGTACTCTTCTTTCAGTTCTGCTAGTGTTTGCCAGATGAAAAACACGACGAATTTCATAATAACTTTTCAGACTATTTATTTACTCTTTAAATTTTCAACGTTGTTGTTTATTACACGAGTTTCTTACGTATTTATTTATTTATTATTTTCAGTTTTTTTGTATATATATATATATATATATATATATATATATATATATATATATATATAAATACCGTATTCTGCAGGTTTTTGTTTTTATATCGCCGCAAGCGTATAAACTGAGAGTTGTTGCGGCCCGTTTTTCAGCTCTGAGAAAGCTGTAAGCTCGCTTAATCCCTATCTAGAAAAGCGCTTTTGTAACTAACTTCGTTTACAGAAAGTTTGCAGTCCGTGAAATTTATTGTTTTTTTTCTGCCTATTTTCATCACCCGATATATTATTCGAGAAATTTACGAAAACTCCAAAGAAGATTGTATAAAAATCGAGAACGTTAAATCCCTATTCGGAACGTGTTTTTCTTTTGCATTCGGTTCAATTCAATTCAGATGCGGTTAAATTTAACTTTTTGACACGTATTCTCAATATTTAGGTCAGATTTTGTATATTTTTTCCATATTTATAATGAAAACTGATATGTATATATATTTAAAATATTATAAATTAGTTATAGAAACAATTAATCGATCCTGTAAAAAAAATACACGTCACGTAACTCGTATAACAGATTCGGGCCTGTAAAAGTCGTAGCGGCACCGATTCATATATTTAAATAATTTTAAACACTATCTACGAATCTTAATTTAATTCTCATTAAGTATTTCCTCTTATAATAATTATTATTATTTTAGAAACACGTTAATGATTGGAAGGCATACGCGCCGGTATATAATAATTTATTGCGACAAACGCACAAGATATCGCCTGGAAAATGTTTCGTTCTCTTGCGCAATTTCAATAGATTAATTTCCATGCAATAAATCGTTCCGAATGTCACATTAATGCGTCGTTTAAGGGAACGATTAAATAAAAATAAATAAATTTCAATCGCGTGCACATTTTTTATTCACGTACGCGATAATTTTTTATTAGTCGACTTATTATGACATTGATAACGAATATATTATTTTCACCTATTTGTTTATTTATTCCTTTTACACGAGCGCACCGCTTTTTTTATATACGCATATTTTCATATCGCATTTATTTATTGACCTTTTTCGCTCTATACACTATTAAAATAAGTATTGTATAACTGAAAATATAAATAACGGATTAATATTATAAGAAATTTTCGGTCACGTTTTTATTAGTATTATACAGTGTGTTAGATAAATATCTATTATTCATTCCCATATATCTATTTAATAATATAAATTTGTAAAAATATAATAGTGTCAAGATTAAATCAATGATATAATTATTGTAATTTTTAACATAAATTTTTCTCTATATATCAATGATACTATTATTTTCACTTTCACTCTTAGATATTATCCTTTATATAAAATATATTTTTATTTAGAAAATCACTTATCTACATTAAGATGTTTAAAACGTTATAATTCAAACTCAAAATAATTATAATATAATTATTAAGTAAAAGAATATTTTTATATATCAATTTAAAATATATTAATATACGACAAAATCCTTTAAAAAAACCATATCCAAAGATTGATCGTAGAATCGACAACTCGACATATTCTTATATTATAGATCTATCACACTTGTCATTTAATTTATATATTATTACAGTCCGCATATTTATATAATTTTAAGTATATTTAGTGATATTACTTTCGTTCGACACTTTATGAACGTCGATGACATTGAACCAGTCGGTTAACTCGATTATGCGATTACAAATTAATTAGCCAATCGCACGTCGTCAGAGGAGTGGCTTATATAATCGTGGGAGGCGCTTCTACCGGTCATTTTAAACAAAAAAAAACCTATATTATTATTTGCGCTATGATAATAATAATAACGACCAACGATTATAATAATAATAACAGCCATACACGTATAAAAGAGTGTATATAAAGTATACATAATATATATATATATATATATATATATATATATATATATATATATATATATATATATATAATAATATATATATATATATATATATATATATATATATATATATATATATATATAATAATAAAGTGAATTAATTTAATTTCGAATTGTGCAAAATGTGTAACGGCACGTATAAAAATGGCGCCTCAGTTCATTGTTTCCGGTGCGATCTTTTTTTTTGTTTTTTTAAGGTTGTTTTGCTTTTGCACGCCATTTTTTTTTCACTAATATGATATTCTATTGTGTGCAATAATTAAGTTAGTAATGACATTGCTTGCGTGTACCGTTCATAAAGTGTACAATTTGGACGTCGTAAAAGCGGATAAAATTTTTATATTTAAGTTAATTTTCCGGTTTTTCTAGTTTATTATATATATATATATATATATATATATATATATATATATATATATATATATATATATTATATAGACGATTAAATCATTTTATTTAGAAACGATGTAATCAAATATATATCAAAAATATTTCAAATTATTTTATATCTGGTTACACTTAACTTAACAATTATCAGTAAACGTTATATTTTAAAATAAATAAAATATTTTTATATTATTGTTCCTTAAATGTTTTTAAAACAACAATAAACAGAATATATTCATTCGTTCGCGGCGAATTAAAATCGATTTTTGTTATTATTTCCCACATCGCGAAGTAAACGTTTACATTTCGACGTTTTAAATCATGTCCGACGTTGAACCGATCGTGAAACTGAACAATTTCCTTTTCGAATATCATCGCAGTTACACGATACGATTTGATTTAATATAATGGGAAAGAAGGGGGGCTTCTCGCCTTTTTCTATATAAACTCACTATATATATATATATATATATGTTCCGGACGCGAGAATTTAACGGAAATTCGAAAAATAAACACGCTTTATAAATTTCGAAACGCTCGTTATTTATTTTATTTATTTATTTTGTTTCTTTCTTCTTTCACACAGCACATATTATAGTATTGCTTTTTCATTTTTTTTTTCGATTATAAATTATTCTCGTGGTGTTCACGGCGCGATCCATCCGAATAAATTACGCGATATGTGCGTATGATACACGGTTCGAGTTACGCATTGTACGCGTTCACACACACTTTTGTGTGTGTGTGTGTGTGTGTTTGTATAAAGTAATTATTCTACTACCTCCCCATTACCACCCACCCACCCGTCGACTTCTAAGACCTCATAAATGGGATTAGTTTTTCTTAATTAACGCTGAGTGTGTGTGTGTGTATATATATATTTTTTTCACTGTTATGTCATAAATCGTGCGAAGAAACTTTTTGGTACGGCTTTGTTTATTATTTACGCTTCCTCTATATATGGAAATTAATACGAAAAGTTACAATGAAAAGAAGCTTTTTTTTGATACAAGTTTTTCCGGATTTTTATATATATTCGATTTTGAAAAGACATCTTGACAATTTCAATCTGATTACGTCGCATTTATTATTAATCGCGAAAGATCCATGTAACGACAGGTTATAAATGCGCCTGTCAACGTTTGCCACAGTCGGATATATTTAATATTTTTTTTCATAAACCTCTCACTTTTTCAATACTTTGCATAAATCTCTTAATACGTAATACACAGTGGGACTCCGCCCGTAATCGATAAACAAAATTTATACCATAATTTTAATAATATCATACTTTATATATCAATTCACGAATGAGTCATGAAAAAACGTGATCGTACTGTACAAATATATATGTTTATTTGTATTTTTTTTTCTGATATTTTATACGCATAAAAGACTTAAAGCTCCACGTCGCGATATATACTATATATATTATGATTTTGTTCTGGAGTATTACAAGTCGATTAGCTCAGATGGGACATTTTAATCGTATCGAACGTCCCGAACATTTCCGAAACAGGTTTTATGAGCGATCAATTCAAAAGCTCACTTTACAATACGTATCGGGTGTCTGCAACCTTTTTTTTTCTTTTTTGCTATGCGCCCGTCATTATTCCATTATAATATTCACATATTTTCAACATTCAAAAATATACACGCGAGTAGTATAATATATTCTTTTGAATACTATAATATAATATTATCCGATAGATATTGTATTACAAATTTTTAATGACTAACTCGGTTGTCTTTAATGTATACTTTTAAAAGTAGTTCTTTTTATAAAATAGGAAAATAAATCGGATATAAATGTTTAATACGTTGTCAAAGAACAACAATTGTTTGTCTTCTTTAAAAAATTAAAAAAAAATCTTTGTATTATATATATATGTGTGTGTGTGTGTGTGTGTGCACGTATTCGATAAGTAATGGGATTCGTGATTTTTTTTGCCAGAAACGACAACCGCCAAATTCGCCAAACATAACTCCATGTGCATAATAAAGTTGCTTTAATGCTCTCATTCTATCCAAGTTTTTTTTCACAATTCTCAGTATATACAGTAAATCATTAGATCGCCGTTTGACACGAGTAAAACGCAATTTGCCGACGCGACGCACACGCGACAATGTTTGAGAATCGCCGATCGACGCATGCATATAATTCGTTCGCCATGGTAAGCGACATATTTGCGTGTCGGTGCCGCGTTTTGTCAGCGCTTGTCCTTTTGTGTCCAACATTCGTTGACAGGGACCGGGCCTCGGGGATGACACGGCGATGACAGTGTCAGATACCGTCTTGTTATTTTGAATTTACACGACTCGTTTCTCTCTCTCTCTCTCTCTCTCTCTCTCTCTTTCTCTCTCATTCGCTCAATAAGTGAAGCCTTATTCGTGCCGCTCGATTTCAATTTATAACTCAATCGATATACGCGTATATGTCTCCCAGTGGTCCCTTCGGAATCAATAAGACGTTGCATGTCGAACGTGTCCTGGTCCCATGCGAGGACCCCGAAAGGGAGCCGTCGTTTTGCATATCTTCGCAAATGAGGCATGTCCCCTTTTTTGATACTCAACGATAACATTCAACGATATGTATTTTATTAAAACATTATAAAAATAATATAATTTGAAACGGGTATGACATGAATTTACATAACATTCGTCATAAATATTATTAGTCTATAAATTTAAACGTCTATTATCTGAATTGAAAATCTCTCTTGACAAATTCGAATTAAATTTTCGATACTGCAATTAACAATAAATAATTCTCGATTCGACTCGAATATCTCGCTTTCGACTCAATAAATATTCCGGTCGGTTCAATTTTTATTTCCTGCGCGCATAAATCTCTCAATAGAAAATTGGCAGTTTCGTAACGCGACATCGACATCGGCTCACAGACCAATTAATTTTCAATTTTTCTAGAAAATTCGTAGTGCACATATTGTAAATACACACACATAGATAAATATATATATATATATATATATATATATATATATATATATATATATATATATATATATATATATATATATATATATATATATAGGCTTATTGGTAGTGGAGACGGTTTGTTGGAATCTTTGCACCAATAAATCAGGACGTCGTAACGAATAGAAAGAACATCGTTCCGACGAGACGTCCAACAGAATCGTGCAACGTTTTGTCGACAAAAAGCAAACAAACACTTCTAGCGTCAATAAAACATATAAATTGTACGGTTTCGCTAACACGCGTGCTGCATAGTCTATTTCATACCCTGTAGGCAATTTGTATAATTTAGTCTATGTATATAATCCCTGTAGAAGGCCGAAGATATGCTCGATATGAATTGAAAGCCTTTCAAAAATAAAATACTGAAAAAATCACAGAAATATATGATTTATCTATATATTATAATAATATGAAGATAATATTGAAATTCTCATTTTTGTTTCTAAAAAATGTATGTAATGTATCGACATAAAGAAGCTATTATTGCAATATTATGTATGATCCATACTGAAAGCAATACACAATCTCCTACTGCTAAACATAATAAAATCGAGTTATGAATTTTATTGTTAACATTGTAAAACGTCCATAATATATGTAAATCTTTAACATTGCCAAAACATAAATTTCACTGTAACACATATAAATTTACATAAACGTAAGTAATGTGCATGAATTGTTAGGTCACGACCGACAACCGAAGGTATCCTCACACTCGACAATATTCCATTCTTGTTTTTACCAATTGAATCACGCATAATATATACTGTATATATATATGGTATATATATAGTAAATGTTGGTATAAAAGAGAATCCATCCGACGACCATTTATAGAAAAAGCCGCTCTCAACGGAGTCGATATCCTGAACGCTTTGACCTCTGAAAAGGACCGTTCTTCGCATTTAACGGACGATTTGTTCGATCGTTTATTGTTGCGCAATTACATCGGATTTTATTATACGATGATGTATGCGAACGCGTCGTCAAATAAAATAGTTTTGTTCTTATCAACGAATAACAAAAAAAGCTATTATACGGTCACAATTTTAAAATGACCGATTTATATATCATTTGTCTTGTTTGTTTTCAAATTGTATTCTCATCAATATAAATATATTGCTTTGATTTCTCAAATCAGTATATGTAGATCATATTTGGTAATATTTCAAGTATTTGATTTAACATTCAGATTCTTAATAAAACAATATATTTTAACATATTTCATATCCAATTATAGTTGTCTTAATTATTTTTCTTTTTTATTTAGTATTATATTCACATAATGAACATTGAGAATCATAACGATTATTATCATTATATTATATATTCTAAAAAGTGACTGATTAGACCATTCTCATAAATCTTTTTGTAATAAAGTGATCAATCGTTCTCCTTTTAAATCGTATCCTTATTTGAAAATTGTCCTTTTTTGCAAATTTTTGTAAACCGATAAAACCTTTTTTTTAAGGCTATGGCCATTTCTTTACAATTAAAAAATTCGTTCAACCGATATCAACGTGTCCTTTTACTTGTAAAAAAATTAGTCACCTCATCTTTTAGCCACACTATTGTTTGTCTTCTTGAACTATATACTTGTAAAATATTTACACAAAACCATTAAGTATTCTACAAAGCACAATCGTTCAGCACGAACGTCGTAATTTATATAAAACACAATTCTATTTTAAAATTCGATCGTAATTTTTAAAGGGAAAAATCACTCGAACGACTTCCATTTTCAGTTTCGACGAGCGTTCTTTTCGCATTTATATGTTGATAAATGAAACTGTTTTCCGCAAAAGCGCCGTGTTATAAACCTTATACAATGTTTGCTTCGTACGCTTTTCTCGTAATCTTATTTGCTCGTTGTTCATGTTTTTCTCGTAACGCGTTTCTGTGCGATCAAATTTTATGTCTTATATTATATTACAGCCATTAAGTTTAAAAATTACGATATCGTGACTTGTATTTTATTACTTAAATCTAGTTCAATATGTAATGAATCAATTAACTCGTACGTTTAATTATAATACACTAACAATAAACATTTATCTATATTATTTAATAAATGCAATTAAACCGTATCGTGCTCACCGTGTGTATAATTTAATATCGATTGTTGCTGCGTAAAATTCAAAACTATCAATTCAACATGATATATTTCTGATAAGACTATTCAAATTGATTAATTTCATATATCGACATCATCATTCAGACCTCCCTGTTAGTAACATATATATAATATATTGAAAACAATATTAAAATTCCCACTTTTAAACCCTAAACATACGCCGCCGTTTTTAACGAATTAAAGTTTATTATTCATCCATGCCACAAATTATAGTCCTGTCCATAAAGACAATTACCCGAGTTGTATATGTAAAGCATAAATTTCAATTTAGACCGAAGAAAACGCACTGAAATTTTACGTTTATTGTTTAAAATGTTCACCCTCGATGCGAACGGGTCAAACATGACTTTTTAATTAAAGTACAAAAAAGAGCGAACGCGCGCACATAAATATACAACTTTTGTCGGTACAAACAGATGTCTTACTTTTGATATTTATATGGTAAATATATATGTGTTATATATATATATATATATATATATATATATATATATATATATATATATATATATATATATAAAATTTCGATCAATTTGTTAATGTTCAAAGCCTAGAACGACCCTTCGAACGCTTACAAAAACCTACGATTGGCGTTCGAGTGGGTCCCTTTTTTAAGGGCGTTTTCCTCCCTTTCGCGATATAAACGTGATAAAAATGTTTTTTTTAACCGAGGCGTAAAGTGCTTTTTCACATTACGTACTTAAACATTTGTTCCGTATGAAGGATGTTCTCGTTTACGATGTATTCCCAGGTTTCCCATAAATATTGTAAACTCGCACGTTTATTTATCCGACGTGTTATATAAATTAAACATCGTTAACGATATATATTTATATATATATATATATATATATATATATATATATATATAACTCGTTGATTTTTTGACGCGTTCATATAAAGCCATCGGCCGTAAGGGATTAAAATTGTATATATTGTATATATGTATATGTATATAAAAAAAAGGCTTCGATTCGGTTTGTTTACTGCTACATGATGACTTTATGATCCACGATGACCCACGTCCTCACTTTTGACGTGTATATGGTTTAATTAATGATCGTATAAATGGACCTCGTCTTCGTTTTTGTTGCATTAACCCCTAAATAATGGTTCTTTGCACGTATACAAATGTGTTTGTTTATATGTACTTCGCACCCTCATAATATTGTTTGATGAGAAAATTGATTTTTCATGTAACACTTTTTCATTGCCCATTAGTTTTACTTTTTGTGAGCTTACAATAATATATTATTTTTTATATTTTCAATTTTTACACACACACACTTATATATATTTATTGTTGGCGATATTTCGAATTAATTGCTCATTTACTGATTGAATAGTCGATTAGTTAATAAAATTAACCACTGACTTTGAAAATTATTAATCGATAATTTCATATTAAATCATTGAACATGTAATAAAATAAACGTTAGCTTCTAATATCCAAATTTTCAATAAGTTTCACTTTTATTTAACGTATCTTATAATTATACATAAAATCCACTTAAAATGACCGTTCATTTTATACGTCCGTTTATAGCAACGTTTAAAATCTTTCGAATTCACCATTTATATATATATACAATTTTTTTTTTATGTATTTAAAAACATTTACTACGAATTTTAATAAATCATTTCACGCTGTTTTACGATACGACGCATCGAAAATCGACGCACATGTCATACATTGAATAAATTTCAATCAATGTCTTTTTAATTATGACCGAACGGGGCATATAAAATATTTATCGGTATATTTTGTGCGATGTTAGCGGTCATTTATTCGAATTCCCCCCGTCGATTCCGATAATTGTTTCGTTTTGAGACCCCCGTCGAAATATATATATATATATATATATATATATATATATATATATATATTCGCTCGTTTTTGTCCGCTAATGAATATTTCATTTCGGGTTGATTAAAATTTGCCGCGTTTCCGTTATTATGTCGACATTTAAAACCGTCCAACACAAGTACACGAATATTTTCGCTGAATTTACACTATTTTATTTAAAACAATTTTTAGTATTGACTAATAAAAAATAATCTATTTTTTGATACGTTTGTTAGATATTAAACTAAATATATGCGCATACAAAGTATTCCTAATGCGGTATAAACAAGTGAGCAAATGGCGGGTATAAAAAGCAATTTGGCTTATTGGATGTGCACTTTCTAAAAACCCTTAAATAGTCGTACGAATAACTATTAAACACTTAAGTGGAAATAGTATAAAATTACCTCGCATATATACATTAACTTGTAAAAAGTAAATTATGCTTTTAATCTATGGTAGTATATGGTAGAAAAACTCAAAGCTCTCGATAAAAACTATAAGTTGGTTTCCAGTACAACTTTTTACTATCATCCGTATATAGCCATAATTGAGATACATCAATAATAATAATATTTTTTTTTCTACCAAATATAAATTATTGTCTAGTGCGTTTTATTCTCTTGTGATGTTCGCAAATTTTAAATTTTTAATATAGTGATATAAAAATATATATATATTATATATTCCATCACCATTGAAATTATTGCGTGATATCTCGCAATGGGAAAAAAGCAATTGAACTCAATGATATAATCGCAAATCGAATTATTACCACAACCAGTTCTCGAGATCTTCGACGAGTTCTTTTACAGCTAAGAAAATGTGAAGACCAGCTGTTCACCAGAAGCGTATTTTTTACATTAAAAACCATAATGAAGAATCGATAGCAAAATAAATACATTAGAATAAATGTTTTTTTTTGTTCACGATAATTAACACTAATATATTGTATTTATTAATAATGACTGATTATATATATATATATATATATATATATATATATATATATATATATATATATATATATATATAACGATTGCACGATATTCTTTATTAATTAAATGATAATTTTTAATCGAGAGAGTTCTGTTTTTATATTTATTATATATACAATAATTGCACTTGAGAGTAAAACGAGTTTTAATTAAACGAATTAACCAGTTTTTATGAAATCAAGCTTTTTTTCTGTCTTTTAAAATGTCAATTTTTCTTAAACTTTATATATATATATATATATATATATATATATATATATATATATATATATATTATATTTATTAAATTATTAATTGTTCATATTAATCTCCACATGAATAATTTTAATGTAATATAATAATACATATTATAATACGGTTGATTAGTTTCATAAAGAGCATGTAAACTTATGACGTCAACTGAAGTCTTGAAAATCTAATCATCGCGCTATACAAAATATTATAAACGTGTATAAAAGGGATGATTTCTCAATTTTGAAAAGCCTTTTGTAATTGACAGTCCAATATGAAAATCCTTACAAAACGTCGGACAAATTTGTAAACATTTTCCACTCTGAAAATGATCGTCATTTTATTTCACACATTGTACGACAATTTATTCGTATAATGTATTTATATATATATATATATATATATATATATATATATATATAATATTTGGAAATGTGCGCTTTCTTTCAATTTTTCACGAAATTGACTCACGTCATGTACAAAACAAGATGCGCTTTTTCCGGGAAAATAACGAGAAAATTCTCATATTTTATTCTCGCGCTTCAAAACGCGGTTACGTCGTTTTCTTGCTAACGACAATGTTTATTTGACGGGTGAGAATTTTCTTTATCGAATCCTATATTTTTTTATTATTATTATTATTGAGAGCATTTAAATATTGAATAACGAAAGGTGTGAAAATGTTTTACATAATACGATAAATATCTCTTTTTTGTTGTTGTTATTTTTTATATTATATTATTTAAGTAGTATAGAGCAATCGAAATATATTCTTGAAAATAAATTTATTTTTGTCGACGTTTATATATTTATTCTTTGACGCGCCAATCCTGTTGAAATTTCGACTTCTGATCTGAAGCGTTCGCATTTTAATGGGCCCGTTTTTACCGGCGTCTTTCTTATCTGACGCCGATTCGAGAAATTTAAATGTAACGAAAGTGCTTACGTCATAAACGTTTTCCATTATATTATTTTCCTATCAATTTACAAATTTGATATATATATATATATATATATATATATATATATATTCTAGTGATTTAATTTTTTTTTTTAGAATGCATTCGTCATACGATTTTTCGTTTTAAATCGACGACGATGCCTTCGCCGTACCATCTACGGACAAATGAAGACAGCACTTACCATTGTTGGTCTTCGCCGACTGACCGACCATCGGGTTTATTGTATGAAACGATCATTTATTTATCCAGAGGGCATCTCCGCTAACGAGGCATGTCCTTTGTGTTGAACCGGTAGCCCTTCAAGACACATACCTTCAATCATCTTTCGAACCGCTTTCATACACATGCTCATACCTCGGTGCCATAAGACGTATTCAACAACATTGAATAAAAAATATATAATAATAAAAAGGAAACGTATTATCTTTTTCTCGTTTTTTGAATATAATTTAATATGAATTTGCACGCGATTTCACGTTACGAAGACGTTTTCTAGCCGTGTATCACTATATATATATATATATATATATATATATATATATATATATATATATATATATATATATATATATATATATATATTTGTGTATATAACATATAGTACGGTCTACACTCATCTTCTATATTCCACCTTCGGGCATTTTAATATCTGACATAAGTTAGGCGTAATAAATCTTCGAGCCTCCGGTATGCAAAGGTGGCCATTTGTATTCATTTGACACGGACGTCAAACTCGAGACTTGATGTGTATATTCAAATTTATTTATTTAGGTTAATTACTCCTATTCCTTGCGGTTGATGCGCTTCGGTTACGTTCGCAAAGACGTCTTGGAACATCCAGCGAAGTCACGAGTTGCAAATTAAAATCAATTCGCTTCGAGATTCTATCCTGGAGGCCGGTTTCTAGAAGCGGTCTCGTCCTCGTCGACGGGAGTCTTCAACCTTTTTTTCTTTTTTTACTTCTTCTTCTTCAATACACAATTTTGTTTAAATTATACTATACAAAAATCAATTACAATTGATTAAAAGATAAGGTGACCGACTATTTTACAATAAGAAAGAGGAGATGGTGTTGGAACAAGAGGACGCGTTGAAAGACAGATTTTAAAATTGTAAAGGAAAGATTGCGTCGAAACTCAATATATTTTGAATTTACATGTAAAATACGTTTCAAAAATCGACGATTGTCGACCGACAAAACTACCGGAGTACATATCGGAATATAGCCGTACACCCTAGTCATTTTGGCCAAATTCGATAGCAATCTCGTGACGAGAAGAATCAATTAAAAAATACGTACCTCTCGTACACGGTGTAAAAATACATATTTTTCGAACGTGAACAGGTTCAAAAAATAAAATAAAATAAATAAAAAGTCAAAATACTCATTAGACACCGTAGTACTTTTTACCTATGCTCACGCGTTTGACTTACACACGTTTATACGATGTTTTTCTTAAGAAACGAGATGAGATGAACAAAAAAAAAAAAGATGAATGCATTACGACAACCGATATTAATGATTTTCATTGCTGTCCGCATGATTTAAAGGTGCTTCACCGAATTCAAAGGTCAAGTGTTTGTTTGGATTAAATATAAATTATGGCTTACGATCGCGTCAAATAATAAGCGTATCCGATTGTACGCCGCTCATTTTTTTTTCATACAGTCATTTTTTTCATTTCAATATTATTTTTCCACTTTGAACACTTCGTTTTTTTTTTGTATATATGTCATCTTTATTTTTCGTATATCGAATGTGTACAATATATTTTTCTTATTGGTGCGCCCGTTGCTTTTTGATCAAAATAATGCCCATATCAAAAATGAATTAGCCGCAAATTATTTTCAATGCGTACAAAACTTGTTGCTAAGTTTGACTGCATTCTATTTTAGTAACTTTTTTTATATATATCATATTCACATAAATATAATATATATATATATATATATATATATATATATATATATATATATATATATATATATATATATATATATATATATATATATTCGAACAATTTTCCTTATTTATATACGTAATGTCTATATCGGAAGCTATTTTTGACTATGATTTTATTTTAATAACACCTCTTATATTCGTCAAAATTATAAGAATCATCTTTACATTAGTTTTTTCTTCAATATAATCAGTTTTGAATAGAGAATCGAATTATCAGAAATCCTATTAACACAATAATAAAATTTGAAACTGTTCCCTTCTTAAATTTAAATACACGTAAAACTGGCAAAATTCCACGCAACATCTTTTGAAAATCACCGACGCATACATTTTACCAATTTGTTTATTACGGTGATTATCAGTCATTTCTTTCATATTTTTTTTTATTTTTACTATCCGGTATGTACTTATTAATAATTTTACGATAGTTCAGAATGTTCACTGAATTTGCATAATGATTTAATTACACACCGTAAACGGGCGCTAGGTTTTTTTTTAAATTGTTACCATTATACTTCGTAATATAGTACGAACATTACAATCGTGTGAAACTCGCGTAAAATAAAATAAAAACACACATAACAAACATGAAAAATTATTATGCGCGTTAAATAGTCAAAATTATGATATAAAAGGTGCATTCGTTGAATAATAAATAATAATAAAAATCAATGTATTATATATATCCGGAGGTCGTAAATTCGAAATGCGCTCAACTTTCGTGTTCGTTTCTGGCACAAAATACTGAATTAAAAGTATGAGAAGTGTTATTAGAGCGTATAAGTCAAAACGTTTTTGATTACAGTGGAGCAGATGAAGCAATAATTATTGACGTTATATATCACACATGTATACATAAATATATGTATCGTATATAAGGCAGGTTGATTCTTTAATTTTTTCCATTTTTTTTTGAGGTTGTATATTTTTGATGGTTGTCTTTTTGCTGGTTATTTGGCGCTATATAAACTCATATTTGTTTTCAAATATTCAGTGGTGAATTTTATTTATTTTGTAAATTTTAAATATGTGTTTTACTATCTAATTATTAATTAAAGTTGATTAAAAATATTTTTTGATACTAAATATTATCAAATAAATGAAAAATATATAATATTAATATATATATATATATATATATATATATATATATATATATATATATATATGTATGAAATAAAATTTGTATTGCAATGAAAAAAATAATATAATAAAATATTTAAACATTTTTAGAATTACGAAATATATATAAAAAAAATACAGATTTACATAAAAATAATTAAATATATATCAAATGAAACGGATTAATTACGTATTTTTCTAGTCTGATAAAAGCGAACGTAATAAATTCACTTTACATTAATCATTCAAGGGATATTAATTTTTGTTGACTGATAACATTTTTTAATTACGAGAGTACCGAGTTTATATATATTTTATTATTACTGATTATATCGGCGGAATTTTGCTGAAATCGTCTCGACCTGTTTTACGACGAAAAAAGATCGTAAAACGGAATCATGTTTGTACGTTTCTTGCATTTAATTAAACGTAATGATTAATCGTAAAAAAAAAACTGAGATTTCAGCGCTAAAACCGACGATAGGTAGACGGATCGTGAATATTTTCCCCGCTCGAAACGTGTTAACGGAATAATGTAAACAATACGATATTTTTTATTATTATATAAAGTACGCCACTGTCGAATTATATATATATATATATATATATATATATATATATATATATATATATATATATATATATATAGTACGTTTTTCTATGTTCGACCGTTATTAATTCGTAATTTAAAATAATGACACGGTGTTGATTACTGAACTCATATATCTAGTTTTCAGTCAACCGTATTTTTTAACGAATCGAAATTCGTGGGAACAACCGCGAATTACTATTATAAAATCGACATCGAATAAGAATAAGCACCGTATATTAAGTATCGAAAATACAATTATTATTATTTTCTATGACTGTTGTGTGTTTATTTTGTTATCGCCAGAAAGGGAATCTAAGCGGAATAATTACGTACAGTTGAAACGGTTTTAGATTACCATTGTTTCACGTTTATAAATTATTATTATATATATATTTTTCGTATAATCAACTAATTTTTACGACGTTCTTTTTTTGTGCATAGGGATATAAGTGTTTATGCGTTCAGTAAACGACGAGTGAGCATGTGATTAAGTGGTTCCATTAAAAGGGCACAATTACGTGGAGACCGCCGCTCCTTCTCTGCTGCCGTTGGGTTTCCATTGCTGATGTTGTTGTTGTTGTTGTTCGTTGTTGATGTTGTTGTTGTCGTCGTCGACGTTTCTGCTTTTGCTGATGCTGCAGCAGCTTCTGCTTCTTCTTCTTCTCTCTCTCTTGTATTATTGAGACGTTCATTATACGTTATCTGGTACCCGGTATCGGTCCCTTCTTTTGACTAATTACCTACATTAGCCCTTAACGCAATGCAGTCTCGCCGATTCATATAAAGAAAAACGACGAGATTTATTTTTTGTTATATATATATATTTTTTTTGTCTTTTATAAAAAATGATTCGCGGTTTTTCATATGACCAAGGGACTCGCGAAGAATTCCACTTATGTGATGTTTTTTTTTTGTATTTTATTACGTGTAATTTAAATCAGATTAATAATATTAAATCTCGACACTGCTTTATAAACAATTCAAAGTTTACGAAATTGAACAGAATCATCATTAAAACCTTTCATCGGATCGAAACAACCACTACAAAAACATAAATAATAAAATACCGTTCTTATAAATACAATTGCTTTAAATTATTTTATAAAATATTTTTAATTTTGTGTTTTTTTTATATCACAGTATTTTAATTGTGAAAATATCATATAATATTAAATAATAAATTTTAAAGTTGTTTAAATTTGACAAAAAAATCAACATACAGAACAAAAACGAGAAATTTTGTTTCACTGATTTATTTTAATATTTGTTTAAAAATATAAATTAAAACTAAGATATTTATATTTTATCCATAAAATATATTATATATAGAAAGTATCCGAGTACATATAATGTTTTTGATCGACACCGCCTCATATATTGAATTATCCATGAGCTAACTGGAACACTATCCATCGATATATAACAAGCCGCGTTATACGATTACATTATATTATTATACTACGAGTTTTACAAAGTTAAATATAAACCGAATATATATACATATATAAGCAAGTAAAAACTTTCAAGATGCGAAATAACATATTTTGTATGCGTTGAAATTTTCCACGACTCACCTTCAACGTTCCCTTTATGTGTTTTGCTTTCAATGGTACATTTTCTTTTGGCATTCGCTACCGTATTAACGCGTTTCCTACACATATTACATTATAAAGTTTAAACATTTTCCACCCCTTTTATACGACTTCATCGCATTTTTCACTTATTATAAATGAGCATTTTCACAGTGCGTATTTACACGTACTCGTTTTTCTCGTAGGTGCGTTTTATTCCCTTTTGTACGCGCGTATCGTAAACTTCGAGTACTAAAAAGTAAATTGTACCACTAAAACTACACATATATATTTTTTTCAAAATATATATATGTATATATTTAACGTAAAAATCGAACGATTTAAATGTCTCTGAATTATATTCGCACGTATATTATTCAATTTTTTTTTATAGTGTAAATTAAAAAATAATACCGTATTTTCAATTATGAATAATAAATGCCACACACGCTATATTATATATACTTGAAAAAAAATCGTTTTTCAATTCTCGTGGGAGTCGAAGTGTTACAAAAGCGCCGCACCAAAATGTTTGCGGCTGTACGCTTCGATTAATCTAATTTCTCATTATTATTTCTTTCAATACGCCGATGCAACCGAATCTAAATTACAAAAAAAATAATAATAATAATTATAATAGTGAATAATATTCGTTTGAATTTCTCACTTTTTGGGGGGCGAAAGCTCAAGTGTCGGCAACCGGTAAATCGGTGAAATGCGTCGTCGTTGTCTTACACGTTGAGTGGTTCGTGTCGCTTTTATCCGCAACGCTAATGAAGATGAGGAAATAAATAACACGGCATACTTCTCCGAGGGCATATTATCTCGGCGGTTGTTTTATTGATACGAAAATATTTGCCAACGGTCGTCTGCCACTTTTCAGCGTTTACCTTTTACGCTTGACAGACGTATACGGAACGGACGGGACCTTAAACTTGCCCGTTGCTCGAAGCCATCTTTTCAGTACGAAGATCTAGAGCCAAACATTGAAATCTTTCGCCTCCGATTATGAACACATTTCGATCATCGAATGAGCTCACTCACGATGTTTGTATTTAATCTATTAAATTCACCACAAAATTTACATATTAAATTAATAAATTATATTTATCAATATTACTAATCTGACAAATTAAAATAATTAATTTTCAACATTTATATATATTTTTTTTATAAAATTCTATATATTTTAATTTCCAATTAGTTTTATTTTTCGATGCGACAAATAAGAACCGCACCGCCATTTCATGCGATACGTCTTTTATCGACGTGAATTTATTATTCGACTTTTTTTTTCTTAATACATACCATCCTTTATAAATTGTCGCATGATGCACACACAATGCACGCTTTATTAATTTATACGATTATTTATATATTTATTTATTATATATATTATCGAACGGGAAACCAGTCAACCGAGAAAGAAAAGAGGTTATCAGTTAATAACCCGCTTAGGCATGGCGACGTTCGACCGGTTCGAATGCGATTAATCGAATCGTAAGCATCTTTAACTATGAAAAAAAAATTATTTATATATAATCGAAATACAATAAATTCTCCAGTGTCACTTTTATATATATATATATATATATATATATATATATATATATATATATATATATGTGTGTATATATATATATATATTTCCGTACAGTATGTACCGAATCGATAATTCATAATCGATAAAAAGCTACGTTACACGAGAAGAATACGTAAACGTAAAGTTATCGATGCAGGGTCGCCGCTAGTCCATCTGTGTGTGGGCGGCATTTTTCACAAGGGGCGCCTATACAGCAAATATTTTAAAATTCAATAAAAAATACAAAAATTTTCCACTTTACAAAGTTTCATTAATAATAACGATCGATGATTTAAAATAGTATACATACTATATTACTATATAAAAACATATATATAAATTAATAAAAAAAAAATAGTAATAAAAATAACGTACGACTATTAATCATCGCTTTGTGTTGAGCACTGTCAAAAATTTCTCTTCGTAATAAATTTTCATACGTTTTTGTTATTTAATTTAGAGTTGTCTATTGAAATTATTCCAGTGGGCAACATGGCGTTTGATTTATACTGCTTATTATTAAACGTGCGATCAAAATTCATCTGCATATTGTCATTCCATAATTCACGATTGATACATTCAACGTTTAATTTATTTTTTATTGAATAATCCTATAGTCGTAATTCATTATTCACAATGCATAATCCATAATACGAAATGAATTTCGATAATATTTCCTAACAACTTATATATATATATATATATAATGAAATTTTCAATTAATTAAAATATATTTTAAATCTGAAATTTATTATATTGTATATATAATAAATTGAAATATTGTTTTGTCGATCTTCACATGTTTACATTTGTTACATTTATAATGATCGCAGTCGTCGTTATTTCGTCGTAATCTGTAATCAAAGCACGTATTAAAAGACGCTCACAATGAATACTAATACGGGTTGATATCGTCGAAACCTCTTAATTTTTAAACATCGTCTATATATACATATAAATGTATTTATAAATTGACAGACGTTAAATAGAATTGAAAGAAGCTTTTTTTAAAAAGTTTTGCAATTTAAAAATGGAAGATTGGCGTCTTTGTATATTTATTTATTTATTTTGAGAATGTAAAACGCTTTATTGATGGGTTTCGTCATTATTGAGTTGTTCGATTAGTTTTTTTTATATATCTATTTAAAAGATGATTGTATTTTTTTGATATATTTTTAAATTATTATAGATATATAATGGTATAATATTATAAAATTTTATACTACCTAATAGGATCAGAATCGTAGGAAAATTTTTAACAAAAGGTTATTTGCCAAAGGCTTAGATGCTCGAAAGATGAAATGAAATATTTTTACAATAAAAATATAATAAAATCAAAATATTCTTAAGGGTTTCATTTAAAGTTTAAATTTAATGGAAATTCATAATAGACGTATATGTATATTTTATTTGCCAAAGATATCAAAAGCATTGATATAGTTCTAAATATGAATAATAAAAAAATCTACAGTTTATGAGATTTTTCACACCGAAATATACTAAACAAATTAAGAAAAGTTAAGTTTTAATTAAATTTTAGTAATTTTACGACCATTTCTTTAAAAATATTAAAACATATAGCACTAAATACTTCGTTATAAAGTATAAGATAATCTATGATTGCTTAATTAGTTTCTGCTAGAATTAAAAGCTTGAATTGAATAGACGACTTTGAAGAGTTTTATTATAGTAAAAAAATGTGATTTTTAAATTCGATATTTTAATTCCTTATAATCTTGTTTTAATGCAATAATAAAAACAATTCGATTCAACAAATATTCTAGAAATTAAAACAAAAAAAAAATACAATGACCTGTATAGAAGGACGTTCATCATTATTCGCGCAGCGTTTTAATTACGATCGCATTATAAAAATAAATAAATAAAAAAAAAGAGTGATACAAAATTTAAAAAAAAAACATTACAGCGAGAAAAGTGCTGAAACTCGTCAGAAACGCATTCAGCGCGAAGAATCTGGCCGATTCGAGTTTTAGTTTTAACTATGTTTAACTGGAAGATCGAGTTGTCAAATGCGAATTCCACAACGAATTCTGCGTACTTTTACAATACGATTTCACATCCGAACCGCATTTAAACTTTGAATAAAAGCGACATTGTTGAGATTGCTAAGCGAAATGTGCACTTCTTATACATTATACGCAATAATGAAACATAATGACGTCGCACTTTAATTTTTAATTCCACCAAAGAACGTTCCGAAAGACTGAAAATATATATATAAATATATATATATATTTTTTAAAGTATTGTTTCATTGATTAAATCGATACGAAACCTTTATTTAATTTTCTTGGAAAGTCGATCGATTGATTCGTTTTGTATTATCGTTCTTTATTTTATTTATTTGTTAATCTCTTTTTTTATTTTTGTTCGTTTCAGGTAAGAGAACCGACAATTGTCCAAATTGACTCTCTATAGTTTTTCTATGGTAATATCGACGCAACGGTCGCGTAAGTTAATCGTTCAACTTTAATTTTTTTATTGAAATGTATTTATTTTACAGGATTACTGGAAAATATATTTATAAATTTAAAAAATTAAAAAAATATTATAAAATTTATCTACATTAGTTGTACAATAAAATTATTTTAACTATATAGTTAGTTCTCGAGTTACAACCGTTCACGCTTATGACGAAAAAATTACATATATATTTTTTTATAATTTTCGCCATATATATCTAATATCTTGTACGTTTCTGATGATGGATCTTAAACTTTTGCAATCAATTGTTCGGATGATAATCGACCATAAACCAGAATATATACTTATTTATATATGTAGTTATTTACTAAACCAACTAAAATTAATAATCCTGTCGTAAGTAGAGAACTGACTATTTAGTTTTTGAAATTAAAATGTAAAATATATGAAGACACATACTTACAATGTAATACTAATATAATACATTGAATTCACATGTAGCGAACAAACGCATTACCCGTTCAAAAAAAAAATGAAAAGAACAGAACCTCATAAAAATGCGAACGAGCCGTTAAATCGTCGATTTCCATCAAAAATTTTAAATCAACCATCAAAAAATTTCGACTTAAAACGCGAACGTCTTTTTACGGGCGTCCGTAAAACGGGCGAAAAATGCGCATACTTTGTTAACACATTGTATGCCGCCTATCTTTTATTTTATTTTATTTTTTATTTTCCGCCTTGACCGCCCGTCCATGTCATCGAACGATGTCGTTTTTCCGTATAAAACGACCGGTTTTTTACATTAAAAACATTCGCTCTTATCACTCGTTAGCGCCTCGAACACAAGTTGAACTACTAAACAATGCGCATAAATATCGAAAAGTACTACCGGAAAGTTGTTCTATAAAGACACACACACACACACATATTTACTTTTGTGAGTAGTATCATTATTTTTATTTAAAGAGCTATAAATTTGCATTTCTTCGTATGTATGTATGTATAATGTTGTATTAACAATCGAAACATTTGTTCAATTACTATTTGACGAGTTAATAATATTATATATATCGTACTATCGAAATCAAAATTAATTCGATTTTTATTTATTTATTCCAATATATATATATATATATATATATATATATATATATGCATAATTGATTTACATATCTTAATTTTGATGATCATGACATCATAAATATTTATATAGAACTTGCTACTGTTTTGAAATTACGTGATATTTATATAATTGAAATGATAACGTCTTTGAGACGAGAAACAAATCTGATACATTTTAATATATTATTAGTGTTTATCAAATATATATTATTATAATTGAGTCTTCAAATATACAATAATATTTACTATAAAATTTAATATATTCTTCATTGTTTAAAACAAAATATTTAATATAATTATATAATTTTTAAAATCATATATGTTATAGATAATTTAATATATTTATCAATATTGCAATACGTTTAGAATAAAATAAATTAAAAATAATTTAATATTGACTAATTAAAACTGTTTTTTTTTCTATTTCATTTAATAAAGTATTGAATAATTCTTTATGAAATTATGGCAAGCATTAAAAACAAGAAGAATAATGATAATAATTATCAATTAACGACAACAGAACCATTTTATATCGTTAAAAAAAGCAGATTTTACCATCGGTTCATATAATGTGATGTCATCCTTACGGTTATATATATATTTTTTTTCGAACTTAATTGATTCCGTCCAATAACGATGCTTATAAATGTGCTTTTATATATAATATATACGTTGCGAAAGTTGCGAAAGCTTAAAAAAAATCCTCGCTCGTCTAAATTGGGTTGGGATTCTGCTTTTTTTTTCATATTATTTTATTTTATTTTATTTTTCTTTCGCCCACTCGTTCGAGCAAGTGCTACCACTTTGGTTGTGGCTCCTCCTTTGATTCGACCGCCGAAATGCGTGGGCACCACAAAACGGCTTGTATTTAGATAAGATTCGCTCGATTCGGTATTTATTGCTCGAAAATGTCCGTCAAGCTTCTCTTTTTATACATATATATATATATATATATATATATATGTGTGTGTGTGTGTGTGTGTGTGTATTTTTTTTATTTTTTCATATTATCATTGACGTGTTCGTTTCTATCTCGCTTTTGTTGCGAAAAATTCGCATGAATAAAATGCGACTTTTTTGGCGAAATAGGCGGATCCGATACATTTTGTCGGTGGGCAGGAATAGTCAGTACGGTCTCATTAAACATTTTGTCATATATCGTCAAGTCACGCCTTATTTACTATAGTGAATGACGTTGAAATTTTATATATATATATACACGACGATTTTGTCCTTTTTTTATTCTCTCTTTACTTTGAGTGAAGAATTTTGTAGGTGGTTCAAAAAAGGAAATCTGTCACGTTGAAGAAGATCCAGGGTCTCCCGGGTCGTTCAGGTCGTGACTCCCGGTGACAACTGGCTCCTTCTGTTCGCAAGATAAGCGACACTTACGAAAACCAGTCCACGGTAGTCTTTTCTGCCGAAAAGCCTCCTTTTTTTCTCATAATACCAAACGGTATTTATTTATGATTATTATTATTATTACTATTATTATTGCGTACAAGACTCGATGCCTCGATTTATAAAAGACTCGATCTTCCTTCTTGGGCTTTTCTTAACTATACATACATATATGTAGTATTATTATTTTTTTTTTTTGTGCACGTAATAAAAGTCATTTTATTGCGTTCACGTCTATCAAAATATTCAACGTTTATTGACATCCCCATAAAAGAATATTTTGATTGATATTTCCGCGTTTTACTTCGCGGTGCGTTTCGAAATGTTTGAGAACGGCTGACGGTTGCTCATCTTCTTCTTTTTTTATTTTTTATTTTTTGAATTTTTATTCCCGCCTTTTTTTACGCGCGTTTTCGTTCTTTTCGGGGTCTCGCATTGCGAATAAATTTGAATCTCTTACTGTTTATCGAACTCTCGCGAGGTTGACGGGTGATCTTTCTTGTTTTTCATGGCTGTCATCGCTTCGTTTTTATAGTATTTTCAACGCGATGTACGTAATATTTCGTAAATATTTTCAGAAATATTATTGTTATCGTTATTTTTACATGAAATATACTCGCGGTAGTCGGCAAAATAAATATTTCTTCGAAAAATAAAAACCGAACAATACAACTAAAGTACCGCAGATATGAAATCGAAAAAAAAAGCTCTCGGACATTATTTTATTTTTGTATGTAGAGTATGACTCGAATGAAAAAGATTTATTAGAAATTCGTCTCATAAATATTATATAACAGTTTAATCTATTTTTGCAATATTAATAATCTACTTTGCATCATCGAATTTATAAACGAATAAAATGATCGAATATTTATTTTTGTATTTATACTATATTATAAAATACAATTTATATAATAGAATAAATCGTTCCATATGACCTCTTTTCTATTCACACGACCTAATGGAATATGACATAATGTTCATGACTCAATTTCGTTACTATCCTCGAAAGCAAATACAAGAAAAGTGCTTTCAAAATATATTACAATATATATTTATGAATATTGGAATGACTGTCGTCATATAATATATGGTGATAAATAATTCTAGTATATCGTAAAAAAATCCCTTACATTTAATATTGTATCATAACAGTTTCCATAACCTTGGGCAAACGTTTTTCTTTTATCCTATCAATTCTTCAATACATCATATAAATTTTTCCAAACGTTCTTATTTACTCCCCTTTTAAAAGGAGCCATTGTGTTCCCTTAAATTTTTCACCCGTACATCCCATTTATATTGTCAGTCATTTTGATACACTCTCCACTCGTCCGATATTGGTTTTCATTTCACATTTTTTTCCTTTTTATAGGTCAATTTACCTATTTCACATCGCACCGAAAAAAGACTCCCTTTGTACTACTTTATTACGTATAAAACTTATTATGGCATAAACGGTTCGGACGCACAACACACTATGAGCACATCCTAAAAGGATTTTAATTTTTTTATCCTTCCCTTATACTTCTTTTTTATGCGATTCTTTCATACTTTTCGATGGGATTTTTCTGGAGTTTACGAGTATCGATCGTTCTTTTCTTACCTTACTTTAACATTTTTTGCTCTTAAAATCGTTATAAAAACTAATCTATCGTTTATATATTTGATTCAAAATCGTTATGCACACTTCTATAATTTGTTATAAAAAATATCTTCAATTACATTTTAAATTTGACAATTTGAAAATCATTTCAATAAAATTAAATACAAAAGTATGAAATCTTTCTCGGTTAAATCTCGTTTTGGTCATATCAGCTGTCAAATCTTGCACTGTGACACTTCGACATGTGCCCATAATGTCACTGCATATGTCGCACTATATACCATATAGTGCATATGTCCATTCGAAATTTTATATAGTATAATATATAATGAAAGTAGAGAACCATCTTATATATATATATATATATATATATATATATATATATTGATGATTTTATGTGTGTATGTAATGTGGTTTTTAACCGCAGAAATCCGTGGTGAAATTGATCGCGGTAATACGCGTCCAATTACCCGACGAAAACTTCGACCATTAAAACCGCAAGTTTGCTCCGCAAGATGTCGCTTCGTCATAATTCAAACGTCGAAACGGACAGACTTTCGCAACCGACGGTCCGCGGTCCCTCCGTTTACACGGTTACGATTTAATAAAATATCACGAGTTTGAGCAATTTGTCAGCTCGTATTCTCTCTCTTTCTATCTTTCCGCGTTGACAAACCGCTCAAAGTGCGACGATCGACAATTAAATTCCTCCATAACGGTCGATTCCCGCTGGAGTGATTTGATTTAATGAGACGAACTTCTAAATAGTTTAACACAATAAGTCGGAGACAGACTTGAACGGGAACACGACGCAGCGTCCTTAATTGAATTCTGCATAATTCATACTCAAATTTCAAACGCATAAAATTTTACTAATCAGAAAAAAATGTATATATTATATTAATGGATTCTATATTGATTTCATATAGAATACATTATATATAACCCCGCATTAAAGTAGTTACTTTTTTGTCATCATTACATAATTATTGAGATATACATTAGATTTTTCTTCGTCTATTTCATGTACGTAATCTGCGGTTAAATTCCATCTGCACAATCCACTATATAGTATAGCATTATTATACCTTTTTTTTTCTATTTCTACCTTTCCGTTCGTGATCAATTTCCTTCATTATATTACTTACTGTATGAATTATCATTCATTAAGCATTAATGCTCAATTTAGTTGAAATTTATACGAATGCTCAGTAATGGCTTTATTAGACATATATTATATATATAATATATATCGGCTGAAAAACCCTTTATTCTTAATGCGTTCGAACGATCGATTATTTTCTTCAATTTGACATATCGAATAAACCAATATGCATCGACCTCGGTTTATTTTTTTTTTATTCGTTGTCTCGAATTCCTCGAATTTTGCCTATCACTTCCACTAATTCAATAATGATCATCTGTTCGTTCGGGAATCTAGAATATTGAATAGTGCATAGTCACCGTCTTTGTGTCGGCGAGAAGCCGCCACTTGAACGCTTCTGAAGAAGCCGATAATAGCCGGCTTCACTGTGACCATTACCGATTCGAACATCTACAATAACCTCTTTATATATTCTATTAAATCACTCTATATAGGCTTTGTTACATCTTAGAAATTTTAAAAATTGAAAATTTAAGAATGAAATCGATAAATTTAAAATCATTTTCAATATGAATAAATAAATAATAGATTCGAGTGAATGAAAGCTTTCGTTTATTATACATTAATAGTGTTTTATTTCATGTTCAACACCTCGTCATCCACTTATATGTTCGATAACATCTAAAACTCATATTCTTTTATATTTTAAGTTGCGTTTATTTACTCATTGAAAGTGCATCAGATTAAAATATATTATATATAATATAATATTTCCATAAAAGAAAACACAAATTCACGGTGCAAGCTTCTAAATTTGTGTGCTTTTTTTTCCATTCGTATAGGACAAAATGAAAGGGAGCGGAATATGGAAGTCGCAACGCTTCGGTGCTTTTCGCTTAATGCTAACTCGCCTAATTATAGGCTCTCTTTGAAAAAGCCCTAAAGATAACTACAGCTAGATAAGCTCTACTAAGAGCCTTTTCGTATATCTAAACCCTCGTCCTTTTTTTTTCTCCTTCTTTTTATCTGCATGTGCGTTTGACTCCATTCGTATTGGGTTTTCTTACTTTTAAACCGTTACTGGATGTGTCGCAAGCATTTTAATGGAATCATTCAGACATATGTTCATATAATACATTAAAAATTTTATTTTTAATATATTATAGAAATTTTTATTAACCATTTGTACTGAAAATGTCGCATTTTATGTATATATATATGTGTGTTCTTTGTTTTTAGCGAGTATTAACGACCTTAAACACTTTATACACGAAAGCTCTTTTTTTATTGTGAACACGAGCTTTGTTTCAGCTTCCAAAATAACTTTTGCATCCCTCCATTGTATTAATACCGTAGTAAATTAAAACATAGAACTCATACAGCTAATTACTTCTACGGTTTATCCGTCTGCGGCTTTACTTGACTGCGCGAGAATTGCGAATTTTCACTATAGTTCCACCACTAATATAATTTTAGTGACGTTGATTTTTTTTTTTTTTGACTAACACAACTGACAAAGTTTATTTTTTTAACATCGTACGATGAATTCACGCTTTAATTATCATTCAATTAACTGGTTCACCGATGACCACCGGTGCGCGGTTCATAATGCGTCGAATTTGTGATCAATTATCGCTAATCGCTCGCAACATCATTCGAGCTGATAATTGTCCATCTTTGTAGCGAATTTTTGCTTCAATTGTTCGTTCATCATCTATTTTTTTCTTTCTTTCTTTTTTTCTTTTCCTTTTTCTTTCTCTTTCCCCATCTTTATAAATCATCAACCCGTTCGTCGTTTCGCTAATTATTTTAGAACGATCCAACAACACTCGAACGTATACTACTCCATTGTTCTATACGACTTAATTAAATAATTACATCTAATTCTATATGTATAATTTTTTTTAATTGCTCCCATTTTATTTCAAAATCTATCCATTCTTTTCTATATATTTTTTTTTCACCTCCGTCGCATTCAATTCATACACGTTCTATGATGTCTTCATTATTATTAAACCAAATATGAATCGTAGACGAAATAAATATGTTGGCATTCGATATTCTCACGTTTCTTTCGCGCGTATATTTATTATAATACACTCTATTTTTTTTTCTGTTTTAAATATTTCATCTTAATGGACGTATTATGCAAATATTCAAATGTGTTTATCGCTAAGAAAAGTGATGTGTATATGCCTGTTTTTTTTTTCATTAATGTATATTAAGATCGACGAAAAATCATAGGCGATCTCTCATCTGCTTAATTACCGCTACATGACTATCTTTATCAATCTTTTAGACTATTTTTCACTACGTGAACTGTAATTATCGTGCAAAAAAAATGTAAATTACATATAATTTGGATTCATATGAGCAACGCGTGTTTATATAATATATAGAATGAATCCTCAACTTTCATCCGTATTTATCATCAATCGTCTTCAAATTGTATTATAAAAATAATATATCTGAAAGCGGAACGTATTAATATTTATATATTAAATATAAAAATATTTTCTTAATTTTTCTATGCGAAAATCAAAGAATCAATTCTTATTATGAATGAGATAAAATCATGCACAAACACACAAGTTTTTGGTCGTTTTATTTATTGTTTTTTTCCTCTATATAGCTCCGTTGTTTTTCTTGAACAAACGCCGCTGTTCAGAAGAAATGCTTCTTCTTATAGTTAATAATTAAAGACTTCTATTTTTTCATACCTCTATTTATCTCTATTTCATTATTTTGTTTGTTACTTGAAGAAAAAAAAAATTTTTTTCGTACTCCTCTTTTTATTTATTTATCCTCAACGGGACCGGTCGTGTTCTCGGACATTAGGCTAAAATTTAAACGTAATGGAATCAATCAGCCCAATCCGACTGTAGAGCAAAACAAAAAAAAACGAGCCACCGCACTCGAATGTGACTCAGCTCTTATTTGCCGTAGCTGCTGAAAAAAAAGTCGACATCAAAAAAATAAAAATGATCTCTTCTTCTAAATAAAATCAGTCATTGTTCGATTTTTCAGAATGAACGTCTGAAAATTTATTGTACGATAAATAATGTATGCGATCGATGCAACGTTCAATTTATTTCGTATCATTTATGAGTGGATGAATATTAAGAAGACAGCAACTTCGTGATCAGACTGTGGAACTTATTTCCTTTGCATTTCTGCATATAAATTGAGGTGTAAACGTCTTATCAATTCGATTCGGCAGTTGTCAACTAACGGCACACGTGCCATTTTATAAGCGTGAAATTTTTACAAATTTCAAAAGTATGGTTTCGACTTAATATTCAATGTTCCATTCGCAAGACACATATTTAAATGACTATTATATCGTAATCATCCCTAACAAATTGCGATTCTTTAATTTCATATATTATTTTATTCAACAAATATTATAATAAAAATCTATCAAAAAATATATTTAATTTTATTAATATCAAAAATTTTATATAGTAAAAAATTGATTTCTTAATATAATATATTTTAATATTTATTTTCGATAAAAATATGCTATAAATTACATATTTATTATGTTTATAATGTTAATTAATATTTTATTTTATATTTTTTAACTTCAATATATGTATTACAAATAACATATTTTTTTATATATGATTTTTTCATTAAGACAAATTATTTTCATAAACTACAGATCTTTATTTAATATATATATATTTCCAGTTGAAAATAAGCTTAACATTTACAAAGTATTACAATGTATTAAATATCAAGTCGTGCCTGAACCTCTGATATATTAACCTTTATAAGTCACACGATAATCCCACACCAAAAATTATTATAAACCATTTATAAGACGGTAATATCATTTAATTTTTAATATATTTGATTTTATATCAATTTATTAACCCTGTGATACAAAATTTCAATCGCGCGCTTGCGGCGACGTAAACACGCATTTTCGACGTTCGCTCGCACGGCGCCGACGAATTAACGTGTTAAATCGAACTCGCCGAGAACAAAATGTCAACCGAATATATATATATATATATATATATATATATATATATATATATACATATATACATATATATTTACAGATCTAAACACGTCAACGCGCACCGTTCAGAATATGAAAGTCGACATTTTGCGACAGCAAAATTACGCACCATACAGTGTATGGCATGCGAGCCGGCATACGGGCTTAACGTGTTATATACAAGACGCGCGTGTAAACGTTCGTGTGCGTTCGTTCGTGTTCGTTGCCTGCGTCTTTACGTCACGTATCACGCATCGCGTGCTAACAATATTTGAAACCACTTCGATCAACATTAATGGATTCAAAAAGGATGCCACATTATTATATCCGTATAACTGTGAATATATATATATATATACGCACATAAATGGGACTCAGTTTTTTTTCATTACCTGTATATATAATATATAAATATATTACAATAGCTATAGATCATAATAATTCCAATTATTTTTTTTTCTTTAAATGAGTCGTCAATTCTTTAATGCATCTAAACTATTTAACACTTATATATCTTGATTAAATTTTATTTATAATATATCTTCAGATACTCAATTATTTAAATATCTAATATTAATAAAATAAAATTTAATTTAATCTATATTTAAGTATGAAATAATATCTAAAAGTTATACATAAAATTAAATAATTTAAATTAGCATTTAATAATTTGAAAAAAATGCCAAATTATCCTGTTAAAAGAAATAACGAACGAACCATTAAATGTATACAATAAAAACGTTTATATATTATAAAGCCTGCATTCAAGTATCATTAAATGATTTACGCCGTTCGGCAATCGGTCACGCTAAAATTGTGACGTTGTTGAAAGGGTTAATTTTAACTTTTAATTTATTAATAATACAAAAGTGAAACGAAAAGCTCCAACCGGCAATAATAACTAATCACGCTACCGATTTATTTTTAAGATATTCTTTATATACAATATATATATATATATATATATATATATATATATATATATATATTACGATAGTGCATTTTTCCTTCAATTCATATAAAGAAAAAACACAAATTTCATCTAAAAAACGTATTATAGTATACGTAAAAAGTTTAATAATCATTTTATATCTTAATCGTAAAACATAAAGAAACCTTATAATAATAAAACGCTTACGTTCGTTGTTTTGCTTATTATTATATTTTTTTACTACATTTTCCGTTGATTTCATTCACAAACGCCTTTCGTTTAGTGAAATTTCAAATTTCAACACGCCATTATATCGCACCTACAAAGAAAGACTAATGTACAATCTCATTATTTTTTACGATGTAAAACACTTAAATAAACCCATTGTCACGTACTTAAACTGCCATTGTGTTACTGAATATACTGTTATGTATCACTGGGCGATAATATTAAATGCACTATTATTATATATATGTATATGTATATATGTTTGCCGCAGTTTAACGAACTGTACATTAGTATATATTTTGTTTTAATTTCACATATTTTGTCGTGTATTATATTTTATTTCGCTTTTTTGGAATTCAAATTGACTTAATTAAAAGCGCTAACTTGCTGAAAACTGACGAAGTTTAATCTGCACCAGTGGACCCATTAACTTGATGTTATGTTTTCAAACATTTTATATCTTTAAAGTTAAATGTTTTTATACATTATTATATTAGTTTTAAGTTTATGTTTAATTATAAATAAATTTAGTGTAAATATAGTAATATATTTTCATTTAAATTTTTCATAAATTTACTTTATCTCCCTAAGATACTACAGATCTTTGGCGTAATGTAAAAAAAATGCCTGAATTCATCTCTTGCATTCATAGCTAATATATCAAATATCTATACTTTAAATATTCTTCACCGTTTTATAATCCGTTTTTTTGTACCATGCAAAGTTTGAAAAGCGCTGACCTAATGTAAATTGTGTGTTTTGCCTCTGTTAGATTGTTTTTCCAGCGTTGAGGGAATGTCTTCTCTGCAACACGTCGACTCGATTAAATGTAGTGCTTCGCGAGCACACAGATACTAGTAGTAAACTTTTAAATTGTACCGATGGCGGAAAGTTTTGCGTTTCGGTTCCGCGGTTCACTTTTATAATTCGATTCATTCGGTGAACTAATTAAAATTAATTGAGTCGATCTATTTACCATATTTATTCCATTGTCGTTGGTGTCTACAATTTTCGATGTTGAAAACTGTTAAAAAGAAAAAATTATACTTTTCATATAATAATATATCAATATACTGAATATGTAGTAATTTTTATATACTGAATTTGTAGTCCATTTTTGCGAACGTTTCGAGCTTTTTGTATTGGTCGCAATCGTCGAATTCGACATTATCGATTGTATCGTGTGAAATTCGTGAGAATTGTTTATTTATTTGCATTCGGTGAACCAAATTAGAGCGTTTTCATTTGAATGAGCCATTTTACCGTTGGTGCTTATCGCGTTCGTAATGCGCGCTGCCGGCTCTTTGGTGCAAATTGAATCACGTCCAGGCCGAGCTTTGTACCGAGCTAGAGCTTTGAGTGAAGGCTTAATTCAAAGAAGATTTACGTGTCTGTACATACATACATATATATTCAACATTATACATGTGAACATAACGTGTACGTGTGTATCTTCTTCTTCTACCGTTCTTCTTCTACTGAACAACGCCTTTCGCTTGTTAACTTAATGAGCGGCGGAAGCTTGCGAAATGAGATTTAGACAATCCACTAAGGAGCCAACGTGCCTATGCTGCTTAACCATTCAGTATACACCTCAAAAACATCCACTTCTTTATTTATTTTGCATCGAAACTGCTATTGTTAGATTCAAATTACTAACCGGACATTGATGAAATATATTACCATATATAAATATCATATATATTTTAATTTATATTCTATAATCACGAGTAGATTCTTATATATATTATTATGTAATATACTCGAGTTATTTAAATTTTATATTTAACTTTCCAGTATTTGTCTCTCATCTTTGAACTTTTTTCTTCAAAAAATAGACTTTTATATAATCATTAAAAATCATTATATATATATATATATATATATATATATATATATATATATATATATATATAAAATTATCCAATATATTATACATAAATATATAGTAAAAATATTCACTTTAAGGTATAATATAATATGTTTCCTTTGTGATCCTAAAAAATAAAAATTTCCCTGAGGGTTTATAGTTAATGTTGAGAATTCTTGTTATATGCCATTAAAATTTACATATATTTTATGACTTATTCTATTAAAAATTTCAATAAAAATTTCGTTCTAAACTAAAATAAATTTCATATAAAAAGATATGTTAATTAAATATTCAATTATCCTCTGCAAAATACTCATTACTAACGTATTATTTTTATTATGTTTCAGGTACATCATTTTCATATACATACATCAAAACCTACAATGTATTATTTACACAAATTTTTCATCAACTTTACGTAAGTAGAAAATTTATTATAATGCACACACATTCGATTATAAACGTTGATCGAGGTCAATAATTATTTAACACTTGACCGTCTCGCATTTCACAATCTAGTTTATTGACTCGTTTTGCCACAATCATACCGAGAGATCCACAAGCTCAATTTATTGTCCCATTAAATCGTATAAATTGATTCCACTTTTTTTATTATTATTTCGTCCTTAGAACCTCCTCATATATATACATATTTGTATAATATATAAAACGGTAATATATTCAGTCGTCGAAAGGATCATCGAATCGCTAAATGCGCTCTCGACTCGCGCAATCGGTTAATACGGAAATTTATTGCGTTTCAATAATAATAACGGTCACTTTAAAGCTCGATTATACCTTTTGCACCTTTATTATTTTTTTTTTTTTTTGAAATCTTGTTCAGGAAATTTATCCGTTTCAGTTACTACATACTGTACAAGTATTCTATAATATTTACCGTGTATTATCCGGTATACAACGATCTTATATTTATATATGGAAAGCTCGAATACATGTACTTGTATTTATTATCATCGGCACCAGAAGCTTTGCGATTCATAGCCGTAAGCGATTGGATTGAGATTAAACGAAAATAATCGTAATTTGCATGAGCTTATGAGAATATATTTATTATTATGGCGTCCATTAGTCGGATCGCAATAAAACTATTAACGTGTACATTGAATTTCTTTACTACGCGGTTAATCAGTATATGCTCTTTCAATTTATATATATATATATATATATATATATATATATATATATATATAATTTATTTTATTCTTATTTTACATTAAATTACTGATGCTTAAAATATGATTTATATCGTATTTGTTAATATATTATAAAATATCAATTTAAATAGGACATCAATATTTCTACATTGTTATAGAAAGTTTAAAGGTTAAGCATAAAATTAATGACTCAACTTCATATATAACAACATTAGTTACTCAACCTTATATATTACCACATATTTTTAATAAAAAAATATTTAGAAATATCTATTTTTAATAATAAAAATTTCTATAAAACTTTGCTTTAATCAACTGGAAATTTTTAAATATAAATACAACCATTCTATTATATTGAATCTTAATATTTTGTTAAAACAATATGCATAATTTTAATCTCTATAATATATTTTATATACAGTTTTATTAAACATTACGCGATACATTAATCGTTTCAGTTATCAATATATCAAAAAATTATATGTATATTAATATTTTGAGAATTAAAAGAATGATCCATTTCTACAAACCTTCAGTATTTTTTTTTAATTTTATCTACGTAATTATTTTCTAAAGAGGTTTAGCTTTAAAATGGATCAATCTACATTAATTTTCATATACTTTGAGTTATGTCTCAATTTTTGTCTGTCAAAATATTCAATTTTATGCAATACAATCTAAAAAAGACGAGAAATAAAATAAAGTACGAGATATTTCGTAAACTATGTTGCACACTTGTTCTAACACGTTACATTTCGCGTACAAGTCGTCGTAAATCTTCCGTATAATTTACCGGAAATGCTTCGAAGAATTTAATCCCATTCAATATTACGTGGCGATATTCGGTAATTGAAAGCTACCGAAGGGGGAAAAATAGGGACGATCGCACACACATACAATATTTATAATGTATAATATATTATATTTATTATATATTTAAAATGTCGCAGAACTTACGGTATAATAAAAGCTCATCACGATCGCGTTCCGATAAATGTTCCGGTGAATTTATCGCTTTTTCACGTTCGCCTCGTGTTACTTTTTGTACGCGATAAGTAAAAGTATTCTCGGCTCGAGATCTTGACCCTAAGACGAGACCCTTTTAAAATGTGTGTATGGTAGTCGAGTTTTTTTTTTTTTTTTTTTTTTTGAGACATAAACCAAAAACGGCACACCAACAATAAATAGCGTTTCAAAGTGAGATCTCTGACACCACTTTCTGTATCGTTTCATGCTTTGGACGTTTGTGTCTTTTTCTTTTTTCTTTCTTCTCATTTTTCCTCTTTCATTATATATATATATATATATATATATATATATATATATATATATATATATATATATATATCGAGATTTCTCGTTATTCTTTTATGTGAAAGCAAAAGTGGTTATTTTTGCAGATCGATCTTTATATATTTTTATTATAAATAATTAAGAAAATTCTTTTTCTATAAAATTAATTGTAATATAGTTTACGAAACATCATAAACTTAATATTATTTCTTCTCTCTTTAGATTAGATTACTTAAAATTGAACGTTTTGAGAGTTAAAAATTGAAGCATAACTCTAAGTATAATATATAATAGATAACAGAGAGTGATCCCTTTTAAAGCTTAACCTCTTCTCAATAAGTAAACAGATAGAATTAAAAAAAAAATCACTTTAAGATAATAGAAATGGATCATTCTTTTAAGTTTAAAAATATTAATAGATTAAAGTTGCATATTTTTTTGTAACAAAATATCAAAAAAAAAAAATTCAATATAGTAAAATAGTTGTATGTTTAAAAAAGTTTATTTTTATTATTAAAAATATAATGTCATAATATATAAGGTTGAGTAACTAATATTGTAATATATGTGGTCGAGTCATTACTTTTAAATCATTTATAACACGTAGAAATATGAATGTCCTATAAAATAAAATTAATTCACTTAAAAAAATAAAACAAAATAAATCCGATACAAGTAACTCGAGTATAAAGTAACGGAATCACAGAGTATGGTATAATGTTCATTATGCAGAACGGACTATCAATCTCCGATGGTGGATGTCAACGCTGATGAAGACATTTATCATTGTGCAACTATCTTCCTGTCTTGTCAGAGGCTTGGTCGTAATAAATCGCGGTCTTGTGATTTCCGGCGCATAAGCCGATGCACGCGTTTCCGCGATTGAAAACACCTGAACCGTCATGATACGTCTTTTTGAGTATCTAACGTTCCGTGGAAAAGCGAGATCGGAACCGTGCATAAAATAACATCTCGCGCCACGCTTAATTAAGTAGAATTGCGTTTATAAACATTTTTATCTTAAATCTGTTGCTTAAGACTCCGTTTATATATAGTCTGGATTAGCGTTGATTAATTGAAAAAGCCCAAAACGGGATCGTACGGGTCGAAAGATAGAGGATTAACGTAGTAACATACGCGCCATACGTACACATTATATAGACCTTTAATATACTCGGAGGGTTAAATCGATCGCTAAGTCAACGGCTCCATTAAGAAGATGTTATCTGGATTATGTAGTGCCATCGAAACGACTACGTTTTCTTGCGGATATTTTGCGAAATTATATGTAGATTTATTCCCTATATTCGTAGGAAACTTGTAGATTTCAACGTTTAATATACGATAGCTGTTAACCGGAACATATTCAAGATCAACTCAAGACATCGGAATTTTTAAAATAGTTCACTTCGCTCACGGCTGATTATATTGCGTTTATTCGCTACCAATAATCTCAACATCAATATTCTGTAGATGTATATCTTTGTAAATAAAAATCTAAACATTCTATCGAAAATGTCGGATAATTTATATAATCGCTGAAATAATTTGAAACGCTCGAGACGTGAATTCCGAGATCTAGAGATCTGCCGAGTTCTTTTGAAATAAATGATTAGCGTAATTAGTATCGTGTTTAATGAGAACGGCAACATTTAGCTGTAGAATGCTTCGTTTTAATTTTAAATAATAAACACGATCTCGTAAGAAATTTTATATTTAGTTAACGCGAGTTTACTGCGGCAGTTAAATCGTCGACGATAGATATTAAATTACGATGGGAGATTCTATCTGCGAAATTGCAACTGTGAACGGATCGAATCAGTCGTAAAACCGCACTTTAAGACTTCGCAATTTTTCACTTCGTTTTGTCAAGTAAATTTATGAAAATCTGTATTATTATTATTATTATTTTATTTATTCGTTTTTATTCGACTTCTTAAATTTTCAGTTGCAATAATGATGCATTTCACGTACTGTTATCCTCCCACACTGACTGCAATGCAACATGTGCAATAAAAAAATTGATACAGTTATGTCTGTCGTCTGTAACTTGTATTCTTGAAAAAAATAAGACGTTATAGTAATGCGCAAAATAAATTCAGTTATTGTCCGAGAATTGCTCTTTGCAATTGCAACCACTTGTTTGCCTCAAACATTTGAGATTAGATACTTCGCTTAAAGATCCCATTCTAGCGCTTAATCTACTATTAAAAATATACTTTTAAAAAAAAATGTATATCTGACAAGATCGCATTCTTACCGCATTTTTATTTACCTTTAGAGATCGTCTTCGCTGTTTGCAATTTGCAAAGACTTCCACAAATGCAACTTTGAAACGATGCTAAAACAAGAAGACGATGGAGTCATCAAACCGTCGAGCAGAAATCCTTTCGATGTTTGCTCGTTTGGTTTGTGCGACGTTTATCTCAGTCGGTTTTTGCATCCGTTCTTCGTATATCTTGAAACATCTTAGATGGCAACGATGATGAAACCTGTGAAATCGTCCATAACGACGCTGAAAATAAAACGTAAAAGTTTTTCATAAGCTGAAACTTTGTGTGAGAATGTTAAATTAAAAAAGAAAGAAAACAATTACATTATAAAGTTCTCGACAATTGAACGTTGAAATATGCCTCGTTTCACGTATATTATATACGAGATCCTTATAGGACCGCTTCTGTTGGTCCTAACTTGCTGCCTTGTTCGAAAACGATGACGCACTCGTTATTTTGCTTTCGAAACCGAACATTTTTCAATTGAATGTGGGTGGATCGACTTTCAATTTCACTTTTTTTTCCTACGCCATTATTCTTTGCACCATCAGACAGTTAACAGAAGTTCGTGAACTCGTTTTAATTAGTACTTTTACAGCTGAGCTCTCTTTACGTTGCTCAAAGCATGATAAAATATGAAATTTTCTTAATTAAATACTAAAATCATTTTTGTCATGTTGATAGTTAGCGGTAAAATTAATATTTTCAGAATCAACTTCCTCGATCGTGAGTCGAATGCGACTCACGCGAACTTTATATTATTACGTGATAGTCTCAGATAAAAATCGTTTAGATTTTATACTGTTCATTCTATGTCACGTAATACATCCCACAATTTTCCCAAGACATAATAATAATAAAAAAAAAATATTATAGTTATACATTTGAGTAATAGTATTCATCACGAGATAGAACGGATTTCATTTTATTGACCCACACTAGCCTCCTTGACCCAATCGATTATTTTTTATGGATCGTATGTGTATATTTGATTCAATGTTTTTTTTTTATTATAGTTCATTGAAGCTAATAGTGTAGAAAAATAAAAAAAAAAACTAAACGTAGAAATTGGCGAACTCGTGACCGAATTCGTGACCAGTAAAGTAACTCCCCTGTCGATTCAGATGTTTTGTAAGGAAGCTTTTACTAGATAAATGGGGTCATTCATTGTCAAATATTGTCTATTAGACTATTTCATTATTAACCTCGTGTATCGGTGGCTCGTGACTGCGTTTAAAAAAAGAAACGTTTTCTAACAAAGGAGAACGGAACGCGTTAATTTGAAACAGACATGGAGCATCTTTAAAGTGCGACACAAAAATTCGACACGAAATTATTTCTCCCGTATATCAATTATTACATTACAATTTGCGTATATCAATTGCGAAATGGAGAAAATGAGATGTAGGAAAAATTTTATTCGAATCCGTCTTTCTGATGTAAGCAAATCGATATCCGTCTCTCACGATTATAGAGTCTATCCGCGAATTCGAACTTTTATATAACTTTGAATTTATTATATATATATATATATATATATATATATATATATATATATATATAAATTTAAATCTTGTTTTATAAACGAAAACATAATTTAGAAAAGAATTGAGAAACATCGCATTTGACAGTTGATACATTCGATATTTATTAATTTGTTTTACCTTTACAACCAATGTTATAATATATTTACATAAAAATATTTAGAAAACTATCAATATTTTATATAACGTGAATTGATTTTTTTTTACAGTTTTGATTTTTAGTGATTTGATTTCAACAGATTGCGATTTTTATGTTTTAAACCTCGAATTTATATTGAAGCATAAATTTTATAAATCTGCACATAACTAATTCTAAAACGGAAAATCAACGTCCAAAATGGGCGGAGATACGACAGCAAAGAATTAAATTAAAATAGAAAAAAAAAAGAGAAGAAAACAGTGTTGACATGATAAATTAGCTTGCAAAAATAAAAAAAAATCCAACAATGACAATATAACGAAAGCTATTTTATACGTAAAACCATTGTGTTATTTTTTTTTCTATTTCATATATTAAGGCGAAAAACGTCGCCGACACATTTATTTTTTTTTCACACTTTTCTTACGGTCATAATTTATAATGTCGCACATAATTTTTTTATTATAATAATAACGTCGACGGTATGGCATTTGAACAAAATTTACATAACAAAAATGTCTGTCATCACCGTTGACGATCGCTTCTTTATCGTTCGATTTCACCTCATCATCATGTTCTACCCTCAAAACTGACCTGTCGTCGTTAGTGACCATAATATATATTATAATTTTCTATATTTTCTATCGGAATTAAAATAGCTTTTCGGCAACGTCTCAAACCTTTACTTCAATTATATTTATATATTTTTTTTGTCATTTTCATTGGACCTCCTACTTTTTATTTTCAATTCTTTTCGTTTATTTTCGTATATTGTGTCGTTGTGAGGAGCACACTGGAGACGGACAAGTCTCTTCGGTCCGGTTGAATAATGGGACGGCCGTTTTTAGGCAACGACCAGTTTTCTCGGTGCTTCGAACATTTCTTCTGTTCTTTCGGCCCCCAACACCAAGAATGTGACAAATAAATTTAATGGGATACCCCCGAAAGACTCATATGTATCCATCGCTTTTTATCTGTGTGCGAATATCGAGGAATTGTACTTCAAAAATGGGACGAAAGTCCTCTTTTTATATTTCATCAGTTTTTTACTATTTGAATCCACTCGATTAAAATATTTATTTTTAATCTATGTAATATGTATATGTTAAAAAATACAATATATATATATGTATATAGCGGCCTAAAAGTCAAAAACGTCCAACGACAGTTTGTTTTATTGCGATAAGATTGTTATCTGTGTCGTTTTTCGTTCTCGAATAATGAAATTCTCTCGTAAAATTGTCGGTGTTAAATATTTTTCGTCGATTTAACATTTTTCGGTCGTGTTTTCAAATGTTGAAAATATTTTCGCGATGGCTCCAGGATACCCGAACCGGATAATAAATCTTCAACGGCCGTAATTGTACGGTTTCGGGCCCGCTTCGTATATTTCCTCGTTCCTCATCTTCAACGTGGAGCCAAGCGAGCAGGACTTTCGTCATAAAAATGTTTCCTTGCTTTTCATCCTCTTAATTGGAAGAGATGGATGTTTTCATTCGTCCCATAAAAACTATACAAGCATCGCTATAGTATATACTTATTCATGATTAATTAAATTTTATAACAGTTCCTTTATTTTTGACTTATTCAAGTATTCGATATCAAAGAAAATACACTCATCCTATTATATACGATTAATTAATATATTATTTTACATAAATGTTCAATTTATAATATATATATATATATATATATATATATATATATATATAAATTATTAGTGATTTCGTCATTTCTATATTTCACAAAGAATAAAATTTTTACAGTAATTAAAATTCCAATAAAATGTGATTATTTTCTCACACTATTAACACATCGCATGTTGTAACATCTTCAATTTATACCATGAAAATCGATACGTTTAACAATAAATTATATATACGCGTAAACAGCACATGCGATAGCTTATAATATATACGTATAATGTGAAAAAAAAAATTCAATCAATTTTTAATATTCAAAATTAACCGTTTTGATGAATCGTTAAATTATATCTATATAAAATTAGAAAGTACAGTATTATTTGTATTATATTATATTAGATGTTTTAGTGGCTTTTTACTACCGTTTCGGTTGTATTGATGTTCTTCTTCTCTTTTTTTCCTCAATAATAAGTTATAATCGGGATACGATATTAAGCGATGAATTCATTACCAGTATTCAATATAAAGCACTCGTAAATTCCTTATACATATATAGTATTCCTTATACATATATAGTGTGTGTGTATAATTTACGTCTAGTTTTAATTCGATTTTATTACGTTGTCGTTAAAAATATCATTGCCGGACTCGTTAACGCAATCGTAAAAAATGGATTAAACTACAACATCTGAATTTCCATCGTGGCACCCAGAAGACCAGTATTTTAATCTATCAACAACTCTTTTAAATTTTTAATGAATAAATAATATACGACCAACGTCCATAGCGATGCGTAATAAAAAATCCTGTTATTTTTCAATATATGGTACACAACGCGCGTGATGTGGAAATATGAACGCGGATTTTAAATATACTAAATGTCTTTTTTTTATTATAAATTATTAATATAATATCGAAATATAATTGGACTAAATTTTGATATAAAATTTTATATATATATTTTTTATTGAATAACATTATTTATTATTATTACTATATAAAATGTTATTATTATATCACATGTAACTTTAATATAATTATTGAAAATCGAAAATAATATTAAAATTAGTGTAAGAATTTTTTTAATATTTTAATTAAACGTATTATAATTTGTAGCTATATATCAAATCTTTCATTTAAATATAAAATTTTAGTTCTAAAAGAAATAATAGTTGTATTTTGGTTTACAAAAATCGCTTATTTAGCGAGATTTCTAAATATAATAATTAACGTATGTATATATATAATTTGGCAATGACATTTTCAATGTCACTTTCATGAGATATATTTTTTTTCTAACGTTATTTAGCAGTGTACTGTATAATAAGGTACGCCAAAACTTTACAATTAATGCGAATCTGAGATCCTAGAAAAAAAAGATAGCAATTTGTTATAAATCTATATATTAATATTCGTGCACACACACACAATATATATATATAATATTTAAAGTGTGATATATGGTTATGGAAATCGATACTGTACACATGTAGAATGAACAATTGTCGTTTGCGGCGTGCGTTTCGCGAACCGCGATAATTCCTCGAAATGGCCACATCGAAACTGCGAGATGCGATTTTATTACATGGCAATATTACGATCTATTGATGGATCGTTCCTTTGTACTCGGCCAACAAAGACTCTCCGGTTTCGCTTTTGGCCTCCTCCAACTACCTCCGACCTCCTCCAACGTTCTCCACTATCTCATCCCGGTCCGGCACAAAGGTGTGTAAGTTGTCACAACCGCAACAATAAAGTGTCCGTTCGGCCGGGACGACAAGGCGGCCATCGTCGACTTGTTTTATATCGTCCGTTCAATATTCCGAAAGGAAAGAAAGAAAGAAAGAACACGCGAGAATGAACCGACGGAAGACACTAAATCGAAGTATTTATCAGGGACGCCGAATAGACGTCGCGTCTTTCCGTTTTCGTTTCATAATCCGTCACAGTCGAAAATTTCGTCTCTCGAATCTACACCGTGCACAACTTTAATATCGAAAGTTTGATATTATGAAAGTAGTGTACTCTCGGTAAATACAGCGTAGATAAGACACGTTTAAAATCGACATCAATAAAATGTTCGATAGACGATCGACATTGACTTCGCAACCCTGAAAAGGAACGCTCGAAAAGCTCCAAAAAGGAAGAAGATAATAATAAGAAGTAGTGGTATAGAGCGGTTCGCTTTTTCGAGTTTTGCCAATTTTCACCGTCGAAAGTCGAAAATTGATTTATGGGAATTTCGCCGCCTTTCCGGCGCTCGTTTTTTCTTTTTTTCTTTCTTTCTTTCTACACACACAAACAACATTCACATATAATATATATATATATATATACTATATGTGATATTTTTTTCTTTATTCATTTTTTAACGTTCTCGATTCGTGAAAAATTTTTCCGAGGATCGTCAAAATCGCACGATCTATATGAATAATGTATGCGAACCGAAGTGCGATTATATGCGCGCTTTTCGCCATCAAAATCTCTCTTGACTGACTCGCATGCCACATTATTTTCTTCTATTTTTATATATATATTTTCACGAATATTTTTTCGCCCACTTTCTTCTCATTTAAACGCTCTTTTTTTCTGTTCTCTTCTCAGTAATTTGTCAAATGCTAATAGAGTTCTTTTTTTTTTTGCGCGCTTATATATTTCACTGACATTTAAACGACCGCAATGTTAATGAACCGTCCGTGTTATAGTTCAATATCTATTTAAATACAGCATTTTTTTTATTTAAAAATTTAGATCATTGCTTCTTTTATCTACTCTTCATATACACAGTAAATACTACATTATATACATAGTTATTGAGTTGTGGAATAAATGTTTCATTCCACACATTTTGATATAATTTACTAAATATAGATACGGTCTTTTATGATAAATATAAATTTATAAATTAAATAAAAATATACATTCGTTCAATTTTGGAGTCAGAGTAGACCCTCGTCCGCCTCGTGCATAATTTCTTTAGCTTCGGCTCAGAAAGGTTAAACGTGGCATTCCTCCGTTTTTCGCGCCAAACATCAACATTCGCGCTAATTAACCGCCAAAGAGAAAGAAATCGCGTTTACATTTCACGTGCTCGCACAAGTATATTTATGCGCATTGTCCGTCTGTTCGATGTTCACGTGTCCCCGAATAAAGTTTTGTTAATCTCCTTCGGGTACCATTAATATTCTCGAGAGCAGTTCTTCTTGTGTGTGACACAAGTTAACCGTAATATTTTATCTGTAATCATCGCACTGTCTTTGCAAAAGCAAAACACGCTTACGGGGCCGACTCGAAATCGTTATTTATATACTCACAATATATATATATATATATATATATATATATATATATATATATATATATATATATATATATAAGTTTATTATGCACAGATTTTTATATGTAAGTATCATTGTTCGTAATGCCGGTTGAAGACTTTCGAATATCTGACTTCTTTAAAAAAAATTACGCGTTATTTACGAGCACTTTTTTTTTTTACTCGTATTATACATATATATCGAGAAAGTGTTGTAATATTCGGTGGGCGTAAAAGCTTATCTTTTCTTCAATTCTGCAATCGAGCTTCAAAATTGAAAGTTTTAACAGATTGAATTGTAAACTAGTCAAAATTGACTAGTTTACTATAAATAAAAAGTGTTATTAAATTTTTTATATTATTTTCATAAAACAACTTACAATATAAAATTCAAATAATTCACGAATACACTTCATCCTGATAACGCATCTATCTTCTTATCGCTCTTATTTTTTCGTTTTTTTTTTAATTTTAAATTTAATAAATTCATTCCATAAACTTTATATTCACTAGAAATTGCATCAAATTATTTTTTCAATGATTTTAAATAAAATTTTTCGCAAGCTTCAATAACATACTAACTATAAATCTGGAAAGAAATGTTATAATAGTGATTAATCGTAACAAGAATTTCTTAAAAGGAAAAAAAAATAAATTTTGACCGGTAAAATCGAATTTTAAATTTCATTGATATATTATTTTCAATAATTTTATAATATATAAAAATAATAATATAAAATCGTAACATAGTCATGTTACAATTGAATAATCGTTGACTTATATCGATCGCGCGTGTTTTTTTAGAGTCAATTCACACGTAACCTGTATAAATTTATTATGAATATTTTATATTGCAAACGAAAGAAATTAAAAAGCTCTTACGCTTCATGCGTGCGAGCATTTTACGATTATGCACTTCAAGAGGCGATCGTAAAAGCTTTTCATTTTCAATACTCTTTATATCAAAAAGCACGATATCACATATACGCGCTTTTTTCAATATAATCGATTCGAATTTAGTTTTTATTTTATTTATTTTTATTTTTCGACTATACAATCGCACTCAATATTGCATTTATACGAAATTCTTTATTGCACGATTTTTCTGAATTTATTTATTTATTTTGTTCGCATATGTATGTATGTACTTATTATTGTATGCGCCGATAGGTCAAAGGAAATTCCTTTACGGATCGTTTTTCGTACTCTCTCATTGTTAGACATTTTTAAAAGTATCACTTTACACGATCCTTTATCATTGTAATTTTATTTTCGCTCCTTTTTTACGTTTTATTTTTTTTTTTATATTATTTTCATTTTCCGACAAGTTTTATTTTTTTCGATACGATTGCTACACATTGTTGTTGAGATTTCTGCGCAATTTCGTGTAATATATTATTTTTTTCTGTATCATATATGCCTATATTTATATATAAATCCTTGTAAATTTTATCAACATCGCATTAATTCACTCTATTTAAATCATTATATTATCGCTTTTCATATGCAACAATTTTAAATATATATATTAATTAAATCGATAATTACAACGCAAAAGTTCATTTAAATCCAAGATCTACCTTTCAGATATAATAGTACTGATTTATTTATCCGCTAACTCTTCGTTTAAAACTTTAGATATTATTTCTTAATACATATATGGTTTAATATATTGTCGCATTAAAATAAAGTACAGTTATCTATCTCAAATTAATAATTAAATTAAAGCGATTCGTTGAATCAAACATTCATTACTTGTTATTTACATTTACATTTAGATAAGTGAATTCAATTATCGAATCAGCAACGTAGGTGTAATTCTATAATTATAAGATATGATAAATTATATATATTTAATTCACTTCCTTCTCGTTTCGTATAAGCAACTGTATAATTTTTACGCATATGATTAAATTTAAATTTATGTTCTCGAAATAATTTAAACTTTTTTTTGTTTTAATAAAAAATTATTCTTTATCAACTGTAAGTCGACTTCATAAAACGACTTATGAAAAATAGTGGCGTAAAGTTGTGGCGCGTCGCATAAGCCGTTCATTCGCAATGGCAATAAATAAGGGAAAATTTATTATTCAGAGTGCGTTTCTTGTATATTTATATATATATATATATATATATATATATATATATATATATATATAGACAATTTTATACATATATATATTTGAGGAGATTCCGTGTAATTTATTGTAAAACAAAATAGCTGGCGAATTCCTTGGCACGAATGGGACAGAGAAAGCTCGTGCTTCAGACCCACGCCTACTCCTCTTCCTCATGTTGAAATATAGCAGCGCGTATGCACAGAAGTCGACGCCTCGTGAATACCTAATTACTTATGTTTAATTAATTAACTGATTTGTTTGTGAGAGCAGTTTTGTGCGTAAACAACCCGGTAATTAACTAATTCGATTGAAAACGCTCGCGACGTGATTCGACATAATTAAACGAAACGCGAGCTTTCTTCTGGACTCTATTCGTTTTTTTTTTAGTTTTGTTTTGTTTTAAATTAACGTATATTATATACGTTTAAAATGTATGATCAATTAAAATTGTAAAAAAGGACAATTTTTTTTTGACGCCGAAAATGTGTGTACAATTCGTGTGGATGCGGCTTAACGCACTCCTACGCCTATTCCGCTTTCAGTCCGGCAGTGTTGTAAAAACGTTGCTGAAAATTTATTTTAATTGTCGTTTCGAATGTGATCATCGACTGCGACACGAATAATAATGGCCATACACTCGAAACTAATGGATGAAAATGGTACTCGTCCATCGACGATTTAACAATGGCCTATGTTTTTTACCGAAAAATGGCAAAAATAAATGTGAATTTTTGTTAACCAGATTTGTACTGCGCGTATAAAAGATGATCAATATTTTAATAATTATATTGCTATTATATTTTGTAAAATGTACTATATACAATCAGTTATAGATTTACGACGGAGTTGGGTTTTGCAATTTCGGACATAAGTCGAATGATTTTAGTTAGTGAAATAAATAACTACATATATATGCATTATTCTGAGTTATAGTCGATTAACATTTGAGCAATCGATTGCAGAAGCGTGAAATCAATCGTCAGAAATATCCAAAAATTTTTTGTATCATAAGTGCGAACGGTCGTAACTCGAAAACTAACTGTAATTGTATATTCAATAGCGTAGAGTCATTTCCATTATTTAAATTAAACTATAAATTTATTCAATTCGAAGTTTAGTTATTTGTCGAAAAATCACGATCATCGGTCGACATCACACAGCATAGATCAAAAAATGACACGAAATCGAATCATCTCAATTGGAATTTCGGATCGTTTATTGAAGAATTCTCTAGGCTTTTTCTATTTTTTCTTTCTTTCTTTTTTTTTTTTTTGACGGAAAGCTGCCAGATTATTCTTCGTCGGTTGTCTGGTGATGATGTCCTCAGATTTTCATCCGTCTATTCACGGAATGGCTGTTAACGGTGATGCTCTCACGTCTGCGAACGATCGTCGACATTACATCTCCACGACTATTCTTCTTGTCTTTGGTTCGTATGCTCGTGATGTTCGCCACTCTTGCCAGAAAATCGTCTGCCTTTTATTGTATTCGACAAAGGCCGCAATTTTTTTTTTACTCCTATCTGCGTCACATTCGTGATTTCTAGTGCTAGTTTGTGACAGTCTGATGAATACTTGAAGTTTTCCTATTACTCTCTTTACAGTTTATCTTTGAGTGCTGTATTGATTTTATAAAATAAAAAAAGTGCCATCTTATCTATCTATATATTTGATAAAGTACAAATTTTAAAATCTTATCTATTGATTGAATCATAAAAAATGAGATTAAAATTTAATAAATTTTATTCGTGTTTTCGTCGAGCGGTTTGCCGTAGAACAAAAGCGAAACGTTCATATAACTGTTTCATATATGAAGTTTACGAGTCGTCCGCTTGTTCCATTTTAATTGAAAATTAAAATTTTGGCGTGTATAATTAGATTTTTCACATAATGAAAATTAAGCAGTGTAGAAGGGCAGTTTTCGCGTTATTCGAGTGTGACACGGTACGGACGAAAGCAACAGAGACCAGAGTCAGGATCTCGATGTTATTGTGTCCGACTACCGCACACAAAAGCCTCCGTTCTCACAATGGAAAGTAATTACTCCATCCTTAATCTCTTTCATTTCCATTACTGCCGCCATTACATTTTTTTCTCTGCTGTTTCGTCCGGCAGCTTTCTTTTGTCCGAATCATTCGTTCCTAGGTCTAGCGTATTCTCCCTCGGTCTCCCATTCAGTTTCGACTTCCACTTTCTTCCTTACCTTCTATTCGGCTCTCGAGAGATGGATTTTTTATCGTCTAGGTCCATGCGGATTAACACGGTCCCCCCCTTGGACACATCTTTTCAGGAAGCGAGAGGCAGTAAGTAGGTTGAGCGATGGTTTCTATGCCTTAATCTTAATCCGCCTACACATTTCCCTATTCATCATATCTTTTATTCCTTTGTCTATGTAATCGAGATCTTTCTATTGTCACATTTCAATAAAACACTTTTTTTTATTGAAATAAGTGTAATGTTTTATTCTCAAAAGATTTTTTTTAACAGAATGCCTTTGAAACTACCTTTGTAATAAATTATAATTAATATGTTCATTTTCATTGAAATGTCCATATATTATATATTAATCTTGAGATGATCTATAGTCGTTTATCCTGTCGGCACCAGCATGATGGTACTTCAACATTGTCTTAAAGAACGATTTTCTGTTATGCTCAACATTTGACAAGGGATGCGGACAGGTCCTATCTCTTATTCTGGCAATCAATTTCCATCATAAGATTAAGATATCATTCAATAAATTTTAATTTAAATATTGACATCTTCCTTATATAAATGATATTGGATACATAAACATTTTCAATATTTTTATTTATTTATTTTTAATTTGAAAAAATCTTCTCACGATTAAAACGAATTTTATAAATCAATCTTTCAATCAATCGACTTAGTTTATTTATTGCGCATTTTAAATTCACCTTCCGAATCAATCCGTTTCAAATACGATATTAAGCATTCTGATCATACGCGCACGGCCTTATAATTATAACTTTTCGACGTTTACAAGCGATACATTTGACTTTGCGAGAGATTTACGCGCATTTTAAAAAAGGTACGACTTTAAATTAAAGAGACAGGACACGTCGACTGCGCTGACAGGATTCGTTCATTGTGGCCGCAAAATGGCAACGTTGACGTGACATCATCGCCGTTTTTTTTTAAATATTTCGTTTCACTCTTTTTATTCATACACATGTATATATATATATATATATATATATATATATATATATATATATTTATTTATTTATTATTTAAGAAATAAAATTTGCAATGAGTCAAAAATCGAATTTAGCTCGATGGCTCCGTGATAATTTTCAATTTGTCAAAACTGTTTTCATATTTTATACGCATGCCCTTCGATGAATTATATGTGCGTGTTACACCACGTATGCAAATTGGGTCACAGTCAATAAATTTTACGGGATCCGATTTTGAACTGGTACCATTGCTAACATTAAAGTTGCTAGTTGTACAATACGACTATAAATAATTTCCTATCTAATCAGATATTACCGACCGACCACTATTTCGAATGTAATTAATATCCGTTGGGATTATGAAGCATGTAAAGTACTGGTTGAACTCTCTGCGGACAAATTGGAATATGTGCAATCGTGTCGCATTAATAATAAAAATTAATATCGGTGATAATTGTCTTAATTTCAACTGCGAATTGATGTATTAATTTTAACTGACATTGAATATATTCAAGAGTTCAATTGTTTTTTTTTTTTTTTTTTACTTTTAGGTGGAAACTTTGCTAAATTTATTTTCTATAGAAGAGTGGTTTTGAAAATGGAAATGGTATTCGAGTCGGTACGTGTCGATCGTATGGAAACTTATTGGATTTTCACGTGTGTCTTTTCACAGTTGTATTTTCTCGAAAATTTCATTTTGTGCCACTGCACCCTGCGACCGACCACCTGGGTTCAAGTCACTGTTTTCGTTTATTGCACACGTCTTCTAAACAACTGTGTTTCACGCTATTCACACCTCAATATCAACTATATATATATATGGTATATCTTTAGAACGTTTCTGAAACAGTTTAAAATATTGTTTTATTCTTTATGATATTATTATACGTTTATAATTATCAATTCGTGTCAATAAATCGAACTTGACAATGCCTTTTGTTCGTATGCAGTGCATTTTATGCGGTGCAAATATTTCACGGTGCCTTTTTTTTGACACGCATTACGTATTCAATAATGAAACGACAAATAAACGCGACGAAAAGAAAAGTCACAGGGCCATTAAAGGGTTAAGGGCGCGGCAAGGAACGTAAGAAAAGATACATTTGGTCGCGGTCCACACATATCATACGCCATATAGAAGAAATAAATAAATATCCGTAGCCCTGATTTACATTCAATGGGCGACATTTAGTGTTTATTTTAAAAGGGCACGTCGTCGTCTTCGGCCCGGTCCGGTCCTCTGTCACTCTGGTCTTTTTTTGTGATTTTTATTTTTTTTTTAGGGGAGGATAAAGGTTCCTTATGTTCTTTCTTACCGTTTTTATCGGCGGACTTCGTAAAACCGTACGAAAATTATGCAACTATTCGCCGTTTTATTTGCAACGCGAATTAAAAAGACCCGGTGCCAAATAATATAACAATAAAACAAAAATCGAAAGTATGAAAAAATATAAAGAAAGCATCGAATCTGGAAGACGCTAAAAATAAAACCTTTTGTTGGAGTGGAAAAAATGCATTCCATATATTGCATTCAAGCTTTTATTACTTGAACTCTCCGGTTCGAATCGATAGTCCATTACATTAATGGCTTGGCACATATGGAAAATATTACAAGCATCATAGAAATATTGTAAATATATGTTTATATAGTAAACAAATATAATATAAAATGAGTAATCGATCAATTTGCCTGTCCGGTTTTTTCTTCTTATCAACTTAAATAACTAATCTAAATTATATTTATAAAAGTACAAAGCTAAATCCACTCGTAATCAAGCATTATTAACATAAAATTTTCTTAAAAATATTTAATACGAATTACTTCCACATAATTTGAAATATATAAAGATTTAATATATAGAACTTTCAATTACAATTTTGTAGAGTTATATAATATAATGGTTCCGGTATATCCGTACCTCAGTTTTCTTTCTGCTCGTCCATCATTTGAAAATTTTGATTTAGAATCGAAGCAATCCTTGCCTTTGACTAACGCCGTTTCGACTCCATATCCTCATTTTGAAAACCTCTTGAATCGAACTACCGCAACAGCCTTCGAATGCGTTCACGGTTCAGATCTTTGTGCCGATTGATCTTCGCCGGTTCGATCGCTTTTTTCCTTCTTCGAGTCGCTTCTATGGGTTTGCTCTGGTCTTCTTATATATATATATATATATATATATATATATATATATATATATATATATATAAACACGCTTTTATATATAGGTGTTCGCCTTTTTTTCATTATTATCTCTCTCTCGAGCGCCTTTTTTTACTCTCCTTATACCACTTTTTGTATATCGTGCTTTTAAACTGTTCCATCGATCGTTCGGACAAGAATTTTTTTACACGGTGCGTAAACGGTCTCTTAGGTCTCTTCGATTGTGGCAAAACGATCGCTAATAAACTCGTTCGAACGCGAGACGATTGATTTTTTCCCTCTCTCATTTTATCTGTTTTTTTTTTGTATTCGAATTCTTATTGTTCACCATCGGATTTTAAGTCTTGTCACCTCGATGATTTTTTCCGCGGAAACCGTGAAATTGCACCGAGCCATGGGAAACTAACAATTTTCTATTATTTTGTCTCTCGGCGATTATCCACAGCGGAATACTGTACCCTTTGTGGACATTAGGCTTTGTAATTAGACGGTTCGGCGAATCGCCCGAGGCGAACGTTTCTCCCTAAAACCGCACGTCCCTGCATAATGAGTTGCATCTGTCATATTCGCACAAGTTACTATTAAACACTATGCATATATGCTAAGTACATGTCTTGAATTCAAATAATTGAAGCACGTTTAAACCAAAATTTAACCAATGTTTATATATATATATATATATATATATATATATATATATATATATATATATGTTTTTTTTATAAATATTTTATATTTTCTTTACAAAGTAGATGAAGATATAAAGGTGGTTATTATAAAGACCCCTTTTTGAATCCCTCGAAATAGTTCGATGGGGATATACCGAAATGGGGTTTAAATTGTAAAAAATATCGTTGCGTACTGTTATTGTTATCGTAGTTATTATTCTTGTTTAATATAATAATAACAATTCTAGATGTTGATTTATAATATTTCAATTTTAAAATACGCCATATGCAACAATAATATTAGGTTTTTAAACTATATGTATGTGCGTACATAGAATTTATATTAGAAAAAAAAACGTTAATATTTTTTTACATTTAGTCGTTGTTGTTTTAAAAGCAAACTAGTTTTTTTTTAATCTATAAGTGCGATATGCAAAGGTAAAACGCATTTTATGGCATAGCACTTTTTGCTCAGCATTCTTGAGTACGTGGAACAAATAGTACAGTGCGAATTTCCATCTGAACTGTGGAAGAAGGCAATCCATAGATTTTGCCTCACTTTGCAGATCCATAGATAAACCATTTATAGTTTTGCGCCGTGGCTTAAGAATGCAGACCACCATTTCTTCCAAGTCTTCTTCTTCTTTTTCCTCTTCATTTCTATCTTTACTTCAATATTTCTTTTTCTTCGTTTGCATTAGTGCGTTACGAGTTCGGTCCATTTTATTTTATAATTCAGCTCTCTCCGCATCGACGCTTATATTGAACTATTGGAATCGACATTGGAAAATTCTCGGACCTTTTCGATATATTCGTTCATGCCCGTTTTTTGCTTATTTTATTTATTTTATATATTAAACGCTCGTTCACGTCAAGGATGCGAAGTTTTCGACTCCGACAACTTTCTTTCTAACTCCATCGGTTATAAGTTAGATCGATCTAACATATAGCTCTAAAACAACTTTTATATTATAAATAAATTTAAGCACAAAGATCAATACTTTGTTGAACTTATATATTTTTATATATAAATGTCTTATTTAAAGGTTAACTGAAGAAGAACCTAAAAACTTTCCGAACTATTCACATAGATTACAGAGATAAGATATCTAGTATTTTAGCCATTATTATCAATTGAATTTAATTTTTATCATTTTAATCAATATTATAGTTACTTTTCTTTTCTTTTTTTCAACTCTCGTGAGCTGACTATCATAAAAGTAGCACAAATTTTTATATATATGGTATATTAGATAAAAATCATTATTATCAATATTAAACTCACACTTTTCATTTCTCGACATTCGACTCCAATTCACACACATCCTATTTTCTCCGACTTCCTTTTTCTTCTATTAGTCGAAAGTCGGTAATATTTTCCGTAATCTCAGTACGGCTATCTAGATTCGCGATGTTGAACTCGCTCTTGTTCTATACGAAGGCTTTATGTGCTTTTAAACGCGTAACGTTTCGTACTCTTTAGCCTTTAATAAGCTTGATTCTTCGCTATGTTAAACGTTGTTCTGGAATAACATTCGTGCCATACATTCTTATCGAACTTTTTTTATCGACATAATGGAACATTTTGCTTCCTCTGACAATATTCCATTAATATCTTTATATATAATTGTAGAGAAATTTTTGATTTTTTTCTATACTATCCAATTTATTATCATTTTCACACTCACATATATATTTTGAATATATTTTCTAAATAAAATTTTAAGTCGTATTATCAATCATTCTGCCTCGTTTTGCACGCTTCGACGTGTTAAACAATGATATTAAATTTCGTAACGTTGCCAGTTTCTTTTATTGAATGATCACGAACTATCTCGCAACTATGTGTTAATTAACGCAGTCTTTTTCACTATATTTCATAATCGGAGGGTACATTTTTATTTTTTTTTTCTAATCAATACGAATAATTTCTATATCGACTGCGTGATTATTACCAATTTAAAATTGATCATTATATTTCACATAATCATTGATATTCTCAGCATATGCTTTATGTTGAATTTTGTGACGTTTGTATCCGGGTTTATGAGATTTTTTTAAATTAAGGCTATATACGGTTCATATATGCCGATCGTGCATCCGTTTCATATGGTCAAAAATCAACCGTGGAATATATAAGAAAAAAAAGCGACAACACTATGCAAATATAGCTCTATTATGTATGAATAATATTTACACGATGTATATCAATATTGGCCGCTCGCATTGCGTAAGCAAATATTTGGGCGTTCAACCAAGAGAACCTTCCAACTGCTATATCGTAATGTCGGAAAGTTAAACGTATATCTACGAGCACTATTTATTGTTTTTTTTTATATATCTCTAATCTAAACACACTTTATTTTCCAGCCGATTCAATATTTTCGAATTAGTATAAATATTTAATTAGATAGAGTCTGTGAATTATGTTGCTTTGGATTTTTATTGATATACTATATAATTATAGAAATGGTTCAACGCATACCATTGCAAATCTTTAGTCATCTTCTAAAGTGGTAATTTATTCTTGTACTTTACTCATCATCTTTATTTTTTTTCAAATTTTCTAGATAGGATTATAAGTAGAAATTAATGTCTAAAGTGGCTACTACGGTCTATTAGTCGCCGTGAGACCGTTTTTAGTCCGTGTTTTTTTTTATTTCATCTTTACACAAACCTTAAGTCTTATAAGAAATGAACTTTTTATTTATCATTTTTTATATTTTTCTTTAAAGTCGCCTTTCATATAGTACTCAACAATAAAAGCACCCTTGGTGGTCTAAAGTTTAGATATCCCTGATTGTATACTATAAATAATTTTAACTAATATTAAATCTGCTACATTACAATGATGGTAAATTATAAAAGGCAATATTTCAGAGTTAGAGAAAGCATAGTTAATTACAGGTCATAAAATAACCCACTAATCATATTCCAATGATCCATTTCTTTTTGGTATATGCAATATACCTAACTATATTATTGTAAAAAGTATAGTTAGAAGCGGAAATCGTTTTATCGATTTTCCATTTTTTAATAAAGTGCTGATGAAACATATTGAATTAAGTTCAAAATTTTATAATTGCAATTTTCTCAATATATTTGAAAGTGTAAACGTTTTTTTTTTTGAACTCTATAATAAGATCATTGAAAGCTTTCACATATCCTATAATATCAAGGCTACATTTTAAACATTATTAATTCTATTCCCGAGGGTAAACCCCGTTACTTGTGCGGCTCATACTCTCGTGATCTAGTCAATTCTTCACTCATGATATGCCAATATTTATATTTTAAGAATTATTACTAGCAAATCCATCACGATCCCCATTCGACGACGTCGCCTTTTAAAAACTTGAGGCTAAATTTGTATACGGCCACGGCATTATTATATATAACGTAATCCGTGAATGTCGATTTCGTGTGCGTCCATTTTGTTTTATTATTATTATTGTTGTATTATTCTTTATTCGCATTATTATTATTGATGTATTTAATAAATTCGAACATGTAGGACAACAATCACTTTCTAGCCGGTGCGCCGGTTCGATTGTGTTTTTATTGCGTGACCCGCGGTGAACCTTATTTGTTGAAAAAGTTGTTGGGCGTTCTCGCTTTTTTTTTTGTTTTGTTGGTACTTATTATTATTTATATAATAATGTAGCGTATATTAGCGAATGGCACTTTTGTTTAGTCATCGATCATAAAAATCGGCATTGTAAGTAACAAATTATTATTTTTTACCTTCTATCTCTTTTTTTTTAATATCGACGCGTATGTAAGAAAAATGATAAACAATGTTAAAGAAAAAAGAAGTATCGGAATGTATTATTGAAAGGCGAAGGACGTGTGGGTTGTATAATATTATTGTATTTGCTTATTGGATATATATTATTTGTATATATATTTTTTCCACCTTTCATTGGTATTTAATTTCTTGTGTAAATGGTAATTTTGCTATGTACATTACGACATTGTATCATTTATCATCTTAACCATATATATTTTTCAAAAATATGAACGATCATTAACTGTCTTTATTTACACGAGCTTTGTGTAAAAAGTTAACGTATTGTTATCGTCTTTTAACCTCGCGATAACAATCAATATTTTCACTGTTCTGAATTTCTAGGAATTTATTGATCTATTTACTAATAATAATACGTATAAAAATAAATATTTTATGTACCTAAAGTATAACAAACTATATAAACCGTCCCACATACTATATAATAAAAATATTTCGAGACATGTACTTTGTTCCGAAACGAATTAAAACTTTCCTTTTATCAATAGATTCATTGCTTTTAGAAGAGATTGCTTATGTTTCATTGTTTCTTTGAATTCATATCGAAAATTGCTATCCGTTTGAATCGAATCGAACATGTCTGAAAATCGTTCGTATTATTATACCCACGTACTCTAAGAGAACGTTATATACCAGCTTTTGTACGTTTTCTTCGGGATTTGAACCGTCGAATATCGGCATTCGTACCGCATACGACTGTGCCTTTCGTGCACAATTGCAAAAAATAAAAAATAAAAAAATATATATATTAAAAAGCATGGTTGTTTCTGTTTCTCGCGCGAGTCGCTCGCACTCAGCAAAACCTTACTTTATGCACGTAGCGCACGTTTGTCTGCGAAAAATTTTTCGTCGGATAATAATGGCGTATTTTCAGCGCTCACGCGAATGTAATGGAATTTCTTTTCAGGCATTCTTTCACGAATGGCGCATTTTTAAAAGATTATTTTCCTCTCGCTGCAAGGGAAGAAAGTATAGGGGATCGTTTGTCTCGCGCGTGCTTCGCCTTTGCGGTCGTGAAAAACAAGCCGTGCGATATAAAACTCGCACCACGTTCATCATATACATTCGTATAAATTCTGGTCGAAACGTCGGGTTAACTGCTCATACATACCCTTTAAAAAGTTGTTACTTTACGTTCTTGCTTATTTATTTTAAGACACTTATGAGGTTTATAATTTATTTAAATTACACTAGATTTTATCTATTAAATGATTTCAGTCTTTAAAATTAAATATATATATGGTATATATATATATATATATATATATATATATATATATAAGGATTCCATTGTTTTTGAAACTGTTAACGTTTATATATATATATATATATATATATATATATATATATATATATATATATTTAAAAAAAAATCGCAAATCGTTGTATGCAAATGCACGGATGTTTTAAAATGCACAAAGCGTATTCTTCGACAATCAATTGCAAGAGGTTTAAAAAAAGAAAATGGAAATAAAAATAAATTATTTCGTCTGAGGTGGTAGGTGGATTTGGGAAGGGGGGGGGAAGAGAAACAAGCAAACCCGCTGTTAGTGTTTTGCAGGTTGTTTCTTTGTCGCCGTATTCATTCTGTACTTTTATTTATACATTAAATAGCATTTATATTGTATTAAATAATAACAAAATATTTTATATAATATGTTATAATATATTCATTCATAAACTGATGTTTAAAGTCATACATGCGAAAATTGAAACAAAATTCAATCGTAAATATTGAAATATTTTATATAAATTCATATAGTAATAAGTTGATCTACAATATGACAATAATCTATATTTTGAATTGTAAAAAGCATTTAAGATTACATTGTGAAAATAAAGCAGCATTTGACCACCGACGCTAATATTTTATATGTGATAAGTGTAAAGTTCACTTTTACTGATTTGTATAGTTGAAACGCGCCATACACGCGACCGGTCAGCGAAATCGGAGCGTTAATATCACGACGTCGAAAGGGCGACCTCCGGCACTCGAAGGGTTAAGGCATTCAAGATTTATTTGCTTCTCGTCCTTCTCTCGTCGGTGTTATGGCTCAGTCGAGATATGATTTGCATGGGCATTTTGCCCACGTGTCCGTTCAACTCGTATTGTGTGGGCCTCAAATCTCCCTTATCCGTACATTTTATTTATATTTACGTATAAATTTTCGTTTGTGCGCTTTCGAAATATACCTCTCCAATGCATTACATTATATATAAAAAAAAGACCTAATTTATTATATTGCGCGACATCGATAAGTATCTTCTACTTCTGTGTCTAAACCTGGGGTTGTTAGCACGCAATACTATATACTAAAATATATCCTTTACAATATGAACAATATTCCAGGAACGTATTCTATATATTTGTCAACATAGCATCACGCAATTTTTTTTCCAATATCGCAATAATCATTATTACTATCAAGTGTTGGCGTGTATTTTGCCATATGTAATTTTTATTCGCATTGCTGGAAGCAATTCGAATGTAAATACTTATCGCGTAAATTAACATGTTTGTTTTTTAACACGTCCCATTATATTATGATTACTTTACTTACCGGAATTATTATATTATATCTTACATCTGTTCGTATGACTAATTAAAGCAGGTGTATAAATATATATGTATATATACCATATATATATATATATATATATATATATATATATATATATATATATGTATATATATATATATATATATATATATATATATATATATATATATATGTATGTATATTTGCTACTCGTTGTTAATATCGAATTATAATCATTATATCATACTTAGACGGATTAAAGATACTTAAACTTCTTATAAAATCATTCAAATGTTTCATTGTGTATATTAATTCAAATTTTTTAATCGTTAACCACATCTATTTTTTTCCAATATGAAATATTTCATTCTCTGTTCTATTTCGTTATAACGTAATGTTCAAATTATATTACGTGCATATAAACTCAAAAGTACATCATAAAACTATTACAGCTCTTTAAGTAGAAAAACAGAATACGTTCTTAATATGAGAAAATGGCACAAAATGTATGCGAATATACTGTACCGTTAACCATTAATATAAATCATACTTTGACTTTATTCAAATGAGCGCAATAGCAATAAAGTAATATGTAATCGAATGTGCGAATAGAGCGCAATATAGACGCACGTGTTTTATGTGCTTATATGCGATTTAATCACATTTTAACCCTCGCAGCGACTATATCATAATAAATAATGACCGCTGTTCACAAATCACGCGAAAATAATTGTATCTAATTATCTACTGAATATTCAAAGAAGACATACTTAAGAATTACGAACATAAGAGAGGATTTATAAATTCGCATATTTTATATGTGTATATATATATATATAGATATATATAGGGTGGGAATAAGAGAAGGGTTTGCTTTGCGAAAGCGTCTTTTATATATACAGTGTTTGTACAAAAACCGACACAATTGGCCGTAATTTAAATTAATTGCGAACGCTCGGCAATTTAGCACACATTTCGCAAACAGTATATATTCGCTTATAGTAAACCGCCGTCGACGTATTTCTGTTCGAATTTGCGAAAGGACCAAGATGAAATTTTTGGTTTTCGAAGACTTTTTTTTAATTATATTTTTGTCGATGTGTATTTATATTATATTATTCGAAAGAACAAAGGATTATAAGCGGAAAAAAAAACTTTTGAATAACTATCGTTCAATACTTGTAATAATTGCTTCATACATTGTCATTTTATCGGTGTTGAATTATTCACATTTAAATTTTTAATATTAAATATTTATCGCGTACTTCAAATAATATATAAATACCTGAATATTATAAATGTATATTTTGATATATAATAGTATTACTTTTATAATAGTATGTTGCAAAAAATTCAAACGTGACACGCGAATCCCGGATTTCGCCTAAAATATGTAAATTCGCCTTATCGCACTCAAACACCGTATAAAACCGGAATAAGGCAACCGAGACTTTTCGATATTTCCCGTTGAATTATTAACTTCTAAACACGGCGTATATAAAATAGGAATATAGGTCTCGTTTTCTAATTAATTACACTACGTATAAAGCTATATAAACGCACTTATATGCGACGCATTAACGGCGAAACGTCACGTCGTTTTCCCTATAGTCTAGGGTTTTGGAATGGTGGTTGAAGAACGTGCGGCCATTAAGGGATGGAAGATCTCAATGCAAGTCGTTTGCTGTTTGTTGTCGTATTATTATACAGTATGTATAGTATATTAGCAATGGTAATATTACCATATAGTGGATACATGGGGGACAAGATCATTTCTCCGCAAAATTTAATGACTAATTCGTGTCTAATGGCTTCGATGGTATGAGTATGTCGTTGTGTATATATACATATATATATATATACATATATATATATATATATATAACCATCTTGTCCCCGGAGGCTTCGAAGGAAACACCATGTGCCAACGCCATCGTTATACCATGAACATATATTCGACAGTGTGTATTTGTCGACAATTACCATTTTGCTGCTACATTTTGATGGATAGTATCGTTTAGATGCGTGGGTGGTCTTTTTCCAATGTTTCAAAGTATTTATAATGAGGTGCACTTGGCTATTGTTCTACAATATTTCATAGATATAAATATTTATAACGATTTATTATATTTTACATAATGTTTACTTTTCAAAAATTTCAAAATGCGACTGACAGTTGAACGTGTTCGATTCTAATTATAATCACGCAACGGGCTCTTTCTAAATTCCGTTCATCGTCGAAATCTAAATTAAAAAATCTAATTAAATGTACGCTGTCGATAAGTAGTGAAAGTAAAATACGAAAATCGTTAAATTATATATATTTTTTTCATCACGTACAATGTTTAAAAAAAATCCATTAAGGCGTGGTCCAAAAAACGGGAGTGCTAAAATTTTACTCGTTTATTTTTTTTTCTTTTATTGCATAAGATAAATATAATGTATACTTTCTAAAATAATGATTGATTATCCTATTGCAATTGTTTCGTTCGATAATGTTCCATTTAATTTCGTTTCTGTTTTATAAAAAGAAAGCTGACATTATGAGATTATATATGGTATGTGTAGGTTAAGATGAAACGTTATTAATTTGATCTGACGATTTATTACAATTTATATTATATATAATTATTTTTAAGAATATAATATATTTTTATATTATATATAAAAAATATATAAATTAATATTGTAATAAAACAAAAAGGTGCTGAATTATACGCGTAAAGTTTAGCAATTATTAATTTTACGCAAGCTGTTTTAAAGTATATGCATTTTTTAAAATAAAAAAGTGTCCTTATTAAAGTCTTCTTTGCACGGTGAAAACTTTATAAAACCGAGACAAGCTCGCCTTTAACATAATGTATTCCTTGCTGCATTATGTAAAATTTAAGGGCGGCAAAAAAAAAATTAATTCAAAATTAAATTTCGAAGGACAACACCAAACTGCATCCTTCGGTGAATATTCAATAAGGTTAAAAAAATAAACTGAAAAAAGTCTTATTAATTTTACATATGTCCGTTTTGAACAACTTAACTTGCGGTATATTGTTTTAACACAAATTTTGACATCAAAAAAAAATTTTTTTTTTACAAATTTGTCTATCTTAATATAAATATTTCGTTATTTATATAAGGCTGTATAATATGGTAGAAACGTAACAAATATCCGTTTCTTAGTGTGAGGCTGTCACTCCTTTCGTCATTTTCCCAAGTGTCAAGAGAAACAAATATCTTTCAAAGGAGTGTTCCAATCAAAGGACGTTTCATTTCCACTCCTTTGATATTCGTTTCCTTTGAAAATATCGAAACAATAATTCTTCATTTGCCTTGTCACACCTCACTTTTCTGCGTCAATATTATTCTAAAATTTAAAATATTTTTTTACGGAAAAGGATTTTTTAAGTTAATATTAAATATTGATCAAACATTTTTATATAAAAAATTTTGAAGGATTCTTTCATGCTGTTTACTTTTTCAATATTGTACTATATATAGTATATTTTAATGTACTTTCATTTTGAAATAATAAATCATTTATGATTTACGTCATACGTCGAAATAAATCTATAAATACATATAAAATATAATTCAAATTTATTTGTATTTTTAAGTATAAATAAATTTTATTATATATATACAATAAATCAATACTAAAGTAAAGATAAATTACAAAGTCATTATCCAAAATAACTTTATTTATATTAAAATGTAATTTAAATATTATATTATATATTTTTAAATAATTATGATTTTTTATAAAATAATATATTTTTTTATATAGTAAAAATACAATTATTTCGTCACATTTTTTTGCCAATTTTTCCACCCTTAACCCTACGCTTGTTATAACTAATGGCCATTCATACGAATAATGTGCGTGATACACGTGATATATATATTTTTTTATTATTTATAAATATCGCAATTGGCACTATACAAAATCACCCTGTGTGTGTGTATGTGTGTGTGTGTACCGATACGTTTTTTTTGTTGAAGTCATAATGGATTTTTTTCAATATTAATTTTGGGGTGCGCAAGACCCCAACGCTTCGTTCGACATTTTTATCATGTATGTGTATATATGCAATTTCAATGAATGGCGACGCTTTCAAAACCGTTCGCAAACGACATCAAATGAAAATAGTGATGATCATCAATCATTATATAATTTTATTTTAAATCTTATTAAGCAGTCTGTACACTTAGCACTATAAATTACGGGGCAATTTCCATAATTGGATTGCCCGGAGGCGCCGTTGTCCGCTTTATACGAATTTAATGATTTTGTCCATTAAATATGTGCGATATAACGTTTAACAGTGTCATGATTGATAGTACACGACTGATATTCACATGTCTTTCTATATATATATATATATATATATATATATATATATATATATATATATATATATATATATATATATATATATATATATATATATATATATATATACTTGTTGTAAAAGCTCATTGCAATTATGTAATTCAATATCATATTTAAGATAATATATATATAATATATTAAAAAAAATCTATATAATTTTTATATAAAAATAATATTGTCAGATGAAAACACTATTAATCATATATTATTTCATTTTTATAAATTGTGACGTTTATAGGGTTAATCTTATCTACAAAATTAAAAACCGTTATTCGTGCACTGAATTAATGTTAGATATTAACATTTTTATAAATACTCGTATATTTTCACGAATTTACTATAGTTACCGACAATATAGTTGATGACGTTTTTACTCGAATAAAAGAGGGTTAAATAATTTTACATCAGCCCTTCTCGAATTCAACACAATCTACGATCTATAAATACTGATATAATTTTATAAAAATATTTTATAATTTTCGTTTAAAATCTAATGAGTTTTGAATTTAACCTTACATCTATATATATATATATATATATATATATATATATATATATATATATATATATATATATATATATATATATATATATATATATATATATATACATGAAATACCTTTTGATGTATAAATATAAATACATATTTACCATTGACCGGTAAAACTAGTTGTACCATATATAATATTAACGACCAAGATATTATCAATTTACAAACGCAGTTGGAGAATCGTCGATTTTAAAGACGAGATAACAAACATCATTATTCCCCTTTCACCAATGGCATAGTGCACACGATTCACACACAACCTGTCCTATAATTTCACGTACTTATTTATATACACTATTTTTTTTTTCTATTCTCCCCTATATAGAAAAACGCACACTTTGTGCGTTTATAAAAATCGACACTGTCGAACAATTTGGGAAAAATCGCGTTTATATTATAAAAATATATTGAATTATTTTGATGTGGATCGTTCTTAAAGTGCGTTTTATGATTATTTTCGATGACGAATGATCAGTTGAATGCCTAACATTGTCCGTTGGCCGTTTTATCCGAATATATCCGACAACACCGCGTTATCTTAATGGAATTACGTATAAAACGAGGTGATGACATATGGCGCATTACTTTATTGATCAATTTATATATTATTATATATTGTGGCAGTAAAGAGAGAAGAAATATCACTTTCATAACGAAGCATTAATCAAACGAAAGGGTCGATTTATCACAGTACAACACTTACAAGTATTCACAGTTACCGATTTATTATTATTATTGTTTTTGTTGTTGTTGTTGTTATTGTTGACGATGATCATGTTCGTAATATATCATGCTTTTATTTTTATATCATTCTTCATTTTCTGAACTAGTATAATTATAAATATTTATATTGTAAAAAAATATATATAAATTTTATTTATATAATATTTCGTTCGTTGATCTCGAAACGTCTGAGTGCAAATTTAATTTCATATCTCTAGACGTCTGAGGTTGAATTTTGATTTGATAATATATATATATATATATATATATATATATATATATATATATATATATATATATATATATATATATATATATATATATATATACGATATTCAATAAACGTCCATATTTTTATTTAGATTTTTAGAGCTATATTGTGCGTCGATTTTGACTTTAATACGTGTACACAACTATGCATTTGTTGTCATGTAAACATGCCGTATACGGTATGATAAAGTGCGTTTAATACTGTGCAAATATGAAACGTATGTACGGTTCGTATTTATTTACATATATTATATATTTCACGTGTACACTAGATTGCGAACGCGTTCGTTGTACGCGAAATTGCATTGGCCCACGGCATTTACAGTGTTAAAACGTATTATTGCAGCACTGTTTTGACAGTAATATCGCAATATATGCACATAATATAATATACAGGATGATTATAAAACATATATATATATATATATATATGTGTGTGTGTGTGTGTGTGTTTGTGTGTGTGTGTATGTGTGTTAAAAATTGAAAATTTCATATACTATACGACCTAAATTTAATATTTACAACAAAGCTATAATATTTATTTTTATTTTTAATAAAATATTTTTTTTAATATATTATATATATATATAATAGATGACTAACTGCTTGTAGTTGGCCCATTTCGAAAGATATTACAGTTTTGACGCAGCTGAACAGTTTTAGGACACTGTGCCAAATTCGGATGCAATTTACACGCTGCACCAATATCGACTTGGAAACTTTTCCGTGTAATAAATATTTTATATCTGCACTTTATATATATTATATATTACCGCGATTTTTGGTATTTTATTAAGAAAATGCAATTTTCATAAATCGCCACCTACGGATATTTTAGTGTTATCACTTCCTAAATATGGTAAATTTTGCCTATATATATATATATATATATATATATATATATATATATATATATATATATATATATATATATATATATATCTAAAATCAAATCTATATATTTTTAAGTACTGAAAAATTTTATTTCTCATATTGTGTCATTGATTTTTTTTAAATGTATTTTATATGTAATAAAAAGATAAAAGACGAGTTTATTTTGTGTTATTTATACTCGTAATACTTGATTCATGTTTCGTTTACATAACACGAATTCTACGGATCAAAAGTACACAGATCGTATTTTTGAGCAGATGTAATTTAATATGTTTATTTTGTTAATAAGTAACGCCGTCGTCGACATGGGAATTTATTTATTTAATTAAGGTTATTGTTGACATTTTATTAACTCTTTCTATTTACTTTACAGTTACGAGAGAGCCTTTCTCGATTTTATATTTTTAAAAATACATACTAATATAAATATGCGATATATAGTACGTAATTATTGTTTTATATATATATATATATATATATATATATATATATATATATATATATATATATATATGGTATAATATAAAATGATTTTAATCAAATATTTTTTTATAATGTATCATATTTTATATAACGTAAAATAAATAATGTTGAAACTTGAGAAATAGTTCTAAATATATTTAATTTTAACTGGCGAATATTTTGAATTTTAATAATTTTGATAAATTAATAATTTTAAGCATATCTTGATTTAGTGTTGTTCAGGGGTATGGAATCTTTTTGCTTTAAAGACCACTTTGCAACAATATTTTCTCTTGGGCACATTAATCAGAAAAAAATATTTGAAATTAGATAAATGAGAAAATATTTATTGACTGTGGAAATATTGATTTAAAAAAGCTTGAAACTGTATAAAAAATAAAAAAAATCACTCCACAAGGACATAAAAGGACCACCACTTGTTGGCTTAAAAGGCCACACACTTAAGGCCTCAAGTTCCCAAATCTAATATAATATTTCTCCAATCAATTGTTTGTTCCCTAATTCAAGAATCTAAACAGAATTTCCGTAATAATTAAAAAAATAATTTCCACACGAATAAATACGTTTAGTGTTTGTTCAAACCGAATTTTGATATTATCGATAATAATTTCGATATATTCGTGTTATAAACATTCATCGTTCAATCGTAACGTTTATAAGGACGAATATGGTGTTTAAACCGTGTCTGTTCTGACGTGAGTTCTCTCTCCTTTGCCGCCGGTGTATGGTCGTATGTCTTTGGTCCGCATGCAGATTGCATGCTCTGCATAGCGTGTGTATGCAACATTGATGCGTTTTGCATACAATGCATTCGTATGACCACACCCCGTTTGACATGTCCCCAGATGAACCTGGGGTGTGTCCCCGTGTCCAATATGTCCGATCATTGCATACTAATTATACATTATTACGTTACAATTGAAGCGACTCATATATGGTATGCATATTTATATAAACATATTTTTAAATTATAATAATGATATATTCATAAGATAATATATATTTTTTTATACTTGAGACAGCTGAGACCCATCTTAGTTTGTAATACGAATGATAATGATGATGATATTTTTAAATCATAAGTATATATATTATGCACGAAAATAATTCATACTTTAACCAGATCCATAAATTGGCGTTGGCTCGCAGATTAATCGGAAATCTGATACTTTTCGCAATATTTATGTCTCGCGTCTAAAGCGCTCGTTTAAATAACGAAAATAAATGAGAGAATTTTCATTATTAAAATCGCATATTTTCAAAGAGTCGGAATTTTTCACGAAGACGTATAAGTGCAGCATTTCACCGCAGTTTTCGCGCAACATTGAAATTCCAAAAAATTTTCCTGCGAAATCATCGTTCAGAGAACAAGCGAACTAATATCGACCAAACTTTTCCACGGGAAAGCTCTAACGCGTGCTTTTAAAATACGCTCGTATATTTACACGAAACTAAACGGACCGGAGTTCGGCTCCGTGCATATTTCCATCCATTTTGTTCGACGATTCCCAAAGGATAAATTCTAGAAAGAATTTTAAAATTATAATTTTTAACTGCACTCAAAAATACTTTACAAGTATCTTGTATAGATACGTTGAAACTTTCTCATATTTCATTATAATGTATAATATAAACAAATATAAATAGTGTTATTTCTCCCTTAGGCACAACATAAGAAGTTTGTCTGGAATAAATTCTATGTATATTTATATTTTAAAACAGTATAACGGTTTTGCACGAGCAAATATTGGTTTAGCGCACGCGTAACTGCATAGCTGTCACGTGCCACGTGTCACGCATATCACGCGTGTCACGCGTCACACACGCACACGTCACGTTAATTTTATTACCGGGAACAATGGAAGACTTTTGAATATTTGCCCTTCGACGCCAATCGTCCGTTTATTATCGTTGCCGTTGTTATGTTATTTATATGTATATATATATATATATATTTTTTTTTTTTTTTTTGTTATTTTATGCACACTTATTTGCATTGAATCGATCTCTATTATATTCATCGTTGCTTATTTGGGCATATTGTTGGGGTTGTCTTCTTTTCAATTTTATTTCATATCTAAATGCATTTGTACAAAGATGTATTAGATTCTATCATATTGCATCTATCGTATGATTTTTAAAATTATATATATATATATATATATATATATATATATATATATATATATATGAAAAAATATTTAAATATATTCACTTCTATAGTAAGTAATCGTAAGTCGACATGTAATTTCAATATTTACCTAAAAATACTATACACTTATATAAAAAGTTAAACTGTGAACTGCATATATGTGGCAAAATTCTACATATATTCAAGTAAAATATTTATTTTTAGAACACGCGCACTTTTATTAGAACCGAAACTATACGTTCACGAAATATATTCAGTATATATTATATATACATGATGCATAGAATTAATGAAATTGTACAACTTTGTTTCTCGTTTGTGAGCGCTATATTGAAAAATTTACATTTTTTCCACCTAACATCGATACATTTTCAGCTGAAACCATATTAAAAACCATATACTTGTATACGAGACTATCAAAATGATAAAAAAAATGTATTTTTTTTAATCTCTGAAAGTACTCTTGAAATTTCATATTAAAATTTAGCACCGTTTATTTTTTTCAGAAGTTCATTCTATCCACGTGTATATTTCACGTTGTCATCTCTTAGTATGATATATAATAGATATGAATGTATAGTATATATATATTTTGAAACGACCTACTCTCTTTTGCTAGCTTTATTTCAAAGGTTAGATTAAAAATTTTTGATTGAAAGTTCCTCACGTATATCGCAATCGTTATGGCATATAAAAGCTGCACTCTGTATATGAAAAGCTCTCATCGTGAGAGCGGTACAATTCAATAATGACAGGATTTTGGTTTCACTATATCTTTTCATTTCGACTATGCTTTTTCCATTATATAATATATATATATATATATATATATATATATATATATATATATATATATATATATATAAAATAATTTCATTTCGTGGGATTCGTCAGAGAAGATATTTTTTTTCACTGAGTGAATTTCTATGCTTATTTTTCTATTTCGTTTTATATCTAAACCGACCCTTTAGACATTTTCCCCCTACAATTTATCTGTAGTGCATTATTGCTCTTAATCGTCGAATTAAATTAAGTTTCGTCAAATTCCACAGATGCCTTATGTCGTTTTAAAGTCGAAGGGGAAAACTTAACTTCGAAGTTTTTGAACATTGGGAATTTTCTTTTACTAAAAAAATCTACTAACATTTGATATGTGCCAAATATTCTCAAACGAATTTTATTTAACTATTATACCATATATTATATTTTATAACATGTTGAATATTTGTAATTCTAATTATGTATTTTATTTTATTTCAGGTATTTCCTCTTCGTGTTTTGAATATTAAGAATTCAATATTAGCAGTTAACGTACGTACATATAAATATAGATTTTAATATTTTTATATACTTTTATTATCGTTATTTTACCATCATATTTATATTACACGATCGTGCTCAAATTTAATAAATTAACAACAGCTGCAGTAAAACTATGGCATAATTGCCATTATCAGATTATTTCTATATCGATGATATATTATATTATCAAACATCTGGCTTTCATTATGAAGCACAGACGTGACATTTTTTTCCTGTACATAATATACGCTATATATATTGTATATATATATCTAAATGAAAACTTTCAAATATACTTTCTACCCCCGTTTATTTTAAAACAAAATAATAAAATAAACGCTGAAAAAACTTGGACCATTATCGTAAATATCAATTTGAACATAGACCCGGCAGAAAGGGCCAGACTTACCCGATGCTATATTACATTCCGGTGCATCTTCATGGGGTTGTACCGAACTTTTGTACCGATTCACCGCCGTCATCATTGTCGACTGCGGAACAAACCCCGAAACCACCCTCTAGAAATACTTGCATATTAGTTTTATGAAAGGCGGACTAAATAAAACCCCCCCCCTTCCCCCAAAAAGCCGCTCTTTTTTTCTTTTTTTATCCTCTTCTTTTCATTACGTCGAATTTTTCCCGTTTCGACGTGTGGACACCCTCGCGCCTCCCGCGGGATTTGCAACTAACGAGAATTTATTGCTTTCAGCCCTTGGGCGAGATCTTTTTTCTTTTTTCCAGCGTTCATTTTCTTATTTTGCGCATGGTAAAAACGCCGAAAAATGTAATCAATAAATCGATATTACACTTTTTTTCATATTAATGAATATTACACAATATATTTATATTATTCGTATTTTTATTATTATTTTTTTGCGTAATACACGTTAATTAAATTTGTACATTTTCATATTTAAATGTTATCGTTGCGAACACGAGATTGCGGCACATTAATAGTTTATTGTCGACAATAAAACGTGGCGAACGCCAAACGCCGTTTTTAAATGTGCATTTGCAGTCATTTAATTCAATTGTGTCGCGTATCTCCCTTGACCGCATTATTATTTCATATACAATCCTATATATCAAATATAACGACCGTTGTAAACTCGAAAAAGGCTAAAAATGCATTTTGGCGCGAATATTATTCGACCTCGTAAAGTATATTGGTCTAGTGCGTCACACAACTCCATCTTGTAATATTAGATATTTTTAAACGAAATAATATATAAGCGAGCAACGGAAATATTAAATATAATAAATCGTCGTGAAACTATCCATTTTTAAATATAATAAAAAAATATTAAAAATTTTCTTCTAGGTCATTTGCGCCCTTTTCGTATTTCCATCAAAGTTAAAGATAGGGGTGTGCGGTTTTATTAGACGCTACTAGATTTAAAAGCAATTACACGGACTAGAATTTAAATCCTTCGTAACTAAATGCACTTTTCCAGTTATATCAACCGTAAAAACTTTAATGCTTGTTAAAATATATTTTGTTTTTACAATTTTTAAGATTATTATTATTACTTCGAAATTAAATCGTTATTACATAATTCTTGCCGCACCTTGAATCGATTCTCATTCGGGTTAAAATCGATGTTCTGTTAAATATTCCGTAGGAATTCTTCGGTCAAATAGTTAAACCGATTCGAATACTATCGGTAATTATTTACTTGTAAATCGACAAACAATGCGATAACTATTGAAAATGACACAACGGTTCAAAATTATTCAATTTATATATTTTAGTATATAAAAATGAAAAAAAATACTTTATTTTTATTTACTATAATTTATATATATATATATATATATATATATATATATATATATATATATATATATATATATATATCATATTTCATTAGTATTTTCCTTAGTCAATTGTGCGATATAATTCCACCACATCCCATAATCGTTATAGGTGTTTTTAAATCACACACAAACACACATACTCAAACACAGTTGTGCACAAATATATACGATATATATATATTAGTTTTCTTCCTCCACTAGAACCTTTTTCCCCTAACGATATTGTGCGGCTTCGGCCTATTGGAAAAAAACAAACGATCTTCCCAAATCTTCCATGAACGTTTCCCTCAAAACGAGTCTTCCGCATTACGTATGGATTTATTTTATTACACTATATACATATATATACACCGTATAAAACGTTGTATTTCTTTCTGTTTCAAGAAATAATCATTACGTTTCCAGTCCACAATTTTGTTTTTCCTCTGTATATTATAGTGGCTGTACATAATAAAAGAAAAAAGAAGCCAATTTAAACATAAACACGATTTTTTCAATAAATATAATATATTCATTGCGAATTATTTAAAAATAACATTCGCTTTTATGCGGTTGATTGGAAATGATGTTACGAATAAAGATATACCATATATTTTATTTTGTGATGAAAAAAAAACATCACCACAACATTCATATTATTACTCGTTCATAGAATTTGTATCGTGTAGCGTTCACTTTAGAATCCATCTGTCTAAATAAATATTTTTCGTATATTTATATATATATATATATATATATATATATATATATATATATATATATATATATATATATTCGTTTACATTGCCTACCTTGAAACGATGTTTATGTATATATCATATGTATATTATATACAATATTATATTGAATAAATACATATATGTGTATATTACGTAGAGGCAAAGAAAAGGGAGAAACCTTTTAATATTTCACCCCGTTTCTGAGTATATAGCCCAGTGGCCCATTCGCGTTTTTTGGCTGACAATGGCGAAATTTACATTTCTGAAAGTGAGCGAAAAGCCATCGGAACGAGTTGAATTTCGTATGATAATTCCTTTTGGGTGTGGCAGAATCGGGAAGAATGTGAAACATCGACGAAATGGAAACTCGACGTTGCTCGTTTCATTCTATGTAAAAAAAAAAACATTGAGCAAAAATAATAATACACAATAAGTGAAACGGAAATGATTCCTGTTGACATTCGTTCGCAGTGTTACTAAGGCGTATCGCAATTTTCGTGGATTATTTTTTTAAATTCAACCCTGTATATATAATATATCAAATTCAAAAAAAAGTACTATAATATATAAATTTTTGTTATATAAAAAAATATTTCATAATTCTGATTGAAATCGTCCATTAGTTCAATTGACGTTTCCGAGAATTTCTATTGCGAAATTGAACTTTTTATTTTATCACAAATATATCGACGATAATTTTTTTTTATCTCAACAGAAATACTACTCTAAATAATTATATATCACTTTATATTATCATTATTTATATAGCATTCATGTCACTGATCACTTAGAAATGATTTAAAAATATAAATCTATATATAGTAATCCCGTGCTACTTCTCAGTTCGTTTATCGCTGATTCTTCATTTTGTAGATTTTCAAAAAATATATCTTTATATTTTGCTGTTTCACAGTTTTATGATATATAGCACTCATACCATTTTCTTTAAAAAACATATTTAAATTTAAAATTTTATAATATTTTTAATATATGTGTTATCATTTCAGAATTAATATTTCAATATAGTATAGATTATGTAGTATAAAACTGTGTGTGTAAAATTTATAAAGAAAATAGTATATAACTATTAAAATATTGCATAAATATAGTAACTCTGCTTCTCAGATTTTCACTTATCGCGTGTGATTCTGATACGTTACTCCCGCGATAAGTGAGGGATTATCGTATTTTCATTGACATAAATTTTAAAATCTATTTTCTATATTCTAATAATATATATATATATATATATATATATATATATATATATATATATATATATATATTATTCAATGTATTTTACAGTAGATTACGCGCATTTTTAATTTCGATTTTATTTATTTATTTTCAATTAACGCGATCGCACTCGTCGCTAATTTTTATCCTCTTATCGCTCGTTTTATAATTGAACAACAATAACGCGAATTAAAAATGTACGATTGGCCCGCTACATTTATTTTTTTCCCGACATCGGATTCCGGTACGGTTTTCGTCCGGTGATTATTGTGTCGGACGATTCCGACCGGAAAAAAAATTTTCCGATTTTTCCGACGCGAAAAACGCGAAGCCGGAAAACGGACGAATGTTAAAACCGACCCTCGAAATTTTATTTCATTTTTTATTATTATTACTATTATTTTTCGAGTGTACTGTGTTAAAAATTTCACTTCAAAAATTTAATAAATTTTCTATTTAGAGTCGATCGTTTTACGATCAAATAAATTGCTTAAATAATATTTTACTTGTACATGCAAAAATAATTTAAAAAAAAATTTAGTTCTCGTGTTATAATCTTTCGCATTTTTTTTATAATTTTCATCACATATATTCATTTCACAGAACCGAACTCCGTCGTAAATCGAGAACTGACTGTAAATTTAAAATATGTAAAATTTTAGATATTATTAATATGTCAAAAATTTACATAGAAATCAGATATTCAAACAAAGAGATTCAAGACCATCTTTATCATCATATATCGTATTATACACGCTTTCTATTGTCATCATACGTTACGTACGCGTAATGAATAATTACATACGCGAAAATTCAACATATTCTCAACTCGGTACAAATGTATCTGTTTATATATATATATATATATATATATATATATATATATATATATATATATATATATATATATATATATGTTTTTAAGTGGAACAAGGTGTGTTTCTGTTGCTGAAACGTATTTCATTTCGGGTCGCCTCCAATTACGCGCTATAGCAGTGACACTCCACTTGTCTTCCATTACATCTTCATTGTTCCGATGACACATTAACGTCCGTTCCCCGAGTGTCACTGTCGAGTAACGTTATCCTTCTCCACCTTCGTCTCCATCGCCTCCATCCTCTCCATCGTCTGTCTCCATCGCCTCCGCAATCCTCGAAACGTCCTTTCCCTTTGATTTCGGCATTCTTTTCACTCGTTTCAGTATTACGTTAACATATTACATTGTTGCATTTTTGGCATTTCAATATCAAAATATATTATTAAATATAATAAATTTCTGAAGAATTAAGATCATTTATTTTTAAATGATCAAGATATTTAAGTTCAATATGAATATTGATTGATATTAATTTTTAAATCAACTCAAGATTATATAAAAAATATCTAAAAATTTAATGTAGAGTTTTACGTATTATTTATTCGTTATAATTAATTAAAAATAACTTAATCTTGATTATGCACTCCTTGTATGTATATAAATAAAAACAATCTTGCGTGATAAATATATGTAAAAGAACATTATTAATTGTATGTTAAAAATACTCATTAATTTTAATAAAATACATTTTGTTGCCTTTTAAATGAAAATTATATAATATTTTGTATATATATGAAATAAAGCTTTGAAAAATATTTTTTCAATTAAAATTGTCACCGTTGTAATTCAATTTGAATCACAAAAAAATACAACTCTCATATGGTTAATTATTATAGAGCGTTCAATTTGAAGCTTTCAACTATGATTTCAACAGCATTCATAACTTTCAATTTAATATATTCGTTTTCGTATGTTAATTAATGTCCATATAAAACAGGGATAGTTAACTTTTTTCTCTAACAGATCAAATATTAAAAATATTGCATAAATATATTATATTATACCGCAATATTTTTTCATTTATGCTATTATTCTATAGCGTAATTAAAATACGTATTGATTGTTTGTATTGAATGAAATTAATAAACGAGTATATTTTTGTTCAACACCAAGCTTACGTTTTATTAATTAAAAACTTTTTTTTTTCATTATTTTTCTTTAAATAAATTAATATTATATTTGCACATATAGAAAAAAGGTTTCGACGCAATTTGTAAATATTGTTCTCGATTACGACGAATATAACGATTTTTAATGAATATTTATCGTTAACAATTCTGCACATTGTATTGTACAAAAAAAAAAAGGAAAACGCAAATACTCTACCATGTTTTTAAACGTTATTATTTATTCAACGGTAGTTTAACGCACGTTTTACAATCGCTGATAAGCAAATTGGTTTATTATCAATTAAATATTCTATTAAAATAATCGTATTCGTGTAAAAACAGACTCGTGGATTAATGTTAAATATTTTTAATTGAAAAATATTAAGGTTTATTATTATATATATATGTCACATACGTAATGTAAAATATGGTAGACGTTTTATTAATGGTAATTGGATATAAACGTCGGTAGACAAGTTCGTCTAGAAGTTTTTGGAGTGGTCCCCATTTTCCTGTGACACCGTTCGCAATAGACCTCGAATTTGCATATATACATATCCAAAACTGAGTTTATCCGATGCACTCAGACAGTTACTGGAGAGACCCTTCGTCCTTTGGGTAACCTGACCCCGACAGTCACGACTCTGGTTGCACTTTATAATTAAACGTAATATCCGTTGGCTGCATTCACTGTTACCCAGTGAACCCGACTTGGTATCATTATATTTTGTATTCAGTTATAAGCGTATCTGTCTGAATATGTCCACTATGTAAATTTTATAATGCTAAATTTTACAGTAATACCGTGGCATACGTATAATTTTTCTTTGTATTTATTGTACGACGACAAATGGTCGTGTTTTATTGTATGTCGTGCAATTGTAGATTATGATCATATATATATATACAATTGGCAGTGACGAAATAGATATTTCAAAACTAAGACCATTTCTGTTGTATCTTCATTTCAATATATCTATATTTTATTTATAATACTAAATATGAATTTAATTCTATGACATGATATTATCATAATATATCATAATTTTATTTATCAGATCTTTAACTTCTTGTCGATAAATTGTAATATATAAAGCATTAAACAATTTTTAATTAAAATTAGACAAATTTAAAATACGGTAACAATTGATTGAAACTGTTTTTTTTTTTTTGTAAATCGTTTATTTACTCATTACAATAGTTAATTAAGAAGCGGCATTATTTCGTTATTATAAATGCATAATATAATTTTAATCATTATTGTAACAGTGTAATATCCGAGGTACATTAAAGACGCGCGTTCATTTGATATACGCACCAAATTGCCAGTATGTCCCCCAACGGGGCCGTTGGATGTCTGAAAAGATAAATTAACTGAAAGCCGGTGTTGTTGTTTAATTAAATTTTAAGTATTCCATAATTAAGTTGAGCACGAAAATGAAAAGCGGCGGCGGCGGCGGGGGGGGGGACGTAACCCGACGTCGATGTTTTTAGTTATTTTCATAACAATAACGTAATGGACCATTGTTAGGGTGCCGTTTTTGAGTAAACAAAAAGAGTGGTCTTCTTCTTTTATCGTCGTCGTCCGCCGTTGGTTTCGCTGATGAGATAGGAGGATTCTCGCGTGAGAAACCTCGCAGATGTCGAGGATTACGCCACTTCTAGGGTTGAATGAAACCGAGCTTTTGCGGGCTATGCACAAACATACAAACGCACATACATTTCTTACCGGTTTTCGAAAGTACCTTAATAAAGCGCATCTTTAGTATGAATCGGTTTTTCGCTGCACGCCGTCGAGATTGATCTATCTTTCTTTCTACCCTTTTTAATTCGATACTCTCTGTTTTTCTTCTTAATCTTTGATTTAATTTTTTTCCCTTGTATTTTGTTTATATATATATATATTTATATTGTTTCGTGTTTATATATCGCGTAATTATCACGCGAAACGCTCGTATGAGAAATTCGGATCGTTCTTGGATTCCCTTTGTTGTTGATGAGATTGTTGTTGTTGTTGTTGTTTGGAAGTCTAGACAAGAGTTCACACGTTGCTCGTTTCGCTTGTCTATTTAAGTTTTGCATCGTTCGTATTTGGCGCTAGTTAAATTTAACCGCTTCCATTTAACCGGATTCCGATCTTCGTGAATCGAATATATGTATGTTAAAATGACGTTGTTATCTCCGCTTTACGTAGTTTCGTTAACGACGACTCAATCGTTTGCTATAATTCTACACATTATTATCACGCAAATTTAATATTATTTAAATAATTTATTATAAATATTTTAGAATTGTACGAGGCGCAGACGTTCGTCTTTAAAACGCGGGAGGTCGCCGAGTTAAATTTAAAATATCTAATTATACCGTTATTACGGAAATTTTTCGAAATTACACACACACACACACATGCACAAATTAGGGGCACATTGTTGTCGACGCGATGGTAAAATAAAAAATAAAAATATAAAAAAGTCGACGCTTCGGCGTGATTTTTTTCACGGACATTTTGCTCGAAACGCGTTGCGTGTTTGCTCTTAAATTAACACTTTCAGCGCACCTGTTGCGGTTTTGTTTTTGTAACGTTTTCGTTCTTTGAATATTAAATGTTAATTGTGCCGAAGCAACGATTGCAATTAAGCGTAATAACATCATTCTTGGCCGTAATTAAAGACGAAGATATGTATATTGTGTTTGTCCGACCGTCGCACCACCGTTAATTGATATGAATTTTAGTTCACAATTTACATAAATAAATACACATTCGTTATATGGGATATATTTTTTTTCATACACTTTTAATATAATGGACGTGCAACGGTCGAATTATTTAATTTTTAATGCAATGTTATTATTTTGACTAATTAACGTGTTCAATGTATACTTTTGATACTGATTTTATATTCATTATCAATTGATATAATAGAGATATTCTTTTTTTTAATATGAGATGTGAAATAAGCTTTTAATTACATATTAACGTATGTTACTTCATCTGTACCATGTTAAGAGAATATCAACACAAAATCGAACACGAACAAACTATAATTGGGTGCATTTCCTACTTCTCTAATTTCGCTTAACGAAGGCAAAACATACAGATAAACTGACATACTCTTATATACATACATATAAATACGTGTTCAGATAAAGAAACTGAGAGAATTGCAGTTGCTCTCTCTCAGAATGGCTGGCCCAGGTGCAGATCAAAAGATTGCACCGGTTGGACAGACTTTTAATTAGATGACATTTCACTCTGGTTGTTATGTGCATGTAACCACATGTGTGCATCCTGTGATAATACTATGAAATTTTTTTTATTCTTTGTTAACAATCCTATGATAATTATCAGATATAAAACGTGAATAAATAATTATGAAACTTTAGAATATTTTTGTATCAATTTTTAGTCGAACAAATTTAATTTTGAAAATGTTTAGCTTTTTAGCTTGTTGACAGGTTACGTATAATAAGTTCACCTTTTGCTGCGAATTTGCTGTAATCGTATGTCACGAAATACATTCATTCGGCCCACACCGGTCGACCGTAGTAAAGACGCGAGCCACGATGGAGACGTCAAACGAGGCGAATGTGTTATATATATATATATATATATATATATATATATATATATATATATATATTATGTATTTTCACAAACACACAACAATATGCTAATTCGTATTAATTGCTCGCGTTTTGCAACGGAATGCACTTTTGGACCTTTTCGAGCGAATCGAGCGTGGGCGATTTTATAAATGTCTTCGCATTTTGTCTCGCTTGCATTGTATATACAAGATTTATTTTTAAACTAATATAAAACATACTGAAAAATATTTAAATCAGATTCAAAAATATTTCATATTTTTAAAATAAAGCTATTGTTATATTATTACATTATATTGCTTATATCAAACCAAATTCACTCTTATCTAGACTTAAATTACTCGAAAAGCTCTAAAATATAATTTATAATAATATTTTTTTGCTTTTGCTATTTTTTTATGAGATATAAACTCGATGAGTTATTAAAGACAATCGTTCAATTAGTCTTTTATATTTTTATATTATATGTATCAATCTTTAAATATTATTAATTACGAAATATCTAAAAATTATCTCTAAGCGCATAAATTATCATAAAAATTTATACAATTTAGCCGTTTCTTATAATTGAATCAGCATAATTAAAAAAACACGTACATTCACATTCTTCCATTAAAAACGATCCCGCTAATATTTATTATACACCGACATTTGTGCTAAACCGACTAACGCAACCGACATTAACACCTTTTTCTTATTTTTATTTTTTTAGTTTTTTCGCCATTTCACTTTACTTTTATCATAATTAGTACTCTCGTGTTTATCAATTTTCACACGGCTCTTTTGCTATGCCGTTAATGCTGGATCACGTTTTTCTCGTGTTTTCGCTTTTTTAAGAACCTACTTGTGTCGGCATTAGACATTCTCTTACTTTTTCACGACAATGTCATAATATTACATATTCAACGACTTTCGACAACCAGGTCACGGGGTTAATTTTTTTTTCATAGAATACCTTAATTAGATCATCTTGAATTAATATTATATACGCATTTATATTTATATTTCTTTCTGTAAGATTGAAAACAGATTATACAGAATGTACCATAAACATCGAACTGATTCCATTATAACTATGCTACTAATTTTCATTATAGTCCATAAAATATATCACACACTCGATTTAGCAACGTCATAATTCCGATTTTGTGCGCGTCACACTATCGTTTTTTTTAATCAGACATTTTTTTTCATATTGTTTATAACAATACGAACAGTATGCAGTGAAGCCTTTTTTATTTAACCCGGTAATGACCGATGAATGCGCCAGACTGTGTCAGCGGGAAGTTAATTATCCGAATACCTCAGCCTCCGGGCGTCTCATATATATATATATAGGGAAAGGAAGAAAAAATTATATATATATATATATATATATATATATATAAGAAGCACAATAATAAAAGCACACAAATATATGATAATAGACAGTTGAACAAATAAAAATGAAGTGAGCTATATAGTCCCTTTTTCCTTTTAATTGATGTAGGGACGCGTGCTCGACGACGTGGAAGAGCCTCGAGCATCACAAACCTCACTAGGATTTTTCGTGCTTGAAATATAAACAAATATATATAAATATAATATAAAATAAACAAAATAAACCTTATAAAGTATATTATACAGGCCGTATAAATTATATCGTTTTCGGTTCGATTACGTACGTATCTCTATATTAATTTATGACCGAGTTTCGTTTTATAACGAATCGACATAAATAACCCGCGAGCACAGAAAATGCCCAATGCACACGTCGTCGGCGAATATGCTCTTTAAATTATTATTTATTGTAAAATGTTGTATTTTATGCGTGCGTATTCGTGTATGACACTAATATACGCATTTTTTTTTGTTTTACATATAATCGATTCAATCGAAAAATATTTATACACGTTGTCTTGTCAGGTTAGAAATATTACATTACGCCTTACGCGCGAAATGATCGATATTTTTTGAAAATCAGTCTATTTTTAATATATCTGAAAATATTTTTTTATTGTTTTTATAATGTGTATTTTGATTTGATGATCATATTTTGATCATTTATATGTTTTTATTTTTTTATTTATTTAATATTACTATAGTTTACATACTGATATTGTGTGATTTTATTTTTTATTTCATATTTATTATAATTTATTTAATATTTTAATATATTATAATATTAAATTTATTCACTAAATTTTGATCTTATATATATAAAAAAACATTAACTAAGAATATAATATATACGGTATATATAGCAGTGAATAAATTTAATATTATATAAATATATTTTTATGCACTTTTGTATGTATTTGCATGCTGTATTTTTGCTTTTTTAATATTCTTAATATATATTTAACATGCATCATAAATTAATCAATGAATCGTTCGCGCGTTTCTCAATTGTTTTTAATTAATTGAAAATTTTGTTTTGACTATCGCCGATTTATGTAACTCTCTCGTTCGCGAAATACTTGAACAGCAATTTTGAAAGCACAATAATACCTCATTAATCCGAAGCGATTAAACAGAAGTCTTTCAAATTAAGCGAAAATTGCGAGAGCTAAAAGGTTCTGGAGAAATCAATAGAGCGGAAAGCAATAACAAAGAAGTTCTTCAACGTAATAATAAATATCTGCGTATTTATTAATAAACAACGAAAATTTTATATTTATAAATAATATATATATATATATATATATATATATATATATATATATATATTTATATAGTATGTACACGTTTAAAATTCGATACGTCGAGTAAAAATCAATAGAGAAAAGCATTTCGACTGTTACGCGTGAACGATTTGTGCTTTTAAAAATAAATAAAATGAAAAAAAAAGTCGTACAAATAGAACGATGTCAATCCGTTTATGTGCATCAACTAAGCAAACATACAAGCATGCAGTTTCCATTAGACTTTGATTATATTTAACCTGGCACTCGAGAGAATGTTTCCCTCGTATAAAGCTCTTGGTCTCGTGGTTGTTTCAGTTCTCCAACAACGGACCCAGCGGGGAGTCCATGTGTCTGCAGGGACCTGACTGCTTCATGGTGAGTTTCTCCAATCCATCCATCCATCCACCCACAGCTAATCCATAACAATAACATATCTAATATGCGATTTTAATTTCATTAATATACGTAATAAAAATCGATGTTTTTGCAATCGCCATAATATATAATACAATACATCATAATTATGATTATTTAAGTCAAGGATGGTCAAGCTTGTGATTCTCATAAAATAATATTAAAAAATCATAAAATATATCACTATTATCTTTAAAATGAAATGTGCCACATTTTGACCATCACTGATTTAAATAATTCATATTTTCAATATCATCCAAATATTAAAATTATACAAAAAATCCTCATTTTATTTATATATATATATAATTTTGATTGCATTCAAATTTTGAGTTGTAGTCTTAGAGTATTATAAGCATGTTTTTTTTTAATATTATTTCATTACTTTTATTTATATATAATTTTAATGCTGAATGTTATATATAATTTTAATATGCTTCAAATGTTTTTAAAATATACACTTACACAATTATAAAAATAATAAATATTAAAATATTTTATTCGATAATATATATTATATTAAAATAAACGATAATCGCATCGATTAGTTAGGCAACATCTAACGTATTCTTATTCTTTGAAATAAGCATGAAAATTTTTCCGCTTACAAAAAAAAAATTCAAATTAAATTCTCTAGTCGGAGAAAGGTTCTCGTGCTTCTTTTTTCTTTCTATAATAATCAAGATTATAGTAATAATAGTGTTTAACGTTAGTTTGTATTAATTAAATAGTGCAACGGGCGAATAAAACATCGGCGGTCGTTAATGCCAATATCGCTTTTAGTTTGTAACGAGCGCAACAAGCTGTAATGTAAACGTTTTGGACGTGTGAAAAACACCGTACACATTTCACACATTATTATTATTATTATTATTATTATTAATAATAATAATAATAATAATATATCACATATATTTATGTTTTTCGTGTACGTCGTTATAAAGGGTTCAAACTTGTTACGCGAGAGCGATTTAATTATATATATATATATATATATATATATATATATATATATATATATATATATATATATACTAATTTTTAACATAATATATATTCCATAAATATGAATTTAATAATACGAAACTACACTTATACGTATGTAATCAACCTTTTTTTTATTTTGTCAATTTTTTTAATCAATTTGTACTATAAATCAAGGTGATCAAACGTTCTCTTTTCACAAGTCTCTCTGAAAAGCGTCCTCCTAAATGTCCTCCTTTTTATATTTATCATTCTTTTCGACAATTTTTGTATTTGTTCGATTTCAATTCAGTCTGATATTTTTTTTTTAGAATGCCATTATTATAATTTGGTTGCTTTATATTAATCAATGTTGAAAAGAACAAAATCGACCATTATTTTTTTTATTATAAAAAAGTTGATCATCTTATGTATGGTATATATATTTTGAAAGTTATGGTTTAAAAGTATCATATATTGCAATGTGTACATATACATATCTAATTTATTCATATATTTATATCGTTATATATGCAAATCGAATACGTTATATGAAATATTTATATACTGTTGAACTGTTTCATATTTTTAATGGTATATCAGTATGGGATTTCGCAGCGCGTAAGTAAAATGTGTATCCACTCGCACATCTCCATCTCTATCTCTTTATGGTGATCACAAATCGTATATTATTTTGATCTCTCCCAAGCGAACAGTTATCTGTAAAACATTTTTATTGCACTTTCGCTGCCCGAATACAAATGATACGTTATCAATGCCGAGGCCATCTGTTACGGCCTTTTTCTAACCTTCGCCCCCTTTAATTTTCCGGCCTCCGGGCCCTTCAGAATTATCCTTTTTTTTCCCCCGAAGTTTTTCCTTTTTATTTTCGTCTTTTTCTCATCGAACTCTATTCGATGTTCTACGGTCTTCTCTCTCGTACCGGATTCAAAAAGTAGGATAATAGTTATACGGGGCGCCAGAGCGATAGGAAAACTAAATTTTCGGGAACTACCCTAAATAGCGGTCGATATCGAATTGAGTGTTCTTCAAACCGGCAACGCCATAAAGGGATTTATTTATACGAATTCTTTTTCCCTTTAGCTCGATTTTATATGTTTTCTACTTTTCTTTCTCTTTTTCTATCGTGCCATTGTGATTGGATATGTTTCGTATTTGACTCATACACCTGAAAAGTCGTAAATCATATATGGATCTGGTTGAAGTTTTTTTTACTCTATATAAAATTTATATTGTATTATCACAACTATACACGCACAGTACAAAAATATATATTTTTTGATAACATTATCGTTCAAATCATTTTCGTATAACGTAACATATTATATATTCAAGTTATAATTTAATATTAACAATATGATGAAATATATGTAGTATTGCAATGTTCATGAATCTAATACTTGACAAGATCGATTGAAGTACCATTTCGTTGGTGTAATGCGATACGTAATGAAGTCTTCGTTTCCAATTTAAACCAATATATATACATATATATTATATAGGAGGGACACAGACCCAAGTTACCATTTATTCTGCGACGCGGACTAATCGATTCAATTAGGTTTTATTACCAGCAATGCACTCTTGTACCAGACGTCGGTTGCAACTACCGACAACCAAACACACACACACATATATATATACGTCGTCCACTTAACCGAATTCTTCAAATGTCGCTCGTTTACTGTCTGCTAACCGACTCGACTGAATTTTCGTTTTCAATTCAATCGTATACATTTTACGATAATAAATTATTTAGAAAAAAAAAACGGATATATTTCAAAATATACGTGATATATTCAATTAAAATTATATTTTTTCCGATGTACGAAATTCATTTTCCATGTTGTCGATGTCGATTTCCGTTTTTCAAAATACTCTAAACACGAAACTCTGGCAAAATTATACGAGTATTTACCGTTGCGATTTCGTGCAACGGTTTCCAAGTCAAACTTTTAACACTGATTGAGAGTAAAATTTCCTAATTTACTTTCGCAACTAGAAAATTTTCCGATACACATTTCCTTTTTTTTTAATCTAACAAAAATATTAATATTAAAATCGATCAAATTGTTATAATATATATAAATATATATAATACTTCTGAATTTAACCTGTTATAACGACTTTCTATATTATAGTAATCGACATCACACCTGCACTATATTTTTATATGTGCCACATTAATGAAATACGCAAACTATACAAACTTTCTGTTATAATAAATTATTCTTTCGCTATTATACGAGCAAAAATGTTCGCGTGATATCAGTCCATATATATAATTTTTTCGCTAGTATTCAATGAACGATCGTTATCCGCGATATGTTTAAATAAACATTACGGTTTAGCCACAACGACCCAGAGTAATGTTAATCTAAGCTTGTTTTTATGTTGTATAAGTGCCTTATAAATTGCTCTAAATAAAAAAATAAAAAGTTTTTCCGTCGTTAGCACGATTTTTTTTTTCATTTAGTTCTATTATTATTATATGCTAGTCCCGTTCGTGAAAAAGGGAAGAATTTCACTTTTTCCTCACTCTTCTTCTTATTTCCACATGCGGACCTAATAATAATGTTATACTACTATTATTCGTATATATATATATATATATATATATATATATATATATATATATATATATTCGGGCTGGAATTTCGTTCGAAATACGAGAATGCGGAAATCTTTTCTCCTCTTAATATAATTTTCATGACAATAAATATATCGAGCTTTATTGCGTCGTCGAATACGCCTGAAAACGACTTCAGGAAATTTTTACTCGTAAATACTTCGCAGTCGCATATTTTCGCGAGTTTTCCTTTATTATTATTGTAAATCGATGGAAATTTGCGTGTTACAACGAATAACATATGACTTATTATGGTCGTTAGAATCCTATTATATATATATATATATATATATATATATATATATATATATATATGTATTATAAATATATATTATAAATATATATAGCTATGAACTCGAAACGATAATAGAATCGGGACACGAGTACAATCTATCTTCTTTTTTATTTGAATATTTATATGATAATTTTATTAATAAACTTCATACATATATAGCATATATAATTATACATTTTTATATTATTATAGTTATTTATTTTTTTAGTAAACTATTTTATGTTAATTAAAAATAATGAAATAAACGATCGTTCAAGATATAAATTTGCTATATATATATATATATATATATATATATATAATTTTTAACGACTGCATTTTTATATATTTTGAGTACTTTTTTTAATATATATTATTAAAAATATCACAATTTAAAAAAAAGTTTTTTTGAATTGTAAATTTTCCTATTTACAATTCATGCTGAAATAATTATAATTTAAACCACATTTAATACAATTTTTAAATCAATGATCACCGACCAGTAATTCGAAATATAAACTACCTGATATTTATAAATAAAATAAAATAATTACATGTATCAGTTTCTATAAATAAATCATCTTTTATTTATCAGATATAATTTAAAAAAATATGTATATTACATAGATATATTTATGATTTTCATATATTTTAAAGTATATGTACTATAAAATCACTTTAGATATGAATTTTTTTAATTCAGATATTTTCTTGTTAATAAAATATAACTTTTAACACTTGTATATCAAATAAAAATATGTACTTCACCCTGATTTTTTTATTGATTTTATTTTTTACGAATTTTTTTTGTAGTTTTTATTTGTTATTTCTGCGAATATATATATATATATATATATATATATATATATATATATATATATATATATACATATATTTTTTCGTCTCTTTGTCAAAATCGGCGATAATCGACGTGAAGCGAAAATTTCCACCGACAGCAACGTCTTCGTCGCCCATTTGACTCGGTCGCCGTGGGAAATCATTATCGGGTGCAGTCAACGTGAAAATTGCCTTTACATTTTTAATACAAATAAAAAAAAATTTTCCCCGTCGTGAAGTGTCGACCGTGGTGGATAAATAATGGGACGGGATGGGAAAAAAATCTTCTACCCCGAAAAAAAAACCTTCGAATAGAAAAACGAGACAGGAAAAAACGCCTCCCCGATACGAGAAAAATTGGCACCTCATATTCGAATACACAAATAAATGCGATCGGGTCGCATATTGATTTTTGACTGCTAATGAGAATTTCTTTTGTGTTTAAAAAATATATATATATATTTTTTAAATTTATATAAATATCGCATTTTTAAGACAATTATATATAATATATTTATAATTGTTTTTCTTGATATCATCCCTACGTTTTTCTACGCCCTTTAGTATAATTTATGTATACACGTGTATACTTTATTTATCTACCCCAATATTGCTGAGTGATCATTTACATTCATTTATTATTAATATGTTTGTATCAAATATCTGATTGAAACGTTAATTTTCAAAATATATATTATATATATATATATATATATATATATATATATATATATATATAAAGCGAAAATAGTCTGAATTGTTCATATTTCATTTTGATAAAACAATAATTTTGAAATTTTTCAGCATTAATATTTCTCGTTTTCGCAATTACATTCCGTTCCCCCCCCCCGACTCCATTTCATATTTTCTCCTCTTTAACTTTTCATTTTACGGTTATATTAAGAGTGGGGAGTGAGACGTTCGCCTGAATTTTCCGGATTGCTCCGGTGTGATTGAGGTTTTTCCTCGACGTCAGGTTACTCTTCGAACTGTAAAAAGCGAAAAATAAAATAAAAAGAATCCCAAATATAAACCGTAAACGTAAAAACGGGGAGGATGAGAAAAATGCAAATATTTACTCTTTATCGCAAAAACTCACCCCATTCGTACAAACCTAGGCTCCCTTTCGTCGTAGTCCTCGTGGTGTTTATTTAATTCTCTCTTTTTTTTTATTTTGTATCTCTCGTTTCGGTGGGCAAATAATAAATTGGTTTCCTTTTTTGTGTGTGTGTGTGAACAGTAAAGTTGTTGTCGTCTCCTGTGCTGTTTCAATATTTGATCAGAAGAATGATTTGGCTCTTGACTGTAATCTGGGTAAACATGTTCCCTTTGAGTGGACATATTGTTGTTTGTACTGGTCGCTTTTTAATCTTTGATTTCGTCTTTCGTTTTGTTGTCTTTTTTTTTATCTTTTTATACGCCGCGTTTGATTTTAACGATTACTTGATAAGCTATTGTGTTCTTAATCCAAAATGCCGTAACATTCTTTGATACAAATATCGTTTTAAAATAATAATAAAAAATATATAATTAAATTAGTTTCGTTTTCGCAATTTATTATATATAAAATATGTCATTTTATGAGAATGTATAACGATGTGACTATTAATAAGATAGAATTGTAAAATTTTCATTCCGGCATAAATCTAGACGAGTATCGTCGTCGTCGTCGAAGATGTTTATTTTCTCGTTTTTCTGTAAAAAGATAAATCTCTCGTGCTCGATGCCGTTTTAATATTTAACGAGACGCCCGAAATTAATCAGAATAAACACGAGGGCGGGAAATCTGGCGAAATCGCACCGAGAACCGAATCGGGAAAGATCATTAAAAACGAGAACAAGGTCCAAAAAAGAACCACCCGTTCAAACACCACCATCAAACCCGCCCAAAACCGCCCTCTCTCGAGATAGAGAGAAATGCATGATTCGTGAGGGACGGAAGGTGTCTTTGCGCTATACGAAGACCGGAAGTGGGCGGTGTGGGTTCTTTTTTTACACGGAAATGGAAGAAAACGAGAGCAGCCGCCAGCCAGGAATTGTAATTGCTAAAAAACCAACAGCTTTGTGAGAAATGAAAAAAGTGGATTTACAATCTGGTCGACTGTGGAAATTGCGGTGTGCGCTTTCTTTCTCGTTTTCCCTCACTCATCCCAGTTGGTTTACATTTTTTCCCCTGATTTCCACTTTTTTTTCCTCCGATCAGTGGATAAAAAGAATTATACAAACCAAAAAGTGCATTTGGAACAGCGTTAAACTCGTCTCGTCTTATCCTAGTTTTATAACGTTTCAATGTAATTGTGAAATACGAGCCATGTTTCTCAAATGCTTTCGCGTAACATATTAATTGTTTATTTGGGCTTATGAAGATTGTTTAAACACTTAAGATCCATATAACAATCTGTAGTGCTATTGATTGATGAGTACTTGATTTCGTACTTACTAATATGCTTAACATATTAGCCAAACTTGCAATTCGAATTTAAGCGGATTCTATGTGCTTACTATAATAATTTGAATTAACATATACTCATCGAAATATTTTCCCATATAATATATATATATATATATATATATATATATATATATATATATATATATATATATATATATGTAATGTTCAATTTTTTAGTCAAAATAAAATACATAGTTATTTTGAGGATATTCGATCTATAAAAATGATAAAAACAAAAAATAACAGTAAGAATAGTTTGTGTTTGTAGTGAGAAATTGTAAAAGCTCCAAGCTCTACAGACTTAGCAGCATCTTGACGCTTAATGCAAAACGCTTAGACGTTCCTAACCAAAGCTTTTTTAACTTCTTTTCTTTCTCATTTCTTATGAACAGAAACCGCATTTCCTTCTTGCTTCCATTGCTCGTAAAGGTCTTATTTTAATTTATCTCCTGTTTTAAAAGTCCTGTTTATCCGAGTCGGTCTGTTCGTGTTTTTATTCTGTTTATTTCTCGCCTCTCTCTCTCTCTCTATAGAAATATTTTTAGCCGATTTTAATTTTAAATATACATTTATTTGTACGTTCAGTAAATTTATTATATATAAATATATATATATATATATATATATATATATATATATATATATATATATATATATATATATATATATATATATATATATATATATATATATATATATGATGCATAATGTCGATTCAATTGCACGATTTATTTATATACAATAAAATATGCACATTAATAATTTTACATCATAAATCCGTATAAACATTATTTTTCGAACATGATTAATTTTGCGCGTTTCAACGCAATCTAAATTTTAATTTACATTATGTAAATGTTATCATCGCATTACCAAAATAGACGATATTTCATTTAGATTATTTTTTTGCGATATACGCTTATATAAATATTATAATAATATTAAAAAAAATACACGAAGATCAGTTCGAACGATAGTTTTTATTCGCAAATATGACCGACTGTGTTTTTTAATTAAAAATCAAAATCATTATTTATGACCGAATTCGCTTTGTTAATTTTACACGTAAACCGCGTGCTGCTGACAATTTATGCGTTGTTTATTTTGCTAAAAACGCGTTTTCGATTCAAATTAATTAAAATAGTTATTAAATATGCTACTTTTTTTTTAATATGTTATCATTATTTTTCCATCTACATTTTGAACAATTTATTTTGTTTAATATAATAAAAGTAAATATTAAAATTGCTCAACGATATTCCAAGATTTAAATCAGGATATCAAATATAAAATAAAAAAAAATTCTATCGTAAATGTATTAAATATTTATAAAATTACTATATGAGAAAAAAATATATATTATATATATATATATATCGATTTTTTCTTATTAATACGAATAAAAATTCTGTCATAAAACATGTCATAAAACACGAACATCTAATATTATATATATATATATATATATATATATATATATATATATATATATATATATATATATATATATATATATATACATATATATATAATATTCGAATATATGAACGAAGATTATAAACGCTGCAAAATAACATAATGGCTATTTATGACCGGCATAATCGAATTATTCATACTAGTTTTCTCGAAGCACATAAAACATCTTATTCACGGAATGAATAAATAAATAAATAAATTCACAATCGTGTTCTATAAGCAATAGTCATAATAAATAAACTTGTAATAGGTGTGTGTGTGTTTGTGTTGTTTACTTTTCGCGTACAAGACGAAAGTTTTTCATCGTGAAATTCTTCTCTTTTCCGAACGCATGGAAAATGTGACACGAAAAAGGTGGACCGATCATTAAAAACGACTAGTTTTGTTTTATTACATTAACCGGGTTCAAATCCCGTCGATCGTTCTTTTTTTTTTTTTTTTTGAAACACTCTGTATTATAAAATCGTTAATGTCGTAAATTATCAGAAAGAACCGAATATACTCGAAACTCGTATAGAAAAATGTGTATAGAAATTTCATCATCATTATGCAAAACTTTACTAGTGTTATATGTATTTTTAATATTTTTTTATACTGTTTACTATTCTTTCGATTAATATTAGTATTTCGTTAATTGATTTTCGTAATTTATTACGCGGTTTATTTATTTATTTATTTTTATTCTTATTTTAATCGAACATTTCGTTTGGCACATCTGTCAGTCGTTTTGCTTCGATTTCAGTAGCCGAAATATTTATTACAATTCATATATAAATTACGAAAAAAAATATATACATATAATTTTAATTAATATTCACGGAATGTTCGCCGTCTATTTTCTTTTTGCATTCTTCTTCGTCATAGTAAAAAAGAAAATATTTTGTATGAATTCCATTCTTCCACCCATTCTTAAAAAATATAAGCTGCGTTCACAATGAATGTTTAATGTTATAACACTAATATTTTTCTATAAACAAAATAAATTAATAATATTATAGTACTTTTGAATCTATTTTTTTTATATTATTTTTTATTTCTATCTAATATTGCAAAATATGCTATAAAATCGACGTTGCTCAGTACTAATCGCTTTCATCATCGCCTTAAAACATTTTCAATGTTTTCACTATCGTTTTCCATTTTTTTTTTATTTCATCCTTTTTACGACTAGGTCGAAATTTTAGACACGACTCCCGTTTAAAGAACGATTAAACGTTAACACTTCTAAAACGCGATATAAAAAAAAAACCGTCCGTTCTCAGATAACGTAAGATCTTAAATCAATAGATTTAACTACGTTTCTCGACCATTCCTTTTATTTTTCATATATATATATTATATAATAATAAAAAAACTAGAAACCGACCTCGGCTCGGTTATTTTTTAACGAGAGGTGAAGATGAATCGTAAAATGTTGTGGTCCGATGATAAATCTTGTCCCGTCATCCGATCCTGTTTGCTTAATCATTATGAACTACCGTAATACACCCAGTTTTGTACGAACGCTTTGTTTGCAAATTACACATTATATTATTAATAATATTATACGAGTCCCCCTTTATCCAACGTCCCCCTCCCTCCGCACCGATCTCCTCGTGCCCCCCCCCCCTCCTCCACAAAAGCGTGTATATATTGATTAATAACTGGCTAATGTAAATTAGTATATTTTTTATTCATATTTTAATTATGCGCATTCGTAATTGTGTGACACCCGCGGTGGTCTCGCCGCTAAAGCCGTACAAAATCGCAGTGCGAATTTCGGGTTTAGATTCCGGTGCGTCACTGTGTGCGTGTGTGTGTGTGTGTTTTTTTTATTTTAATTTAGTAAATTACATATTTTTTTATTCTATATATTTTAATTTAAAAAAAAATCATTCCATATCGTATTAAATTTATTAAATAAATATCAACGAAATATATATTTTTTTTAATTGTATATATATTACGACTATTACATGTATAATTATGGCTAAAATTGAAATTAAGGTGAGGTTATTAATATATGATATTAGGAATTCCATTGAAAATAATAAAAAATACATTTATTTTTTTAATAATTATTAATTATCAATTCTCTTTTTAATATTTTTTTTTCAAGAACTATCTTTTATTAAATATTTTCAGTTTAGAGTGAATTCATTATATAATTCTAATATTTTAACATTTATAATATGTACATATCTATGTTCATTATTAATAAATATGTATTAGTGTTGTTAAATATATATTTTTTTATATAATAATTTCACCTCAATGATTTAAGACTATATTAAAAATATTATATGCTGAAATTTAATAGAAAGTTGTAAGAGAATATAAAAAGAATCACAAATTATTAAATTATCAAAATCTACCTTTTTTCAGATATTTTATATTTATTTTATACATCTAATTTACTTTCATTAATAATAATTATATGATCATTAATTTCCTTTATGAATTTATAATGATTTTTAACATTGTTATTAAATCAATATTTTTATTTAATACCTGCAACGATTTAAATCGCCATATATAAATATTACGAATCGTATTTATGTATATTCTTTTTCTCAATTAGCGCACGGAAAGAAAGAAAGAAAGAAAGACACGATTAAAATTTTGATCTTTCGCATTGTAATATATATATTTTTTTTCATTTCACGATCAATTAATACACTTTGATCGCTTTCGAGATTTACGACGATCAGATAACAAATAATTAAGAAGTTGGGAGTCCATCGGATCGATGGAAATTAACGCGTTTTTTATGCAAAGCGCGCGCAACTCCTTCGAAACTCGGGAGTCAACCCAGGAGTTCGCCTTTTTTCTTTATTTTTATTTATATTTATTTTTTTTCAAGGGGGGGGGCATCCCGATTAATTTATTACGCGTTCGAATTTACATACCCGTCTTTGGGTTTTTGAAAGATTAAAAAAAATATATAGTGTACTTTTTTTTCTTTTGGTCGTAAGAGAAGAAAGAAATAAAAATAAGGAAAAATGTAAAGACAAACGAACGCATGAACCGGCTTATTTAAGCTCGCGCATCATACGGAGTTTTTAATTAATTTTTCGAGTTCCGTGAAGTAGTAGCTAAAAGCTTTTTAATTTTATTTTTTTTTACTTTTTGTACGCCTATTTTTATATCTTTTTATATTTTTGATTGATTTAATAATGCTATGTTTTTTAATAAATACAATGAATTTCTGCTATTTAATTTTATACGCAATACATATTTTCGAATACATAATTTAATTCACTTACAATATTTTTAAATATAGTTATATATTTAAATTAGAAAATTTTCGAATCATTTACCATATATCAATTACGAATATATTTATTTTTTTTAACATTGAATGCTTATTTTAAGCATCATATGCAAGAATGTTCGCGTTTCGTTGTAATCTTAGATATTTTTTTTATCGATTTTCAGACGCCACAATAAAATTTGTTTATTAGTATTATTTTTTATTTGTTATAATTTTATCCGCGACGTGTATTCGAATCGGACGCGATTTTGCAGCGAAATTTCTTTTATTGGCAGTAGCTTTCACCGTTTGCCAGTTTATTGTTTCAGCCGTTATAAATTTATAACGATCGTTTTCGTAAAAACTAATGCGTTACGTTTCATTCGCGTGTGCTTTTTATTGTTTATAACCGAATTGCACACGAATATCCGAAAAATTTACTTTTTTTTATAATATCAAAAAATATATATATATTCAACATATTTGTGATATCATAAATTAAAAATAATTCTGACGAAATTGTTTGTAGATATAAATCATTTATATAGGTAATCAAATCTTTATATAAATATTGGAAATCTTTTGCGGTTTTTTTTTTATATAACCGTAGTTAAATTTTTATAGAGCTTTGATTTTATATTAATAATATTTATAGTACGTCACATTTATTTCAATTGAAAAATATGAAATACATTTCATAATCGCAATACGATCGAAAATATTCTATATATATCAAACATGAAATATGATAAATTGCATTCTTTTACTTTCATTCATCATTCTTTTGTATATATTATATAAATTTGAAAAATACGTTCACAAACTTTCGCGCGTTACACATTCACAAATTTACATCGCACTCTTAAACGAACACAAAAGTCACATACAAGTTCGTTTTTTCCTTCATTTTCATCTTCGATATATATATATATATATATATATATATATATATATTTCTTTTTTTTTGTCACGCGATCTCCACTCAATGCAAAATCGCGATTAACGACGACGAAAAGGCGCAAAAGCGTAATCATTCAACACGCGAAAGCCTCCGAATGCCGACATTTCGACACTTCATACGAAAACGTCGTAAACGACGTTCGATTCGCACGAAATCGAAGACCTTTCGAAAATCGCGGAAAAAATCGCGCAAAGTTCCGATTGCGAACCGGATTTTTTCGGAAACGTGGCAATGGAGGATTTTATTCGTTTATTTGCTTTAATGGAAGTGTGCGTTATATAGAGTTTCGATCTTCTATATATATTTATATATAACGTCGTCCATTTTTTTATTTTCATTATATATATATATATATATATATATATATATATATATATATATATATATACATTTTCTTTTATTTTTGAATTTTTTTTCCTATCTTAGAGTAATTTTTTTCTCGTTACGTCAGCATTTTTCTTTCGTTTTGCGGTCACGTAATTTCTAATCCGTGCCGATAAAATTCGACCGCGATGTGTATTTCGTACCAATCTCTACCGAATTGTATCGGATTTTGGTTTTTTTTTTGATATTCTATTTATTTTTATTTTTGATTCTATATGTACGGCTATATTTATTATGAACGACCATATAAAAAGATACGCAACTTCATCGCTTTTATTATATTTATTTATAGTCGAAACACGCTTCAGTTTAATATTTACCTCGGTTCGTGTGTTTATATGTATGCGTGAAAGCTTATCGTTCGCTTTATATGAATATTGAAATATTTTTTTAATGCTTTGATTTTTTTATATATATATCAATATAATTTTGATAGATCAATATATATATATTTTAATATTTTTAATTTAAGATGTATATATTGATTTATTTATGATATATTTTATTACATTGTGACGTCTTTCCATTGAAGTAATTCATTACAGGACATTAGAAGTTCATTCAAAATATTTCTTATTATCATTCAATCCCAAGCTTTAAATTCTTCTAATATATTTATTTTAACGATTTTAGCCTTCATATATCAGATTCAATGTGTCGTATTTTCCACCTTTTATAATGTGTTCCAAGTATCACATTTCTTTCTTTGATTAAAAGCATGAGTTATGTATTATCATATAAACATATTTAAATTATATACGAATATCATTTTCACTATGAAAATTGAAAAATATGCGATGCACGTTTTATATTATTAAAAGACTTTACGTAGCAGAGAAATCTTATTAAATTTATATCAAATAGTGTCAGTATTGTATCGATGGCTGAAAAGCTTTTACGACAAACGAAATGTGATATTGCAATAAATATAATATGAAGTTTCAACATTGAAAGTTAGCACAAGACGGAAAAGTCTTACGTCTTTGTGTTTTCAAACGTGTTAACATCTGATATGTGCGGACATGTGAAATAGTACTTTTTCCGAGGAAAACGCATGCAACACTCGCAATATTTTCCACATTCATATAACGTATTACGTCACATTTCATTATATCACGTTACGATATACGTATAACGTAGATATTATATTAATCCTTTTGACGCTATCAAATTTTCACGTCACGTAATACGTGCCCGTATACGTGTGACGTCTTCAAAACATTTTTAATGTGCGACATATATCGTCTTTTATCACGCGTCTAATGATGATAAATATATTATTTTTTTGATATATCATATATAAAATACAATATATTATTTTAAATTAATTGATATTTTTAATAGTTGAATAGGTTAATGTTTAATCGTCTGAATATTGTGTTCCTAATTAGCTACTAGTTTCTGTAGAAAATTATCATAAGTCATAAACCTCAAAAAGAGAAATCTTTTAAAGCTATCTTATTAAAATAAACGATGAATATTAATATTTGAATTAATACAGTAATATTTTACGTCGTTTATATTGAAAATTGCTGAAATTAAACGATAAATAGATTGTATAAAATATGATATAACAAAAAATGGATTTTAATATCAATGATACATACTACTTTATATAAATCAATTGAATCATTTTTAATCAGAAATGAATATTTCATTCTCGTCAATAATATTCAAGGATTTGAATTTGCGACTAAAGTTTGAACTTTATCTTTTTGATATTAATATTGTTCATTATCAAAATAATTGCTGTGGATTTTTCAAAATACATATATATCGATATATTTCTCTTACATTACATTTTGAACACGGATTTTTATATTATGTAAATCGAAGAAATCGGGTTAAGTTTACGTATTCTAACTACAACATCTGTGTACTTGTGCCTTTTAAATATTAATATAAAATCATGCCTTTGCTCGTGTAAGTTGTTTTCTTCGCGTAATAAATTCGACTCTATACAAGTATTATATATATATATATATATATATATATATATATATATATATATATATATATATATACAATATATTCGTTTTTCGTTCTTTGCCTTTAAATGATAAATAAGAATCATTTTATTTCGAACATTCGAGTTTACGGTTCGGAAAACATTTTACGTCGAACCGTTCGTTTTTATGTCGTTTTCCGAATTCGGACGGAAAAGCGGAAGTCGAGTTTTTATTATTAAAACGCTTTTCCACGCTCTTCGTTTCTCCTTTGCATGACGCGTAAAACATTTTTATTGTAGGAAACACGCGCACTTATATTATATATTTTTTTTTCTATATATATATATATAATTCATACATTTTTTATATTTCAATGCGAATTTTTAAACGGATTATAAATTTCAATGCATTTTTCCAACCTTTTTCCATATGAATTATTATAACCTTTAACTGTTTTCAAAAAAAAGCCATTAATTTTACCCATTTTTCGAAGAAAAAATTACCGTCTATTTCATATAAACAACTGCTAAATAGAAAAATGTATTCTGACATTTCTTAATGGATTTTTTTCTCTCTTTATTAGTATCATAATACATTCACTTTCCTATATTATGTTAAGAAAAATAAGAATATAAAATATCTAAACAATAAAACGTGCAAAAATGAAATATTGATATTAACAACATCGACTCGAAATTTTAACACTGATCAACAATATTACGCTTGAATTTCCAATTTTCATCGTTGTTTTTCCTTTTCGATATCCATTTTATTTTCTGCGAGTTTAAAATTCGTCGCGAACGCGTCGGTCGTAAAGTGTTAATTTATTTTTTCCCTTCTCTTGCTTGAAATGTTCCCTTTTTCATCCCTTTTTCTTGCGGCGAAAAATAACAAAATAACGAAACATCGGAGTCTTCCCCATCACTTTTAAGGACGCCTTTTGCCGAAATGCATAATTTACGTTGAAGCATCTCGAATTAAACCACCCCCGTTGTATTTTTTTATATGTATGCGTATTTAACGACAGTGAGGGTTGAAAACTTGACATATAAAACCAGAAATTTCATTATATTATATTAATAGTATTAATTCTATGGAGTTCGAATAAATTCAAGCACAGATTCGGCAGAAAGCCGTCATAATTTCCGCCAGCAAATTCTATTGTTTCTCTCTTTGCAGCTAGCTACACATAATTCAAGTATTAATTTTAATATATTATATATATCGTATTAAAATAAAATTTATTGACTCGGATAATCCATGTCTTATATTCATATATTTTTTTTATTTAAATTAAAATAATGGTTGCAGTCCCTGAATTATACCAAAACCCCTCACTGCGGAATGTGAAAGACGAGAGAAATGGGCTTGAAAGGAGGAAAAATTGGTGTAAAAACCCGCGGATGAGAAGATAAAAATACCATCGTTCTTTTTTCTTCATTTTTCTGTAAAAAGAAAGCATTTTCCAAGTGCGGAAGGGTGGACAAATGCCTTCTCCGACGAAACAGATAATCTCCTTGGACGCATTTGTAATTCTATGCTTTTTATTATTTTTTTTTTTCAAAAATAACACGAACGAATAGAATCCACCAGTATTTTCTTCTTTTCTTTCGTATTTTTTCCATATAAAAAAATAATATTAATATATACTACAGATATAATAATTAAAGTTATGATGATTGTCTTAGAGTGCTTGGGGTTATTATTTCTTATCTCTTCGCATAATTAAAAATTGTACAACAACCCCAAACATTTTAAAATTAGATTGTGTTTTTATTCCATTAGAGACGATGATCTTTTAATTTAGTTATATACCGAAATTATATTTTATTCATTATACTATATTACATTTCGTTATATAATAAAATATTTTAAATTGTGATGTTTATTCAACAACCTTGAATATTATGTCCTAACATAATAATTATTTAAAATATACGATTAAATACTGGACCAGATATAAAATAAACTATTTAAGATAACGTTCTACCAAATCGAGCGCATATTTTCCAATAAAAACCAGATAACATTCACAAAGATAACGTTTTGAATCGATCCGGTTTTAATTATCATATATTTAAAACACATTTTTTTTTTAATAATAGAAATTTCATTGGCGCCTCTTTTGAATTTTTCATTCGATAATTTTAAAAAAATCGCAAGAATTTTTATCACCACCGATATTATTATTTTTGGAGGGATTGTAAATCTTAAAAAATGCCACTTATATATGGCGGTCGCAGATTAGAGGGGTTCCAGCTCATTTTTTTTTCTTCTCCTGCGGCACAAGGGTGTAATTTTTTGGTCTACGAAAATGGAAACGTTTTCTTTTTTTTTTCATTTCGAGGGGTGGAAAATTATACCGACGTTCGCATTAAGGGGGCACTTTTCGCCACAAATTATTTCACAATTACGAATTTTCACGTTTTCGGAAATGTCGAAAGATATTGTGTCGTGAACGATAAAAAAAATATATTTTTCATGGATATAATTTAATTTTATTTTCAAACTAATTTCAAAATATGCTATCAAATCATATTATGAACGTCTTATTTCCGATTCTTTGTAACAAACGTATTATAATATTTTTCTCATATATATTTTCTAGGATACGTTACGAACGAATAACTCTAATAGATAAGCTAATTCAATATGAGGAATTATTAATTTAGCAAGCTTATCCGTTCATTCACCAATCGAATTACGATCGATTATCGAATGGTAAGGGGATAGATATACTGACTTTTCTTTTATCTATAAGAAATTCTCATTTTCTACAAGAATATATATATATATATATATATATATATATATATATATATATATATATATATATATATATAACATTATAATAATAAACGATCGAATCGTATTCGTATGACGAGATAGATTCTCATCTTTTATGAGTTACGGTTATGGACATGTGGAATTATTTACGGAATTTGTGCCGGAATCGGCGTCCCGCGGTCGCACAGCACGATGTGGATCCAGCTTTACGATCCATCAGTCAATAAATGTACGGTCAGATAATGATGCCCGGAGACTGGGAAAAACGGCTTCCAGCATTTAACTTCGATCTCTAATCTGCGCCGGGAATCGAACCCGCCCCGAAACCGGCTCCTCGAAACGCACATAACTATAATTCAATTTAGAAATAAATATTATACTTACGTATTGGCGATATCGTCTTGTGAATTTTATCCACGATAGGAATACAGTTGGATCCCGTATCTGATTTTCTCTATTGTTTTCCCTATTTTCATATATATATATATATATATATATATATATATATATATATATATATATATATATATATATATATTATGTAATCAAATTTACTTTAATTTTCAATAATAAAGCTTTCATTAACATTATATTACTATCGATTCTATTGAAATTCAATAGGTTTTTCTCATATATCAAATTATTATTTATCTATCATTTATTTTAACATAATTAATTATTTTTTCTGATATTAAGTACTCAAAAATATGGCAATGATTTTAGCGCTTTTATTACGTATCAAATAAAGCTTCTTCATATATGACTATTTAATAAATAAATAACACAGAGTTAATTATGCAATTTATTTAATTCAATCGATTTGAACGAAATTCATAAGTATATTATTTATTGCAAAAATATTCTAAATGACATTTTGAGCACTTTAGGATTTTCATATCCTTATAAAATATCTCTTTATCAATATTTTTCCAAAACTATATAACATTGCTTTTAAATATTATAAAATATTTTAGTACAAAAGTCACATCTTTCACATACAAATATAATTTTATAAAGCTCTAAATATGAAAATTAGACTTGTACCTATGAATACATGATTTGTTTTATCATATAAGCGTGGTCCCACTGTATCAATAAAAAAAAGATACGAAAGAATCAAAAATAGTTATCGTTTCTGCTGTCAATAAAACGCTGCTGCAGATTCGTATCGTCTCCGATTGTAACAATGAATTATGGTATATTTTATAACGCTTTTCGTATTCAAATAACGTTTTAACGTTACTTTCCATATAATAAAATTTAATAAATACAACATACACATAAAAATAATAATATTAAAAAAAAACGTTTTCTAATCATTATCTATATATACTATATACTATATATATATATATATATATATATATATATATATATATATATATATATATATATATTATTTATATTTTTTTATCAGAGCCACCGTAGCTTTTTTTCAACTCGTTCCATTTCGTTTTTTATGATTAAATTTAAACGGCCAATATGCATATAACATACGATCGTATTTTAAACGATAATCGTGAACTGAAACGAATTCGTATCGAATAATAGGATTTTGAATATTTTATAATGACCGTTTTCGTTTCAGTTTCATTTTTGCATATATTTCACATTCGAAATATTTATCGTATCGCTAATATTTAATATTGCAGAAGAAACTCGTAATGGGCGGGTTTTTGATGGTTCGCTCGTATATCGTGGTGAATATGTATACTCGTATTCGATATATAGGCGTTCATTAATTGAAATATGTTTATTTAATGTTTATGTTTATTTATATGTATATATTTTCGAAATTGGCTATTTGATTGGAACTTTTCGATTTATGCGTTAAATATATTTATTGCGTCATTCGTATTTAACGAATAATCTACGAATATTTTCTATTACAAATTGTTGATAAAATTATACATATTCTGAACTTGAATATTTTTAATATCAATTCTCTATTAAACAAATACTATGAATATATCAAAATATTTTAATATATATATATTAACTCTAGTCTTGGATTGAATTTTTGTTTTTTTTAAGATCTAAATTTAATTTTCTTTAAATTATTATATTATTCTTGTATATATTTCGGATTGTTATTATAAAATTATTCGAATATATTGAATAGTTAGTTAAAATGAAATCGATTTTATACAGTTATAATGTATTATTTAAATACAAACAACACTTGAAACTTATCGATTAAATTCTCTAACTTACTTCAAGTCGCAAGTGTTCATAACAGTATATTATTCAATTAATTATATAATATTAAATCACAATACAAGTATAAGTTTTAATTTAAAAATATACAAAAATATAGAATAATATATTAATTCTAAAAAAAATGGAAATTTGTTTGTAGAATACATGATACGAATACAATTAAGAAAGAAAAATATAATTAATATTTTTTTCCTCAATCGTCGGTTCATAGAATTGAGGCTCAGCGTCTTTGAAGACGATTAATTCTTCGAAATGAACAAAACACACACACACACACACACACATATATATATATATATATATATATATATATATATATATACTAAAAAAGGCATGTGAGGATTAAAAAAATAAAGAAAAAAATCGGCAAGAGTCAGTAGCTTGATCATCATCGCGCGGTAGCACTCGCAAAACACGAGCGGCGAAAAGGTTAAAACCGATAATATTGTGTGTGGCCCGCAAGTGGTGAGCGTGAGCCCCCGCATATCTCAGATAGTGGGGCCCGTTTCGTTTCGTGTATTCACCAATATAACACACCAATAAGATGTACATAATGGTATCCAGTTTTTGAATGTTCGCCACCCGAAAAAGATAAACAATCTTAGAAGTGGCCGCCTTCGTTCCGCATCACGCCATAATCGCGCAAAAACATCGACCTCGTTCAAAATGATGATTAAAAAAAAACAAGTGTATTTAAATCTAATGTTGATATCGCGAATTCGTACTAGAATTTTGGATCAATTATTATACTTTCAAACGTGAACATGGATACTAGACTCTAGAGATGCGGTGCTACTGGAAAATGCTTAGAATATCTTGGACTGACAAAGTGGTAAAAATTAGGTTTTGGAGAAAGTTATAAAAACACCAGAAATACTAAAAAATGGTTAAAATAAAAAAAATGCAATACCTTTTCTACATCTTGATAAATGATAAATACAGTCTTCTCGAGATAATTTTGAAAGGAAAAAATCAATAGGAAGACGTCAAAATTGTCGTTAGTTTAACTGTTTGTCGATAGAACTAGTGTCAAAAGCATCGTTAGCAATGTAGATCGTCAACCTTCTCGAGGAGACGGCGCGAAGAAGAAGATTAGATTTTCATTCCAAGTCGCCTTCAGCTGCACCCAATCACCTTAGAAGAAGAGCTAGAAAGTGATTTATTGTATTTATTATTTATATATATATAAATATGTACGTATATATGAATTCAGGATTATAATGACGGTTGTGTGTATGCCTTGAGATGTTGGCGATAGTGAAGCCTCCCAAGGCGCGTGCTGCCGCCGGCGAATCTGTTATCGTTGGCTCGAATCCCCGGCACCGGTCTTAACCCGACCCCGAACATTACCATTACCATCGCGGATATACTCGTGATACTCATAATTTGCGTTGCAACTTGGTATCTTTTGCTCGTTCGGCGGCTGCTGATGCTGCTTCGCATACCTATCGGCCTACACTTTTTCCTTATGCTGCTACCATCTACTTACTCTAAAATCGCATTTTGCTTCAATGCAACTCGATTCGTACTTTATTCCCACGATTTGTGCAGTCGTATTTAAAATCGAGTGCGATATGGCTTTGTTTGAACACGCTTTTTTATAAATATATATATGTGTGTGTGTGTAGTACATTTAATCGATCGAACAAATGTGTATTCCGTTGACCGACTCCATACTTGCACATTTACGAGTCGGCGCTGTTAAAACAATGAACGATCGTATCTACGAATAACCCATATATTGCATGTGGCTTCTTTTTATTTATTTTTTTTTTTTTTGTATGGTATACCTCCATATATCGGAGGGTAGTTGATCAGTGCGGTTTTATTACGTTACGTATAGTAAATTTGTAATTATCGCGATAATCCTCTGTAATTATTTGTATACTTAGAGCCGTTCGTCGAGGCTTAGATCGTATCGGATTACGTTAGGTTAATGCGAAGGTTTATTATTGACCGGTATGCTAACGTGAACGATAAATTGCATCGTGATGAATTTTTTTTTTCTTACTAAATTTACTACGAGCATTATCGTATAAAATAGCAAATTAATGCTTCTGCTTTTTCATATCATCGTTTTCCATATATAAATATGGATTTGTTGAAAAAAAAACTTCGTCTTGATAAGCATATATTATCGATATAACATTCGTTTTAAATATATTGATTTTAGATTATTTTTCAAAATTATTTTAGACAATCTAAATTTTAGTAAAGTAATTTAGTTTATATATACATTTTTCTTTTTTTTTATTATTTAAAATTTTGAGTGCTGACTATCAAAATTCTAAAACAAATTCTTCTTTATATTCTCTATAAAAAGACATTTACTTTGTTCTAAACCATTTTATCTTTCATAAAAATAAAATTATCTTTCAAGTATTAATCAAATATTTTTATACGTATATTTAGTTTGTAATTTATATATATATATATGAATACTTATATGGAATTAATGTTGATTTTTCTTTTGTTTCAGGTGAGTTAACACTTTTTAAGTGGCCTGTAAATATTTTATAACGTTCGTCCCATCCCACAACTTCGGGTCTTCGACCAGGAAAAGCGACTGCCGCGGCAGTTAAGGTTAGATTTTATTTCCACGGAACTTTTTCTCTAAGCGGGTGGAAATTAAAAAAAACGCAGTATGAGAAAAACTACGGAGCAAAGAAAGTAAGTATAAAGAAATCGTCTCGCCGAAGGGTGGAAAAAAAAAGTTGGTTCGGTTCGCTCGTGAAAATATTTTATCCCGAAAAACTTTGCGAGCATCTGTTTCGAGTCGTTCTTTTTAAATTTAGTGGCGTTTGTAGTTGCCTCCGAAATCTACGACGTTCCACACTTTTGGCTCTTTTTTTTGTTTTTGTTCCACCGCCGGTGCCTCGGAAAATTGCACTTCGCTAAGTATGTGGTAATTTGTGGAAAGTGCATTTTCACATTTAGCGTATCGAGGCCGTTTTATGTTTTAACACTAATGTTTGTCGACCGAACGGACGACGCTAACGGAAAACTGCGAAGGCAACCCAGACGTCGTTATCATGGATATTTTATTTCACTATGTCTAGATTTTTCTGCACGTTTTTTTTTTATATTGTGAACAAAAAAATCGATTTTCGAACGAGTGCACTGTTTCGTACCGGCGTCAGTGGTGCATTTTCGATTTGAACCTTTGTTGTGTTCGGAATAAAAATAACAGTGGAGCACACAAAAAATAATAATAAAACTGTGAAGAATCAGGATTTGTGCAGACTTTTATGTTCGTGTTGGAAGAAGAGAGACGGTATCGTGGTTGTTGTTTGTTCGGATGCAATATATCCTAGAGGCGTCCGTTCGGAAGGCTTTAGCGCGGAACAAACAACGGATGAGAGTGTCATTGGAACGGATGCTGTCCCAACAGTCACTGCAACAGGATGCCATTTTATGAAAAATGTTTCAAACGCAAACCGACCCCTTTTACGATTTCCGCATTCGATTCTCTTGTATGCACAGTAGATTTTTTTTTTGTGATATTCATCGACAAAGTCAACACTTTATCTAAAATTATTTAATATATAATGGACCCGCGTGTCATTATATCATTAGAAGTACTATATATCTAGATTAAATTGTGAAAATAAAGTTGCATTTGACAATAAAAAAATGTTCCACCACCACGAACCTTGCACCGGCACTATCATTTTACATAAATATTTTTTTTCATACTATAATAGCTATTTTTTTTATACTCCAATTCATCATAAGTCCTCTGTAAATAAATTTTATTACGCACGTCATATAAATATCCGAACGTCCTCGACTCTGCAGTAGCTCACCGAAATTTATTTTATCCTTTTCCGAGCGAAATTATCATACATTACCGAATGAAGTCCGTATCACACGGTTTGCTCATCATACATGTATGAAGCTACGAATTTATTTTCGCCGTGTGTAATGAGCGAAGCTTTCATCATATCTGCGAGGGCTGGTGGAGCTTTTTTTGTTTTTTGTTGCCCTCTTTATTTTTTTTTGCCCGGCTCGAGATTTACGCTCCTCCACCGTATGATTTATTTTTATGATCCGAAAAACAAATTGGCCAGTTCCGTTCGGACATTTTTACATGCATACACTCTTTTTTATGTATACATCTTATCGTCTTAAACGAAATAGCCACTTGAATTGAATTATTTATTGTGCACTCGTCTGCGAACTCATCGTCAGCTAGCAAGTTTTCTTTTTATTCCATCTTCATACCGTTATGGTTGCTTCTTGGAAATTCTAGATTATCCCGGTGCTAACTCGTAAAAATAATAATACACCATACGAATATGCAATATCTATGTCGACACAAGTCATTAATATGAATTAATAAATTTGTCACCGTCTTCACTAATCCGCTTGGCAAACATTCCACGACATATCTGTCGTCGAACATGCGATATATAACATCCAGTATTATTTCGATACGACTAAACGGATGACAAATGTACGAAACCACTACACTTCGAAATTGTAAATATGATGACTGTTTTTTCTTTTTATTTTTGACCTATTAATGCGAGAGGTTGTGGTCTCACAAGTGGATCTTTTGATGGATTATTAAGCGCAGGCGTCTCTCAGATGGGATACGGTTGAGTGATTTTCAAATTGAACCATGTGCTCATATCTAATGTCGAGTGTTAAATCTCATGAGAAAGAGGACAAATTAAGTCCTTTTATTTTATTTTTAATTTTTGTTAGTCTAAAGCGATTTATAATATTGTATTGCAAGATATATTGCTTTTAGGTACACTTATAAAATAAAAAATATTTTTTTGATCGATGATTTCATTTCTATATTTATAAAATTGTTGAAAAATAATATTTTATATATGAATTTATATTTAAAACTGGTCTACAATTATGAAACTGCTAATAGACATGCGAACATAACTCATGTGGTTCACAATAATGCGACTTTTTATCACTCTTTCTCCCCCACAAAAAAAAGCGCCGAAGAGATTCTCAGATCATTAAAGAGTCTCCACGTTGTTGATTAAAGACTTTTTGTTTCAAAAAGCACGACATCAAAAAAAAACAAAATAAAAATGAGAAAAAAGCGACTCTGTTGCTTGTCGCCGTTAGACAGACATTCGCAACTTTTGTAGGGACGCCAAGCTTTGGCGTGCGGGAGCTTTTAATGGCGCGTATCCGACGAAAAAAACAACGCAGTGTCGCGTTTTGCGCCAAAACAACGCGACAGGGTCTCGTTTTTGACAATCGAGGGGGATGAGTCGTCAGACAGACATCGGAAAGGGTACTGGAAATGGGGTTCAGGGGGATGTTTTTAGTTCGGCAGAGTCCCTCATAAAACCCTCTGTCTACAACCGGCGTCCCTTTCGCCGACGCCAACTTGCATACATATATCCGAAATATATATATATATATATATATATATATATATATATATATTATAGGGGGACGAATAAAACAGTTGTGCGCCCTTGCGTGAAATTAGCACGGGGCCGCAAGGGTCGAATTATTTTCACAACATTAGCATAAATAAATCCGTTTTCGCTAATAAAAATAATGAAATGTGGCCAAGTTCACAAACTTAGCTATCCGTTCGCTTCTTACGACCTACGCTTATGAGATTCATCGTTTTTATTTACAACCTCGTCGAAGTACACATTTATATATATATATATATATATATATATATATATATATATATATATATATATACGAATTTATCAAATTATATTCAATAATTTAAAATTGCCTTAATTGTTCTATAAATCTAGTGAAGTCGAGTTAATAGAAAAACGTACTATGTCCATTGTTAAGGGATGTATATATGCATTTGTACTGTAAATGAAACAACCCCGCCTGCACGCGAACATCATAAACTGTGAATCGGTAGTCGATGAGTAGCAAATTCCTATAGGGTTGGCGTGTCGTAGTTCGAATCTCGAATCAACTGCCCCCTTCATATTGTTAAGCCGAATTGTGCAGCCCCCCGTCGTAATACAATTATAAATATTCATGAATTTCCCGCAATCGCGTCGGATTATTGCAAGTGCCGCATTGAAGTCGAAAAAAAAATATTATATATAATATAATATAATAAAACACAGCAACGAAAAAAATTTTTTTTTATTGTATTATATTTTTTTTATCGCCATTTACGACCGGGTTCGACTTACGACCGTCGTCGTCTAAATTATACCTTGGATTTCGATCTTTCTTCGTCGACGATCGGAAACGGAATCGAGAGCTCGTTGTAAAAAAGCAAATATACAATCGTTGTAATTTTATTCGGTACTTATACGAGTGATTTTTTTATTATTATTACCGTGCCCTTTTTTGTGTTTTATTAGTAACAGAGCTTTTATAACAACAGGGATGGGAGGGGGGGGGGGCAGAAATATTTTATAAGTGTTTCTTACCGTTTTATGTTTTAGAAATCGTACGAATTCGCTTCTAAATTAAAATATTAATGTATCGTAGATTTTAAATATAGATTTTATTGTCTCATCGAATTTCAAATTATCGAAACGTTTCGGAATTATGGACGGCGAGAGAGAGATTTTCTCTTGTAGAAACAGCTTTTGTAGGCTTTATAAATCTCGCACGATAATTGTTTTACAGCCAGCCATCAGTCTGTCCGTATAAAAGTCGAAGGGGCACGGCTAACCCCCGTCGTACTCGGACGGGTTAATTTATTGCGCATAAAACGATAAATCTTTGGCCATTTTTGCTCCGTCGTAAACAAAGCTCGTTTTATTGTCTCGATGCGACGTTTAAAACAATAAGGAATAATACGCGCTTACACACTCAAAAACCGTCGTCTTTCCTTTCATCATCATATATTTTTTCAGTCTTTCAAGTTTGTCTGTATGTATATGAGTAACCCTCTTTATGCAACTAGATAAAAATTAATTTTACCCTGTCGGAAACGTCAGAGTTATTTTAATTTTTTATATATATATATATATATATATATATATATATATATATATATATATATATATATATATATATATATAAACTAACATTTTCACATTATTATTTACTTTTAAACAATTCACATTAGTATATAAAATTTTCTTTATTTTTTTTTATTATAGGCATTTTATGGTGATTTCGATTAATTTAAGTTTCGAAGTTTGCACATATTCATCTGCTATATAGGCAATAATGGTATATAATAATGGTCGATTTGCGTGATTCATCGTTCCGTATATACGAAAGACTTTAGGGGGTACAAAGCAATGCTCTCATTAATTAAAAACTGTTGCTTTTAATTCTCATGGGATTTGCATCCCTTCGAAAAATAAACGAGTATTAGCTATTTGTGCGAATTTATGTTTTGCTTTTACATCGAGGGGGTTGAAAATGGGAACGGTCGACGTGTTAATAATATTTATGAGATTTTTGTATTACAGTATTTTCTTGCGATAATGCATCTCCCTTACAATTTTAAATTAGAATACCGTTGCTCATTTATTTGCTAATGAGTGAATTATTTTTTCTTTTAATTAGTTATTTCTCTATTTTTTATTTCACATTTTCCATTTAATCCTAAAAATCCTTAATATAATATTCCTGATGTTTATACAGAAATAAGTAATTTATAATTTAATTTTTTTTACTTTTAAAATAATTTAATTGAATTCGATCATTAAGAACTTCAAAAATTGTGAATAAGGACGTCATATTAAACATGCATTATTTGTGCGACTAACTAACTCTTACACTCGTTCTCATGCACATAAATTACTAGAGAATGTTTTGATGATTTCTTACATTTTTCAATAATCAATTTTTATTCTTAATATAATTTTAATATAGAGGAATAAATCATTAATTATTTATATTTTTATAAATATTAAAATCATTAAAATATGTGCAGTAATTACACATTGCCATAACGTTAAGATCAACATTCATATAAAAAAAGTTATTGTAATATATTACGAGTAAGATTATTATTTTTTTTTTAATTATCAACATTGATAAAATTAAATAGCGATTCTAGTAATTATTTTCCAATATTAACATATAAAACGAGACTCGCGTGAGAGGCGAATCGATTGCGTTGCACCGACATTTATATAGACTCATTAGTCGTCAATCTGCGGGCCGCGGTCCCATGTGACAAAATCGAACTCGACATGTGGCCGTTTACCGATTATTCCTAAACATTTCAAAAAGAGAGACAGAGAGTGAATACAAACCTAGGACCCCCCATTGTAACGTGAATAATTTATGCGCATCGTAACTAACTTTAATGCAACTCGATCCGTTGAACATTGATTAATTTTAACCGTATTATTATTATTATTATTATTGTGTTTTGTGTGTGTATGTGTGTTTATTATTTATATACACGTAATACGAAATAGTTTCAATTGGGGATTGTCAGGTAGCCGAGCGTGATATTTTAGACTGGTCGTACAAGGGTTAAAAATCGCGATATTGTAACATTTGTTGATTTTAACGCACGAATCGGTAAATTCGATCCATTCGAAATGTTGTTTGCGGTTTTAACAATTCTCAATGTTGGCATAATGTTGATATTTTACTCTAAATATTAGTATGTATAGTATATTAATATTTTATTAATCCTATTATCTATATTTTTGAATATAAAAAAGTTAATGCGCAGAATTAAAAGAAGAATGAACTTTTTTTGTCGCCTTCGTTAAGATTTTTTTCTATTACGAGTTTTTAATAAGGGGTTGAATTAATCACCCGTAATGTCAAGGCGATTTTCTCCTTTCGTTTTCGTTTTCCACCGGATGATAATCTGCGAAGCGACCGGTTAAGCGAAATTAATCATCTTTCCTTTCAACCGTCAGTGGAAAATCCAAAACTGTCACAGAGCTTAAACGCTCAACGCCCGTCTTAAACGATAACCTTCGAAGCTTCCGACTCCGTTTAGAAAAAAAAAAAAAATAAAATAAAAAAGTTCACTCGTCACGATTTTCTTTTAAGTCTAGAACGTGAAAAAAAATTCGGATAAAGAATGAAAAGTTTGATAATCCGACGCGAGGAAAACTTCCATCCCCTTTTCCCCTCAACAATCACAAATCTTCTTCAGCGAAACTTTATTAAATTTATATTCGTAAAAGGTGATTTTCTTCTTCGTTTTCCTGTTCGTCGTCGTTCAGCCGAAATATTTTTCATTTCAGTTCCGCGTTTTTCCAATTTTTTTTACGTATGCGTCGTTTTTCGTCCGTTCCAATTTTATTTTTTTTGTTCCTATCGTGCCCTTCGGTATTTTTCTTTCCCTCGACATTATTTTATTTTTTTTCACTTTGCCTTTTTCTAAACAAATATAACTTCTTATTTAGCATTTCTCGAGCGATGAAAGGGGGGGGGGGACTGAGTGAAACTTTTAATCGTTGCAGAACTTTAACACGACGCTGATTAAATTTATATCTTTCACAGTATAGTGGATCGTGACATTTATTTTTCGCGAATTTGTTATAACGATAAGGCGTCGTCACTTAACAAAAACGATTAAATTTCATCAATAAATATCCGTATCTTAATATTATTCGGAAATTTTCGATTTATTCCAGTTGTTCACACTATTTTATTAGACGATCCGCAATTTAAATTGTAATCGAATCCATGTTCTATAAGTTACCCCATTAACACATTATTTTATTAAATTTAATATATTATATGTTATATCTAAATAAACTGTACACAATCTAAGTTATTCTATATCTAATTTAACTATATTTCTTAGTAAGAATTATGATATTTTTAATCAAAATACTATATATCATAAATTAAATATGTCAGACTTCATATCTTCATATATTGATGAACATTCTTTGTTTCACATAGAAACGATTTTTTAAATACACTTTGTCACAAACATTTTCTTGAAATTCGAATCTTTAACTTTAATTATAAACAACATAATTCATCCTAGATAAGATTTATACATTTCGAATCGTCGAAAAAAAGGGGTGACTCGTCATAGATAAAAAATAATTATTATTTCAGATAGAAGTCAACATATGCAGTCGACATCTGCTTAGCAATATAAACGTCGTTTTCGTTTGATAAATGCACGATTCTCGTTTTAAATTATTTTTATTTTTTTTACTTTTCATTGTTATTAAAATTCGTAATGATATAATATAATTTTTTGCCGTGTTTACGACGATTTTTTGATACATTTCGAAATTGTTAAACGTCGCTGTCTATTTCGACGATCGTTAATCACGTGTGAAATCGTCGTACTGTTGCAACAAACGAAACATATTTATTTATTTTTTCATATATATATATATATATATATATATATATATATATATATATATATAGTATATATAATACTTTATATATTTTTTGTAGCATTCTTTTTTTATAAGTATTTTTTGGCAAAGCAACGTCGGTCCGTTTGTCAATGTCTGTTTTGTCGGATTCAGTTAACGCTGTCAAAATTTTAGACAACGTCGTATAGTTCGTTAGTTAGTCAGTTAGTTAGTTAGTTAGTTAGTTTTCCTTTGCTGCGAAGTCGGATCTTCGAAAAGAGACCAATTTGTTGTCTCATTAAAAACGATCGTAGAAATATTCGAAATATGCCGTTCATTTTTTCTTTATTTATTTATTTTGCTAATGCTCTTATATTACTGTGGTATTTCTTATATTATTTCTATTTTTATTTTTTTTTTAGCAAACGTAGTATTTTTTGCTATTTCTTTTCTGAATTATTATTATAACAAAGGAAAACAATGCTTTTATATCTCTTTAATTAATTTATTTTATGAAATCGACATTACTCAGATATTATTTATAATATGAAATATTTTAAAATATAACCATATATAAATTTATATATTTTTTTTAAGTACATATTTAATTTTTGCGAATAATAATTTATAAATCATCGTTTCATTATATGAATAGACAGGATCTCATTATATTTTTCTCCCGTAATATTTAACTTCCTGCACTTTTAAATCCAATTTAAAGTTGAAAACAACTTAACATTTAAATATAAAGTTTTTCGTTCGTTATATTGCGATTCATATTACATTTTTGCTGTTTCTATATTTTTTTTTTCATTCATCGTTTTTATCAACATTCGTATATAACTTAAATTTTAATTTTATATTTACAGTACATTTAATACGTTATATTTTCGTATAATAAATTACTTAATTATATATGTATTAGATAAAATCGACTATTATTCTATTATTAAGAATGCGTCACGTCTAGACACTTCTAAATATATAATATATTTATATAAAATTTTGACATAGGATAAATGTATGATATATTTATACTGAAAATATTTATTAAATATCTTAACGACCGCAAAATGTGCATAAATTATTACAATTAATTCGTGTTTGAGCATTAATGAGATTTTTCTTTTTAATAAAATACGATTTTAAAATATCATCGAAACACGTCTATTATATATTTTCTAAATTATCGTTGACTGAACGATATAAACGAACATCGTTTATTTCGCATTTTCTCGCCCACGATTTTTTTTTCATATAACGCTAATTTACGCAGCGAACACGTTTTTCCATGTTTTTCCCTCATATAAATTTATATAATAAATCGAATCGTGAAAAAGTCATCGTTTTCGACGTTGACGAGGGCGTCGAATCGTCGAAATTAATTCGAACACATCCGTAACAAAATCATCTTCAGTTCGTTTCCAATTTTTTTATTTATTTTGTAACGTTGACTTCATCGCTATTTCTGTCTGTATTTTATTTTTTCTTTTATATATCTCACTCTCGAACACTGAAAAAATAAATATATTATATATATACATACGATGGAAAAGTGAGATTTTTTCTCGGTGTTTCGCTAGAATTTTTGACTCGAACGGACGAGAAACATTTGTCTCGTGCCGTGATTAGACCTTGCATTATTCACGGCAATTTGTCTCCGGCTTCGAACCCACCTCTTGCTTCATTCCTGTCTCTTTCCTAACATTTTACCATCCAGAAACACCACATTTGGTTCGAAAATAAATTAGGGCAGACGAAAAGCATCCCCTGGACGACGACTTGGCCGCTACTCCCTCGAATCTTGCAACATTTTATCTCGTAGTCTCTACAAAATCTGAGATACAACATATTTATTCTAAGAAAAAAATCATATATAATATCATTAAATAATTCTATATATAAAATTGAATATATTTTCATTTAAATATTAATATAATATAATTTTAAAAATATCATAAATTTCACATTATCGCACAATTAACAAAATCCGAATATTAAAAACGAGGCAATAAAAATGAATTAGTGCGTTTTTCTCTCTCTCTCCCTCTCGAGACATTTAGTTAATTTTGATTTTTAATCGCGTTCGTAGATTTATTTATTTCGAAATAAAAATTATTTTATTATGATTAATCGCGCGAAAAACGCGCATATTTATGATATTATGACTTGTTATCGTTCATCGCGCGACACGTTTTCGTAAACGAGATTTTCAGAAACATTTGTTCGAGATTATCTCTCTTTATATATTTATATTTTTTTTTCTTATATTTTATTTTCATTCGAACGTTTTCAACAATTTATTTATTTATTTATTTATATTTTTAGCGTTACGCTCGTGTGGAAAAACAAGCGGGAAAATGAAGCGCCGCGAAGAAAAATCTCATTTCATAATGACATCCACCTTAACTATTTATAAGTTGATTTCTTTCGTTGTTGTCTTCGTTCTTATTTATTTATATATATATATATATATATATATATATATATATATATATATATATATATATATATATATATATATATATATATATATATATATATATATATATATATATATATGTTTTTTTCATTTATTTTGATATCTTTGTTCACTTATTTATTTATCGGAAAATACAATATCTTTGACCTACATATTTATGATAGTTACTAAAATTTTATTATGTTTACTAATTAAAAGTATTATATTTCGATCATATAATATATATTGAAAAAATATAATAATATTTTATTAAATATAAATAATTAATCAATGATTAATATTATATATTAATTCAGTTTTTAATCATTCAAAATTTTATAATGATAAATTATATTAACAGCAGTCGTTACGTAGATAATTTATCAATTTTCAAATATAATGTAAAATGGACCTTAAAAAATTCTGTATAATAAATCTAAATACATGAGAGAAACAGAATTATTTAAATTTTATGTAATTGTTAATTATAATAAATGGCTTAAAATACCTTTTTCTATTATAAAATATGATTCGAGCTCATTTTTAAATTTTATTTTAACCGCTGACATGTATTCAAAGAGAAACATGTGATGTTTGTCAACCACGTGTTTTCCATCTACCATCTTTCAATTATGAAATGACAAATACGAGTTACATTCCAAAAACGTGATCTATGATGAACTTTTCTTTTTTAAAAAAAATATATATACATATTTTTAACTTTTACTACAAAAGGCAAAATGAGGGGGGAGGGGGGCGTAAATTTACTCCTTATATGTGTTTTATAAACCGTTATAATTTCGACGTTGCGAATCGATCGAGCCGACGTCGACCGATTCGTTTCGGTCAATTTTTCGGTAAAACGGTTTCGTGACTACCTTTTCGTGAAGGCTTTTAAGGCTTTTATTGCGCTAACGGGTCCTAAAGTGCGACACTGTCAAACTCAACTTGTATACCATACGTGTGAATGCGTATTATAGAAATATATGTGTAATGCCAAAAATACGATTAAATCTCGTTTTTTTTCAAGATAGACGATCGATATATTCGCTTTCTATTCTTATAATATATTTTCGAAAATATCTCTTCTGCTCTTAATATTTTTTTTCGTAAATATCTCTTATATATTCTTCATACTGCATTATATTCTATATTTTATCAACATTACTTATTTCTAATGTTTGATAATAAATATTTGATGTATTTATTGTATAACGAAATTAACCCTTTCCTGACTATTGATGCCATATAGAATCATACTATTTTGTTGACGACTAAAGCCATCTATGCAGTTAGATAAAAATTATATTTCTATAAGTCAGTAAAGAAGATTACTCTCGTTGTTTTAAAATGATTTTTATAATCGGAGTCCTGTTAATTTGTGATTTATGTCGTTTCAGGTTTTTTTAATGATTTTTTAATTTGAATCTTGTTGATAAAAATATAACACTGTATTCGAAAATTGAATCCACCCATACTAGTATTTTCTGTTAGTGCATACATAGTGTGTTGTGAATATATGAGGACTCTGTATATACCTGAAAAGACACTTTTTTAATTTTCTTATTCACAAACATTAATTCGGCCATGAAAGGGTTAAATCGATTATATCTTTCGGGAAATAAAATAACTAACAAATGTGATAAACTTGAAACCCCTTAAAATATTTGTTTTAATTAAACGATTCCAATAGGTTTATATATATATATATATATATATATATATATATATATATATATATGTATGTATGTATAAAATAAAGTGTTGTTTTAAAACAAGTTTCATAATACGACAAACGCATACAATGTACGAATATCGCGATTAGATGAAATATATTCCAGTGGCTATTAAAAGCGAAGAAAACTCATTTAGAGTGGAAATTCGCCCGATTCGGAAAATTTAACCCTATAAGCGCGGAACGTAACAAAAGAGGAAATAATGTCGCTCTAGACAACATATTCGTACCCCCCAATGAAAGGGACTCATAGTTGGCGTTGATTAATAGAGTATGCGGTGTACCGATAAAATCTTCACTTTCGTGCTCTACAACCTACCGGGGGTAGTTAAAAGGGGAAAAGGGAAGGGCCCCAGGATAACGAACCAGCCAAAATAAATTTATGCGCATAAATTTATTTTCCCCATAAAATCAAAAAAAAAATATATGAAAAAATCATTTTTTTATACATCCCCTCCCTTTTTCCTATTTTTCCGGTTTTTTTTATTCTCGTTCCAAAAAATCCAAGAGACACGTTGGTAATTGGAAGGTCGCTTATATTTTTTGACGTTTGTGATTTATTGCGCGCGAATCGTTTTATAATTGACCGGATCAAATGACGTAATTACATACACACACTCGTGTGTGCGAGTTTAATAAATTACATGATGTGTCATGTGCGTGAAATGTTACTTGAAATATTTTTTATTATATATGTCTATGCTCAGAATCTATCTAAATTTACATGAAATTGGCAGTTTATATTACACAGATGATTGATCATTTTTTTTTTTTTAATTAAAATATATCAATTTGTATCGCTTAATTATGAATAGAATTTATAATATAATCAATAATAATTGATTTATAATGAAATCAACGTTTTCATTTCGTCTTTATTATTTACGCTATAGTTAAATTGTACAATTTCGTCGACGTCAATATTGATTCGAATTAAAACCATTGTATAGTTCCAAATTTAACATGCAAATGTTCGAATGACATATATATATTCAAATGCGTTGATTAGTTTTAGAATTGAAAATCACATTTCGATCATTTTAATACCGAAATACGTACTAAATTTTACGTTTCATCAAATCAATATATTCATATTGGAATAAAAACTCGTTATATAGAATCACATATTTTATGGTTCAACCTGATAATTTATCTTTTCGGTTATTATGTCAGCATTCTTGTTGAGCAATTAACGCACAAATTTCATGTTCTATTCTCAGATCAAAAAAAGAAGAAAAAATCTAGAAACACATGTGATATTGTGGTTTTTTCAGGTCTTTGCGACTTTTATCACCATACGAGCTGCATATGTCGATTGTGTTCCCTTTTTCTAGCGACTTCTTCATTCTGAATAACTGGAATATTATTATCCGAATTCAAAAAAAAAATAATAATAATCCAGAACGAATGCTCTTGGGACCCATAAAAATACCTTAAATCGGGATGGCAAGAGACAACTTTATCTTCTCGTGAGATCTGCTACTGCGTGATCTATGACCGTTTGCCATAAATATAAAAACCGAAAAATTTTAAGGGGATTTTTCTGTTTCCACCGACGCGACTCTAGAATATTTTTAATTTTACATAATTACACATAAATATTTTTTAATCAATTCCTACTAGATTTATGAGTAAACATTTACCAAAATTATCTCATACTAATAATCGTTTAAAAATCGATTCCAATAGAACGAATTCAGATTTTAAATATCGTTCGGTTTAAATAGTTAAGTAGATTTAGTTTAGTTTTCCAACTCTTATTGCCACTTTGTTCTTTTATAGATGCGAATTAATTCTGATTAGTTTTCAGTTTAAATTTTACGATCTAGCCGTTTCTTTGATGACTTTACATTGAAATTTTCAACCCTTATCGGTTAGAACTGTTTTTATTTGACGTAAACGTCTAAATGAAGAACTATAACGAATTTTCATTGTATAAATACATTAGGTAATGTTTATGTTAATAAAATTCTCGATAGAGTTTTAATTAAATTATGTAATTTATTATTATATATAAAACGAAATATACGAAGTATATTTATATTGTAGTATACAAAATTTGCATTCACAAATCAAACAAAAGATTCATAATTAACGAACGATTAAATTATAACGAGTGTAAATAATAAAATGGAAACGGGAACGGCTGTCACGAAAAGCAAACAAGAAACGAAATTTTCCAGACTCCCCTGCGATTTTTCCCACCCTTCACCCTACCTCCCCCCCCCCGCTTTTCTTCCAGTCGAATATTAAATGACGTTTTTCGGTTTAAATTTTATGAGAGAGAACATCAAAGTCACGTTAATTTCGCATTGGTAAATGTTCACAGTTGACAGAATATCGACAAAACGAGACGTCAATTATGTGTCGCAACACTTCTATTAAAAATATACAATATATATATTTATATATCAATTCAACAATAATAAAATATCAAAAAAAAACATCATATTTGATTAAATTTAATTATATTTCTATATTGAATCTTATGAAATTAGTACACGTCATTTACAGACACGATTGCCCTGTGAAATTACACTATGTTTGACATTTGAGGGTTAAACTTGAAAGTTCATTTCGTTACTTGCATACATATATTAGAGTGAATCTGAGTTGAAACTATGTATTAAAGGAGGGTTGGCGAAAGATTCTGAACTGGAGTGAAAGTCGATTGAAAGTCACGTTCGTAGACGAGTGCGTGATTATATATTATATACATATGAATTTATATATATATATATATATATATATATATATATATATATATATGTTTGTGTGTGTGTATATGTGCGTTTTACCCTAAAATGCGAACGTGTAACAAACCCGAAATTAAATTGTGCAATCTAACGACGCGGAAAATTATCGTCGGTACGCATTTCGACGTTGATCGAATTTTAGAGAACTACGCATTATATTATAATTTAATTTGATTTTAATGCGCGCAATTATGCCGCTTATTGAAATTTTCGAAGATGTTCCTATTTATAATCGAGCGTAATCTAATATGATTATTATCGTATATCTGCATAATTTATAATGTTTTTTTTTTGTTAATTATAAAATTTGACCATTTTTCGTTTTATTAATCTTATGAAATGATTTTATATAATGAAGTAGAAAAATATGCATTTTTAAAAAAATTTATATTTATTATATCTTTTCATTCTAAAAAATCTGTTCGATATTGGTAAGTTGATTTGAAATTTATCTAATGATTTTCAGTCTTTTAATCTATTTTTAAACGTTTTTATTTAACTTGTACTATTTGTTTGTAAGTGTAAAATCTTGCAATCAATTTTTCAACCAATTCCAATATTCAATTAAATTGAAATATTACATACTTGCTCATTCATACTCGATGACAATACACTAATAAATTTGCAGATTTATCTATTAATTAATTAAAATTTCACAGTGACACATAAGGATGTATAATAAAAAATACTTTATATTTATTATTAGTTAAAATATACGTCTATCAATTATGTGTATTAGATTGATTCAACTCAAATAAACGATAGAACTTTCTATTATATTGTCAACTAACTATCTAATATAATTGAATATATTAAAAATATTTTTTTAAACATACGACACAACTATTTTTTTTTTGTTTTAATATATGTATTTATGCAACATAAGCGTTAAATTTATAATTATGTGTCGGTGCAATACAAATACGCATACAATATAATAGAATGACTTTTCGAATTGAATTTGAAGAATTTTCATTTGGTAAGACGTAAGCGTGAAAGTATCGCGCATTTTAAATGATTAAAATTCTAAAAGCGACATTGATATATTTACTTTTTACGGCGTGCATCCGATTCGTTTTCAGCATTCGTTCGACTCACATATATTTCACCATTTTTATTAATTAATTTGATAGCCTTCATTCGATATTCGTAAAACAGTCGTCTGTTTATATTATTATTATTATTATTTGTCGTAAAAACTTTTGGTATATAAAAAGAAGAAATATCGTAAATTAATTTATTGAGAAAGTAAGAAGACGGTATAAATTATTCGATTTTTTTATGAATATAAATGTGTTTTATGAATATAAAAATATTTTATTTTTAATTCATTATATTCCGCATTGTTATTTTAATATATTTTTATAAGGTGTTGTATTGATTTTGATACCCTTGACAAATATCAAATATATCAACTCTTTTTTTACGCACTTTTTGATAACTAAATAATTGAAATATATTTAAAAAAATATCTAATTTGAGTAAAACTAATATTAAATATAATTTATGTCATATTTTAATAAATTTACTTTAGATATTCATACCTTTAACAAATATCTTTTTTCTCAACGCCTTTTTATAGTACTATTGTGAAAATTTTAATAAAATTAATTATATCATAGTGAATAATTCATCCAACAATTAATTATTACTAGAAAATACTTAATTATGTTATCAGATTACTTTTGAAACAGTTTTTTCAATCTCAAATATGTACAAATCTAAAAACACAACAGGAGTCCATAACCCCATTTCGTTTTATATATATATATATATAACAAATTGTATTTTGAATTATCATTTTTCATTATAATATAATGATTAATTATTTATTTTCAAATTCACTATTCAAACACAATATATCAATTTTACATTTCCCGGGATTAACCTAATTTAGCATTATCCTATTTTCGGACGTGTATCGTTTTAGCATAAAACCGCGAATATACAAACAAAACTTATATATATATATATATATATATATATATATATATATATATATATATATATATATTGCATACACAGAACAAAATTCGTATGTTTGTTTATTTGTTATTTCTGTTTGAACGTCCTGCTCGTTGTTTTGTTTTAACAAATATAATACGCGATAACAATCTTATACACATATGAATATAAGTTTACCTATGGTTTCGTTTAATTTACCATTTATATAATGAAAATTTCTGGCTTCTATATTTTTTTTTCATATAGACAACGTTTATTTAGAAACGATGACGCAACAGGAAAACCCTTCTAATCATCTTCCATGAATGTACAATATCTATTTTTATATTTAGATATAATTAATAGAAATCCGACTATTTTAAAAGGTGCAAAAGGACATATCTCATTTTGACAACCGTATCGCGTGATTATTAGTCGTAATCTTGCGGTCAACAATATATCGGCATATATAAAATTTGTTAGAAAAACCATAAATATCGAGAATTATACGATCCATTCATCAAAGTTTTTCTTTATATATTATATATTAACAAAATTCCCAGAAACATTAATAATTTATACCGCCATACGGGAAATACTTGGTTTTTTTTAAACCGTATTTGACGTATCGTAATCTTGCTATTTTGTTTTATTTATCTTTTTTTTTTGCAACCAGATATAACTTGAATTGTATTCGCGTGAATCATGATTTCATTTAAACTGATGTTTTAAATCGAGATTCAAGCAGGTAAAATCGTTTATTGTCGGTATCGCGGTTTTTTAATAAGACATTGATTTATTATGATATTAAAATTTTCTCGGAAAGGATGTTTTGTTCCATATTCATTTAAAATCATATCTTGTATATATATATATATATATATATATATATATATATATATATATATATATATATATATATATATATATATATATATAAATATAAAGGTATATGTATATATTGTGCTAAAAGTGAACTTTATAAATGCTTTGTTTTTTGAAATAAAAAAAAATATAATATATAATTTTATTATTATACTGAAAATATAACGCTGAAAATTAACGTTCGCACTCTCCCTTGTGCCCTCTGAAAGATTAGAATATAAAAATGGCCGACTACCTACTGAAGGTGGTACCTTAAAAATTATTTTCCAAAAAAAAAAACGAGTAATACGTAGGGCGAGAAAAAAAACAGTTTTATTTGCATATGCGAAGCTTTTTATGACGTTGCAGGGAGCTTTTTCACGCGCGGACCGTCGGTTTTTTGTCGGTTCGACTTTACGACGTGACAATCTTTCATTAAACAAGCCGAAAGTGCTCTGAGGGGTGAAGCGAGTTGCATTAAAAGTAGCCGCACATAAATTACGATGGTATTCAAAGGAAAAAAAACGAAAATGGGGAGTTTTTGGGGTGGAGGTGCCGGAGAATCCTAATATCAACACAAATATACACTGCGGTCACGATTTTTTTTTTTTGACTCATTACAGAATAATATAAAATTTCGTTTATTAGTGATATGCAATCGATAGATTTCGCAGCGTTATCGGTGAATTTTTTATTCCAAACCCAAAATTATTATACAAAAAAAAATATAATATATGCTTTTATATTTTAACATTTTATATACCTCTGCTGTTTAGTGATTTTATATAGAGTATTATTACTTATTAAATAAATTTCATAAGTAATAAATTTCAGAAATTTTCTTAAAAAACTATATACTATATTCTGATATACATAATCATCTTATCGGAATGGTGTGTTTATAAAGATTAAAATTTTAACTTTAGTAATGCTTCTGGTGAGATTGTGAACTTTGAACCAAAATGCAGATCGATTTGTGGTTATATGGTTACAAATTAATTTAAAATTAGAAAATCTTATCTCTATTTAAAATAGTATCATTTTACGTTTCATAATATTATACAGAAAGAGTGTGGGAATTCGTTACAAAGAAATCAACATTAAGCGATGACCAAACGACATCTTTTGAGTGCAAAGAATTAATAAAATATTTTTTAATATAATTCAAATATTTCCTGCAAAAATTATTTTTCTTCTATTTTTAAGTGAGGTCTCTCTGTATGTGGAAAATAAGAAGGGAATGAGGTACTGAAAACCCCATTAGAATTTGCATACTTTACGACACGGCAATTAAATCGTAAAAAAGCTGCGAGGATTAGGATTCCGTTGGCGATTTCAGGTACTTCTCCCTGTAAGCCAACTCTCTCTCTATCTCTCTCTCCCCCGTGTATTTTTCATCATAAAACTTTTCAGTTTGTGCTCGGTTTTCGCCTCTTTTTGTTATTTTTTCGTTTTTTGAATCAACCACTAAAATTATAAAAGCTCGTTAGCACTTTTGAATTAGCGGAATAATTAATGACTATGGAATTTTTCTAATTTTACTTAGCACATTCACATCGCATCGGATTGCCTTTTGTATAATTCGAATTCATTTTCATTTCATTCAACTCATACGTTTAAATACAATTCCATAATATGAATAATTTTGAATATAAACTAATTACAAATTTTCATAATCGCTTTTAACAACACTATAATTTTCAATTTAATAGGACATTTATGCCGATTAGCAATCAATAAATCGGATAGATCTTTTCCGTATCGTCTAGATCCGTCTTTATATTTGAAATGATGCAAATTTTGCGGCTTATTTCTTTAAACTTTATATAGTCCTTTCTCGTTCTGGTCGAATGATAAACGAACACGTCGAACAAACAATGGCAATCGGTGATTAATGCGTTAAAATCTTCGAGAAAATCCTCTAAAATCATTTATTATTTTCGGTTAAATCCGCAGTTTTAAGCTGCTTTCGTTAATTTGCGCCCACCCATAAAGCTCTCCATCATTATAAATAAGCGCTCGTATAAGTTTTTAAGACTCGAAGAATTTCAATGACAAAACGGTCCATTTATTTATTTATTCATATATATATATATATATATATATATATATATATATATATATATATATATATATATATATATATATATATATATATAGTCGAATAGATATACTTTGTATAATTACTTTTTAATGCGATCTTTAAAATTTTTAAGTATATTTAAAAATATAAAATTTTACTAACTACTATATTATGAATATATATATATATATATTCATAATATATATATATATATATATATATATATATATATATATATATATATATATATATATATATATATATATATATATGTTTCAATCAATCATTGTCGTTTGTTAATGATATAAATATATCGATTAATCATGTCTTAATGAGATACATATATCAATTAAAAAAAAAACGTTGAATTCTAAATGTGCTCGAATTAAATAATATTTAAATTATAACATTTTACGGATTAATGTACAATTATGCAATGGATTTAAACAGCTCGTATAATTTTCTTTTTTTTTATCTATTAATATTTTATAGATTATCCGTCTTATTTTTTATTCATCTAAATAAATAGCTAATAGTTGAATATTATGACCCACCATACATTTATACATTTTCATGAGAAATTTCTGAATTTTAAATTGATCATTCTTCTTTGTCCATTCATCGAAAATCAGGATATTGTGTTCGTTCAATTTTCACATCGTCGTCCGATAATTTAGCTACATTTATTTATTTATTTATATATATATTTCCCTCAATAATAAATACAGTAAAATAAGCGAGTACATTCTGATCGTTCGAAGTCCGGTTACACGAAAAAGTAAACACAAAATACCAGATTACTATCTGCGCGCGTGATTTATTCGTGAGTTGCTAGTCGCTTTTAAAAAACGTTTAACACTTTGTCACCTAACGATATATTGCTCTTCCACTTATTTGTCGTAATAAAAATTAAATTCTCTCACACAACACACATGCGCTATCGAGCGCCCCGGTCGACAACAGGAACAAAAAAAAACCTCCTTCGTATCTCGTCCGTTTCATCTAGCACATATGTATGTTTAATTTTTTTTTCCATGGTTACGATGAAAAATAAATAAATAAATATATAAAAAGTGAATAAAAAGCGTTTAATGCGTCATTGGCGTGAATAATTTATCCACTTTGACAGATTCGAGAGAATTGATAATCTTACGATTTATACGCGTTTCGTAATATATATGATTGCGCATACGTCGTATGTTTGCTGTGATTTTTGTTTTATTATCGTGCGATTTTTAGATTTAAATATATCCCCTAATATTCAATGAATCTGTCGATGATTCTCAATAATAAAATGAAAAATACCATCTATGTATAAAAATTAATAATATTAAATGAAATCAACGTTTGGATGATATCGATTGTATAGCTGCATAGCATTCGTAATACACGTGTATACAAAGCTTTATGTACTTATATAGTACAGTATTGCAATTATCCGAATCATGATTGCAATTTGGTGCGGTTGTACCGAAGTGCACTTTTGCTCCCAAGATGCCATTACAATTTTCAGCGATAAAAAAATCCATCGAATCCACCCAACCGCCAATCATTATCGAAATATTTCTTCTCTTTAACGATCTTCATAATCCGAGAGATCGACAAGAAAGAACCTTTTGAATTATATATATATATATATATATTTTTTTTTTTTTAAATATCAATTTATTTTAAACGCATGGCATATGACGTCAAGCTTTTGATCTCATACTTTGACCCTAGTGAAAGTACGATATTAAATATCGAATATTTATATGTATATATATATATATATATATATATATATATATATATATATATTTAAAAACAACATTGTGCAGTATATAATTAATCTTGTATACGAAGACTCCTCCTATGTTCTCTGAGCGTATTTAACGATAAGATTTCTTCATATACCGTTTTCCGACCCTGAAAACAATGGTCAATTAATACCGTATACGTTACATATATCGTATATAAATGTATTACGAGAACATGAAATGGACCAAAAGGAACTGTTGTAAAAAATAATAAAAAATAATAATAATAATAATGAAAAATATGAATATAACGTAACCTTCTCTCGGGGATACAAAGGTCGTCAAGATACGTGTTATGGTTATCCTTAACATTTATACTCTGAAATTTATACGTATATATATTGTAAAAGCGCATAAACATGCATAATCCTCTACAGATCCGTTACACGAAGTTTACTTTATATTGTAATACACTATTATATTATATTATATTGTATGTATGTGTACATAGGAATATATATGTATATATATATATATATATATATATATATATATATATATATATATATATATATATATTATGAGATTTGTGTTAGTTAATTATGTTCGTGTTCTCTCGATCAAAAGGTTAATATTCTTATTATTCGCGTAATTGGGAAGTTTTGTTATACATAGAAGAGTTTTATATACAGTCATTGGTAGTGTGTTGTTTGTTATATTCGCATTTAATATTAGTTATTATTCGATATATTATATTTATACATAATAAAGTACGAATTATCCTATTATGTGTGTAAATTATTCTTGGTATTGCGACGACTTTTTATATTTTAGAATATAATAATAAATATATTTTTTCTATAATATTCTATTATTATTTTTATATTAATTGTATAAATATTATTTTGATTGAAATTAAGTTTAAAATATATATAGTAAATACGTGAATTTTCATTACGTCTTGTGAGACGAGATATCAAATTGATTAATATAAAGATGAATTTGAATGAAAAATATATGAATTTTAAATCAAAGCTATATGTTAAATATCAATATATAAAAAATATCATATAAAAAGCTTCATATATATGATTTTTTTCAGTTTCATTTTTTTTTTGATTTTCTTAAGATTGATTAACAAATTATATATTTTATTTCATTATATTCTTTTAAAATATTTGATATCTTCATGATTCAAAAAATAAATATTATCTTTTATTACATTATTATATATTATATAATATAACACAATTCCACTTTAAATTACATAATTTCAATAACTTTTCTGAAACACCATCATATTATTACATTCATTTTTTTCCAATATCGCGCTAAAATCGATCACCATATAATAAATGCATATAAATTTTAGTATATGTTTTTTAATATTTATAAACAAACAAACATATACATTATACATATATATATATATATATATATATATATATGTGTGTGTGTGTGTGTGTGTGTGTGTGTGTGTAATATAAATATAGCTCTTTGACATACCTATATTCGTTTATACGAAAACTCCGTTATATAGTAGTACTACTCGTTCTTCTTGCAAGATGAACTCTCAAAAGACGCTACGTTCATTGAATATGTAAACATTTTCGTTTCGGTTTGTTTTCGCTACACTTTGGACACACCATTTCTCTAATGGAAAAATTAAAATAAATAAACAGACACCATCCAATATATATTATATAATATATATTTTAATACGATACAAAAGATTTTCCTGAGGCGTTCATTTTTCCGCGCGTGTTACATTTATAAACACGTGTAACGCAAAACTCTGTAAAATCGCATATCATTATAAGAAAAACGCTATGTTATATTATTATAATACATTTTTTTTCGTTTTGTGTTTACTTTTTTATTGTTTTGTTTTGATATTCGGTACGTAATTCGATGTACATACTTTTATTTGCATTGCAAATCTGGTGTTTAACATTTATTTCGTGCTCTAATAAATCTACCGTTATGTGTGTGTGTGTGTGTGTGTGTGTATTTTTTTTTTCATTTTATATCGCGTTGATAAAAATCGCAATAGGAATTCTTTGCTATTTAAATGAATTCTAGTTGCAAACTATGAATGTTAGATTGTTATTTATTTTTATTATAATTCACATGCGGCTCTCTTATATTCAGAATTGTTCGATCTGATAATGCGAAAATTGAGCGGTGTTATTTTTTTCTTCGTTGTTGTGCTTTAGAATTTACAGAATAATTTATGGAATTATGAATGACTTCCTATATATGTATCTATTGACTTTTTATATTATTTATATTTATTATTATATCTACTTTTATATTTCCAGGAAATTATAAACAATATTTTTTGTGATTAATTGATAATTCAGTATAAAGTAGATCTTTGATCAAAATTTCAAAAAATATATATATATATTATTCTAAAATTGAAGAATGCATATGAAAATATTTTGTAAAAATATGTGTAATATACATATATAGAAATGAATGGATTGTTAGATGGTCGGGTGGAGTTTTGTATATTTCTTGTATTGTGAAAATGTACTATGAATACTTTTTCTCGTTCATCCCTTCGTTGCCGATTTTGGAAAGAAAAAGGAAGAAAAAAAGCCTTCCGCCGCCCACATCGCGTCCCGCCCTCCATTTTCTTGACTGTCTTTCTTATATGACGGCGCTTTTTCTTATCCCCCGGCCATAAATCTATTTCACTCTTTTTTGGCAAAATAAGCGGAAAACGTAAACGTATTTTGCGAATCGAACGAATATCAAACGGAAAACCCCGTCGAGACCGAAAAGCCAAAACGGACCGGGAAAAAACTATCTTTTAATGCTCGTTCCAGTCTACATTTTCGCCATATCTAATCGTGGCGTAAAGAAAATTAAATGAACGACTACTCACTTTCAATTATGCATACAGAATTCTATATAAATTATTTATCGATTTTTAATCAATATAATTTTTCTACATTAATTGATATTGCTGTATAATGTATACAATTTACAGTGAATTTAGACTGAAATAATATATCGTAGGATGCATCTAAATTAGAGGAATTATATATCAAAAATAATTTTCTTGATGAATTTTTATTAATAGAGTACCATTGCGTTTTAAAAATGAAATAAAGAAAATTGACAACAATTCAACAATTATCTCGCATTTATATGAAATCATACGTTATTAGATGCATTTTGATGATAAGAATTATATATTGAAAAGAATTTCCAGAATCAAACTTTTCAGTAAAATTATGTATATAATAGTATTCTTTTGTACTTTTTGCTTATGAAACATAATGAATATTAACTGAATATTTTTCTCTTAAACAAACATAAGAACGCATTGTTTTATGTATATATATATATATATATATATATATATATATATATATATATATATATATATATATAATTCATCGAAGAAAAGCCTTTTTCACGAAACTATCAATAAATAAATATATATATATATATATATATTATGAATATGAACTGAATTTTTTCCTTTGTTTCTTGCACTTCTATTCAACCGAATCCAACAATTCCATAATACAGAAGCTCTATAACAAAGAGTCGGTTAACAACAAAGAAAATAATATATTGTACATTTGCACACATATACATAGTGAGAGTAAAACTTGATAGGTTGCGAGGTGGTTTTCGGGCTTAGGGGTAGGATGGGGTGAGGCGAGGGGAAGGAAGTGGGGTGGACAGGGGCGCCTTCCGGTGTGTCGCGACTGCACTACCTTTTTCATCGATACTTTATTGTGGCAAAAGGGTTTTCAGCTGAAACGAATACCGCCGCATGCTATTTATCCGATTCGATTTCTATTTTTTTTCTCTTTATTTAATGCACGATCGCGACTTCTCAAACTGTGCACGATATTATTGTTTTCAATTTTATTTTATTTTTTTTTTGCATTCAAACCATCCGTTTTATATTGCATAAATGGCGTGAATGAGCGAGCATTATTCGCATGCGATCATGCAATTTTTCATGAATTGTACGCTAATACTTTAACTATCCGAAGAAAAAAAATGTCTGAAATTGTGGTATATAATTGATGTGTGTGTGTTTTTTATACGAATAATCAAGTTTTTTGCAATTTGAAGAGGGTTTTTTTAACCATTTCATGGTATTGTACTATTTTATGTAGTGAAAAAAAAATTGAACTGAGCTTTGTACAATAAAATGATATTTTATATATATTTTTAACTATTTCAATATGTTTATTCGTATACATTATTTGCTTAAAGATATCGTTTATTTTATCAAAGTCATAATACTATAATTGATCTAATATTTTTGGATTTTTTTAAATAAAACTTACAAAATCTATGAAAAACAGTATATATATATATATATATATATATATGTGTGTGTGTGTGTGTGTATGTGTGTGTGTAGGTAAACATGTGTGTAAAATATATAGTTTTCAGTTAGGGGTCGATGTCGCAATAGTGCGCGGCTGCAACACGAGGGTGGCAGTAAATCAACCGGCCAACAGTTTTTCCGACCAGAAGGAAAAACTCAACCCCACCCCCATCCCCTCAGTGAAATACTTCGTCTACTCCCCTTTCGGTCTCGACCAGAAGAAAAGCTCACACATGAAAAAAAAAGCTCATTCTTCTTATACATATTAATGCATACGTTTCAGTATACGATTTCACATTTAAATATCCGGAAAATAGTGAACGTCATTTGTTTATATAATATTTATATTATAATTTTATTTTGTTTTTATTGAAAAAATATAATTAGACAATCGAATTCAATGATTTTTTTATTATAGCAATATATTTAATTCTTTTTATATTAAAAAAAAATATTCAATATTATATTTATATCTCTCATTTATATAATATAAATCGAAACTTTTCTAATGTAAGATGTAGCTCAATAAAATGGATTTCCTAGTTTCTTTTCGTCCCTGTAATTCATTTATCGAACCGTATATTTCGACGGTGTATATGTGCGTTTTTTTTTTGCCTGGAATAATCGTATTTATTCCTGGATATATATATATATATATATATATATATATATATATATATATATATATATATATAAATCTGAAGCGAACGATTCCTTAATCGGACCAAGGGAAGTTGTCTGTGATTTATTGCCATTTTTTTACGCTTAATTCGAAACGAACACACACAAACTCTACTTACGGATCGTAAATTTATCCCGGAATTTCTAAATCGAAATCAAAATCGCGAAAAATTGATCAATTGTACTATTAGAATATGGGGTGGAAATTTTTTTCGAATCGAAATTTATACCAATCGGTTTTTTTATCAAGATAAATTTTATATAATAATATAAAATTTTGTTCATTTTCATAAAATATATAAATAAAGGTGTATTCTCGTTTTAATTTTTGTATGAATTTCATACATGAGCCGCTTTTTTTTAACTTAATTTTTTAATTAGTTTATTCGATGTAACCTTATTGTTTCAGTCGCAGTGTAATTAACGTGAAAATGCGCATTTCGCCTTTTTTTCGCGGTTATTATTGCATTTTGCCGACAAACGTAATTAAAAGTTGCTCACTCGCTACTTTAATATCGCACAATGTTAATATTATATATATATATATATATATATATATATATATATATATATATATATATATATAAATTTCTCTTATTTTTAGATTACACGTTAAAAGTCAACGCTTTCGTTCTTCTAATATTATTTTGTGCAAGTTTATTACGTTTTTTTACACACACACACACACACACACACACACACATATATATATATATATATATATATATATATATATATATATATATATATATATATATATATATATATATATATATATATATATATATATATATCTTAATATTATCGCTTAAAAAGATGCATATACGTTATTTTGAATAAAGTTTATGACGGAGTTGGGGGGCACACATATGTGCACCTTTCGCAATTCAGCTTTTTACGAGCGTATAAAAAAGGAAAAGTTATTTCTAAAACCCCCCGCATTCTGAGAGCCGAAATATGCATTTTCATTATCCGTTCCCATTTCACGATCTCACTATTAAAAGAAATAATCCAAGAAAGTATAAAAAAAATCCATAATCTTGGGGGGGTGTTCGAAGTGAAAAGTAGGCGTGTATGCATTTCTCGAAAAGTTTCCATTCAAGGAGCCTATTCATTTTCGAGAAATCTTTCCTCCCCACAAAACACATCGACCTCATTCCAATACGAAGGTTTCGTCCTCTAGAGTTTCCATCGAATTTTCCGAAAGTCTTAAAACCGTTTTCGCCTCGCCCTCAGTTGAAGATTACGTCGGCCTATTTATTCCGTCGTATCTCGAAATCTCTCAATAAGACAGACCGCCTTTTTAGCGAAGCGCTGCGTTAATGTCTCCTCAGCAATCGCATCCATTAAGGGTAGATTCTTCCTTTCAGGCATCCCTGTCTGAAACGCCCTTTTCCCTTACACATTTGTCTCACTCTGAAATCCTACTCTTTATTACTATGGTTCCGTCGTATACACTCACTCACTTTATTCTAACACAAATAACGAACTCGATCACTAGCAATGAAGCGATACAAATAAATACGCAATTTAAATATACACTTTCAGGATATATTTTACTGAAATTTTTATCTTAACTTTATTTAAAAAATAATACAATTCTTCATTAAAAATATATATATATATATATAACACAATTGAATAAAAATCTTCCATATTTATCAGTGAAACGTTACTAAATTACTCATTTTATATAACAAGCTGTTTTTTAATATTAAATTTCATTTTTAACAATATAAATATATCATATTTGCAACCGACGTTTAAATATTGTATTATTTATTCAATATAGCCAATTATTTATATTGTTACGCAAACATTTATATAATGTTTTCTGAACGTTGTTTAAAAAACATTTTTTTTCTTACAAAAACGCAAAAAATAATATAAGTGGCGGTTTTGTATTATGACGACGAGTTTCGCATTCCACAACAATAATGATGTACTTTTCCCTCGAAGGAAAAATTGTATATATATATATATATATATATATATATATATATATATAATGGAAAAAAATTTTCGCTAACACAAACGCGATATCACTTGGGTGGAGTGAGGCTATGAGAAGCAATTTACATACAATTTTATCACGCGAAATTTCGCAATTTTTCTCCTCTTGCTCCGTCGACGAATTCAAGGATACCGCCTTTTATATAAAAAAAAATATATATATATATGTATTATTTCAGTACGAGAGCAATCATAAAATAAATGTTATCGCAGTATTAATAATCATTCCCGATGTATACGAGGCGTTCCCGACTTTTCGCGAATAATTTCCGTAAAAAATTCAGTAAGGAATCGTATTGCGCATTGTCGTTTTATTAAGCTTATATACTCGATTCAAAACTTTTTTTTTATTATTTTTATATATTATAATGTACTTCTATTGATGTATATATATATATATATATATATATATATATATATGTATATATATATACATATACATATATATATATATATATGTATATGTATATATATATATATATACATATATTTTTTTTAATGATATAAATCTCATATCAAATAATATAAAAAAGATTAGTAAGCGATGAAAATTCGCAATTATCGTGGAGGATATCGTCCATTATATTAATAATGCTTTTCACGCCCCAATACGTCACATATATTACGATACGTGAAAAGATTGCAATTACAGAATGGCCATTTAGACCGTTATACCAATTTTTTTATTATTATGATTATTTCCTTTTTTATTATTTTTAAAAGAGAAAGTAGGGAGCTTTTTTCGAACAACCGCCAATTACGCACTCTTCTCACCTTTTTTGGTATTCATCGTTATGATTTATATGGACATATCACGAATTTTCTTCATCCCCCGCAACGCTCATATAATATTTAACCCATAATCCATTCCGGCAAAAATGGAAAAGATAATGTTCATTTTGATTCATATGCGTATTAAATATATAAATCGTGTCATATATATATTCATTACATATATACTAATTTATTTATTTTTTATTTTGTTTCAGGTATGTACATTATTCAATCTTCAACACTAGAAGTCTTGTCTCTATAAAGTAAAGTTACATTTTATTATCTATTATTTTACGACAAATTTAAATCATTTAAATATATATATATATATATATATATATATATATATATAATAGAATCATTCTTTCTAAAAAACATAGTGGAAAACGAACATAACGCACATATTCAAGTTTATTTTACGTGTGTCCATTTTTACGTGAACACTTTAATAGTAGTTCTATGTTTTAACGATACACCTAAACAACAACAACAAAAAAATAAATAAAAAGAAAAGAAGGCGTGTCGTAAGCAATAAAAAAGCGCCCAAGCAAAAAAAAAGGGAACCGATTTTTGGACCAAAAAATAAAAATTTAGTGTGTCCCTTCGACGCGATCGTCGGCACTTGAACCTTCGTGATAGGAAACTTAACAGGATCGTTAACCCCTAAAAACCTGAAGCGTTTCCATTTCGAACATTTCTATAACTTATGCAGCACCTAAAGTCCGTCACAAATGTTTACGACACCAATTACTATTCAATGACCGATGAAATTCACCGTCGAAGCCATAACCGAAACATTCGACTGCATCGGTTTAATATATATATATATATTTTTTTTCTCATTTTATCGTTATGCCGTACGAAAAATACAGGATATTTGGGCGTAACGCGAAATTTCTCTACGCTACAAATACAACTATTACTAATACAACCACTAAAACCCTAGGCAATCTTGGTTTAGATGCTTAGAAAAGCATGCGGTAACCGTCAAGTGATCTTTATCCAGAGGCCTGTCGACACCAGACGTTCTTCTTTGATGTAGAACTCCTGTGGAGTTCAGTTAAGTGTGAGAGAAGATCCATCCTATACTACCACGATGATATCCTTAATCTCATATTTAAGTGTAATGCAAGTCTCAATGCTTCTTTCAATATTTAATTTATATTATTACATTGTATATTTCAGCACTTTTTCAATTTATTATTAAATATTTAGATTATATTACAGTATAAATTTCCACAACATTTATTACAATCGGCTTCCATAAATATTATACGAGCAAAAATACTGATAGGTGAAAATTGAATTCTGAACATCCACGTCTATAAAGATGGATGCGTTATTTTTATTAAAAATTTACACCCCTTCTCAGGTTTCGCGTAATCCTTTTATCGTTGGAATTGAGCACAGGTCGATAGGCGAAGTCGTCCTCATGGAAGCCGTTCAGTTTTCGGTTCTTTAATAACCATAACTTCGAAACGGGGGCACCGGCCTCGTCTCACTTCCACTTCTGTGCAAAATCTTCATTTTATCCGAACGTAAAATTCTATTCGCGCCATTTCAACCCCCTTTCACAACCCCGTCTCTCATATTCTTATGTGGAGTCGGTTCTAACGTTGGATGCCGTTTTCTCTACCCCGACTCCATTTCGCTAAACCGAAAATCGTTTCGTTGAATATTCGTCGGTTAGATATTTACTTTATATATATATATATATATATATATATATATATATATATATATATATATATATATATATCGAGAGCGTCGTAGTATACGCATTCAATATGATTAACTTTATGCGCTATTCAAAATTTTCCATTTTGAACTTTTCTCCATATAAATTATACTGGAATGTATCCTATATTTTGCTCAAATAAATAGAGAAAGTTCTCAGAGTTCAAACTTTAAAATTTTATTCAATTAGTTTAATATTATATTTCAAAAATTATTCACTACATTCTTATATTCGATATTGTGAAAGTTAATCATTCATAATTTAATTTTATATATTTTTTTTCAAATATTAATAGTCAATATTGTAAGTCTTTATTCAGTTTTATTACTGGAATGAATTTCTAATTTTTCTATTAAATATTTTTTTAATCCTTTGCATTCGAGACGTTTCGCTGCGTTATTGGCGAAATTTTTACTCCAAACTTAAAATTATTATACAAAAAATAATGTATGATTTTATAAATTAAAGCTTTTATTAGTTAACATTTTATATACCTTGGCTGTTTAGTGGTTTTATATAGTTTATTTAGATTTTTTGAACAAATTTCTAAACCTAAAAAAAACGGTTTTCGCTATCATTTCAGATTTTTTTCTTTAAAAACAGCATTTTAAAGTATACTGATTGATTTACACAAATATTTTATCAATTTGTGTTCATAATGATTAAAAATTTTATCTTTAACAATCCTTCTGGGAAGATTATCATGTTTATAACCACAAAAATTTTCAAAGTTTTAATACCGAATATGTTGTTCAGTTTGTGGTTATATGGTTACAGACTAATTTAAGATTAGAAAATCTTCTTCTTTCTATTTAAAGTAATGTCATTTTAAAGTGTCAAAGAAATTAATATAAATAGTCGATGTCGCACATCGAATTTTCACATTAATCCAAGTGATGACCGAATGATACCTCTTTAGTTCAAAGGTTTAATATTTTTAAATTAAAATATATATTTTTATTTATATATGTAATAATGTTTTACGTAAAAATATAATAATAATAATAATAATAAGAGAATATTCGAAAGATAGTCGAATCGCACCAAACATCCGACGTCTGCCATAGCGTAGAATCGATTCGTATCGACTGTGTAAAATCTGTACAGGCTTTAGAATCTGAATTGTCTTCCTGTAGGCGATCACCATGCGATTCGTACGGGGAATGTCTGGCTCGTGTCTCTGATATTTAACCGAAGTTATGCAGGAACAAAATCGAATATAGCTTCGTATTCAGATAACGATTGTTGTTTGGGTGCTATCGCGTTTCATATACGCGTCCCGTCTATGAAAACCTGGGGGAAAGCACAGCCATTCAAATCTGTCCCGGGGGCATCTTACGTTATCATTGTTCGCTAAAATTGACTTTCAAAGTGAATATCTTCACCGTGGAGAAAATTGGAATATCCGAGGAAATGGTCCCCGTTCGTGTGTACCATATACTCCTGTGTCTCTTACCCCATGCGTCTCCATCGAGCCTTTCCTCGCAAAAGCTCACATTACTGGAAAACTCTCTCAACTTATATTATTACTGTACGTTTTGACTGTGCCACATATCTATGGAACTTACTCGTTATGCATACGTTACCAATGATATATGTATATTTCTATCCATATATACATATGTGTACATTATTAAAACGATACGACTGTTGGTTAAATGTAAAAGCGAACGATTCTCATACCCCAGTTTCGCTCAACAATATCTATATATTACAATGATATATTGCCTTAATAATCATTCCGAAATTCGTTATATACCACCCCTAGTATATATAATATATCGTGTAACGAAAACGATAGCGTTTAGCATTATTGGTTAAATTCCGCGTCGTTTGCATAAATTTACTCATACGATCGTTAATTATAATATTTGGAATATGTTGTTTGATCAACATTTTTGCGATATACGAAATAGTTGTATAATGACAGCGTTTTGATAGGAAGTCTTATTTGCATTGATATCCTCTTTAATCATTATTTAAACTTCGATTTCCCAATTAATATTATTCAATGTATTGTAAATTTTATTTTAATTATTTTTTTCATATAAAATTATGCATAATAATTTATTCGGAATCAGACTAATCAAGATATCGTTCTTTTTTATCAGCTCTTATCCCCATTCTTGAAAATAATTCGTGGTCGAACAACTTCAATAATTTTCAAAACGATTTTCCTTCGCCATCTGACTTGTCGTAATAGTATTTTACATCCCCCTCCCTATAGCTCCGAAGAAAATCACTAATTAATTACTGAAAGGGTGCAATTTTAACCGAAAACCACTAACGAGGAACGTTTAAGTGTTATTTCAAATTAAAGTTTAATCATTTTCGTTTCTTCTATATCAAGCACTGTCGTCTTTGTTAGATCTGTTTGATTTGAATAAAATATTACTCCCTTTGTGATATCGATCTGAAAATTTTCAATATGAAATCTATTAATTTACATAAATTGTTATATATAATACAAAGAATACAGTTTTGTCATCTAAAACTTCTATAAATTTTCTCTCTTTCCCAAATTTTAATGTATATATTGTAGATTTTGTGTTGCGTATTGAAAAAGACGTACACGAACCATCACTTTGCGTCGCCACCCCTTTTTAGTTCACGGTTCGATGGGTTCAAATCACTCCGGATGCACCCTTTGTGATGTGAACGAGGGACTTACGGTTTTGATAGAAGGTCTGCCCTGTCCCGTTAGCCAGCCAAATTCAGTTTTCATTTCGGAAATAATTATCCCTTACGCCCCGGAGTCCCGAAAGTCCCTTCTTCGTCCCCTTTTTAACCGATCTTAAAAGCTTTGTCTGTATAAATTGCCTGCGCCCGTTAAAACCCGTCCAACTGCCGCGTCTGCGATTGTTCCAAAGTGCCAATAAAAGTTACACTTCAAATACATTTCGTCTTCCCTCGTAATTTTTTAAGCGACCCTTCCTAATGATTACTCTTTCAAATTACTCCAGATATGTTTGAACGATCTAAGACGTGCAAAATGCAAAGAAGGGTTATCGCAATAGCGCTTCGGAGTTGATTTATAATACATCTACAGGTAAATTACGGTGTAATATGTCTGCAAGTGGTATATAGGGAAGGTGGAAGTATTAATTTACCGATTAAAGTCTGTATACACAAAGGGAAATTGCATCTTCTCTACAAACTCTCATCGTTCATCGTTTCTCACCCTTACTGTTGCTTATGCATACAAGAATGCAATTTACGGGATTCTTGTGTATTTATGTAAACACTATAACTGCATAAATGAACCGTATCGCTTCTATTTTATTACTGTTAAAGTTTCCCATACTATTTATATTTTTTAATTAAAATAAATATTTTTATATTTAGTATTTTATATCAAAGACAATTCTGAAATATGATCCGCAATTAAACATCTTTATAAGACCGTCAAAGTTTAACAATGACAAGTTTACATTTCTCGCTGCTCGTTGCTTGTTTTATTTATGCAATCGTACAGACCAAGAAAATATAAGCATACATACCCGATTGTGCTCTACTAGTTTGCGAACCTGAAAGCCGGAGGTTAAATATGGCTTTTTAATATTCTAACGTGCCCAACTGAGATTCTCGACTGCGCTTCGGGCTACCTTATACTCCCCCGTGTTTGCATTGTTAACCGAGAGTTTGCGATTCTTAATTAATCGGAATACGCTCGCAATTTTCCAGCACGGGCGAGGAAAATCGAGATTTATAAGGCAAATCCATTCGGCGAAGTTTCTATATATTTTACTTTTGCTCAAATAAAAAGTAAATAAGATGCGAAACGGCGTCGAAAAATAAATGGGATGAAGACGAAAGACTTGGGATAGAAGGTGGGAGAGTAAGACAAGGCAGGATTGTCGCTTTTAGCCACGGCACAAGTGCTTTTCACGCGTCTCTCAAATCCTTCTGGGAAAAATGTCCAGTGGAAAGCAAGCAAGCACGTAATCTCGCTCGACGAATTTTCCGGCACGGTTGTTCTCAACAATGGCCCGACGTTCTGGGGGTTGACACCTTCGAGATCTGACACCCTCGAACCTCCTAGTTCATGGAGTGAGGTTTGTGTGGATATAGAAGAAGACCCCTGCGGTCTCGTGGCTACATCTCTAAGGCCATTATGAGGCCACGAACAGGTCTGTGTGGAAAACGGGTGCTTCGTCCGCACCTTCAACCTCATTCACCTTTATGCGCTCAACTGAGCCCTAAAATAACTCCCAAGGCTAATATTATATAACTTAACTTTACGGCCGGCGGCTTTTCTCTCTTCCTCCTCGGCTTCTTTGACGAACATTTTTGGCCCCGGGAAAAAAGTGAAAACCGCCTAAACAACTCATGTCTGTGGGGTAGTATGAGACAAGGGGATTTAAGGCAGTTGTCCGTCTCTACCCCGTTCGTCTTTCTTTCGCTTTTGAAAAAGAGACACTGAACGTAATTGGACGACCGCAATTCGTATTTTAATAGCTCGCCCTTTTCCAGAACAAAAGGTCGTTTAACTAATTGTTGTTTCCTAAAATAATTTTCGCCTGATGAGTTAACTTTACAGTGCTCGCATTTGTTGGATAATGACATAACACTTTGTACTTCGGATCATTAAGAATCGTGATTTTCCGTTTAATTTTCTGTTGAATTGCCCACTAAAATGTTCCGATTACGTTATTTATAAAAGGGTCGTGACGTGTGAAATGTTCCCCAAATCTGATTAAAACACTATTAATTATAATATTTTACTAGAAATCAATTATTTACCACGTTCAGCAATTTTAAATTGTTCTAAAAACATTTTCTTTTATATGTAGTATGTTGAAATATCATTTCGAGTACATTTTTAATCTAACAATTGAATCTTTTTTCATATACAATTATAATAGTTTTAAATTGGATTTCAAAAATTATTGCATGTATAATATTTTATAATAATTTTTGCTTTTTTTATTTCATACTTTATTCAATATTTTTTTTAATTCATCACAATAAGAGTTAAAATTTATAACAATCCTTGATCATAAACGTAAAGGATAAAATACAAATTTCTCAATAAACACGACTATAAAAATACAAATTAAATAAAATAATGGCGTGCGAATAATTTCTTCAATTGTATGTACACTTTTGATGCGTGAAAATCACACACGCATTAAAATTAATTGTTTTAAAAATAAAAGGCATTCGCTTAATCCGAAAAAATTTACCTTTTAATTAAATATTCTCGCTTCGTAAACTTTTACGATCTAAATTTTACGATCGCCATCGGCTTTTTTCTCGTTTTTTTCCTCGAATCTAGAGAGAAAGGAGAGCCAAGTGAAAAAAAAACACGGCATTCGTTAAATTTAAGGAAAATTCGTGTCGCCGCACAAATATCGTAAAACCCAACGATTTCAGCTTTGAAGGAAATTTTAAGCAATGATCCGTTTTTATAGTCAACCGCCGTTGTTTTTGCGGTTGAAGACAAGAAAGAAGAAGAATCTAACGGTAGAAAAAAATTGCTTAAATCACAACCTTTATATATAATATATAAGAAAAGGCCTAAATTTTTCGTGAATTTGTACATCTTGCATTTTTTTTTTTTTAATAAAAACGCTTATCAACAGCATCGATCTTTATGCCGTTTCGAATTTTATTGCATTTAAATATACTCGCCCACAAAACACAGTGTTAATTAAAATTTAACATCTTATTTTCTACTTTTTAACGTCTTTTTTTTTAGAAAATATCATAATGCGCGCGTAATTTCGTTTGTAAAAATTTAGAATTGATTCGTTTTTTTAATTATGCGTACATTCCTTCTGTTTAGTATTATCGTCGCTTTCGATCTCTTGATGCCGTTCGTTAAAGATATGCGGACTTTAAAAAATTCAGACCAAAAAATGTATATATAAACTTTTTGTGTATATTTATATAAAAATATATAAATTTTTATGCCATTTTATCGTCGCATCATCGAAACACGATGTTTCGCTCGTAAAATGTTTAGTACGGACATCTCTAAAAACGACGAATCAAGAATAAAAACCTTAACCGCCACTTTAGTCACCTGCAAGAGATGGTTATGTCGATATTGTTATTGTTATTTTCGATGGGAAAAAATGCATATAAAATGTTTACGAGACGTTTTAAACATTTTTTTTTTTTTTGTTAAACGTTTTTACACGTTCAGATTCTTATTATGATGACGAGTTAAAAATATTATATAATATATATCATCATATAAAATAATTTTGATATGATTTTGATTATAGTCTTACTCAACGGTTTAACTGTAATCGTGATTTTTAATTTATATAATATTAAACATATATCTTTTTAATATTGCGATATGGTTCTAAAAAAAGAATTTTATCATATTAAAATATATGATATGGAAATAAATACGTTTTTATTAATTAAGCTATGAATTTTAAATATTATTATGAAATTATAATGGAATTTATAAACAATAAAATATACATGACGACCAAAAAAAAAAAGAAATCTGTTTAAGTATCATTTTTTATTATGGTGAAACATTAAAAATCTTTTTTTTTATACATAATTCGTCATCAAAAACGCCCCCGCAATCACAATTTAATGCATTATAATATTTTTTTCTCTTTTTATTTGTTTTGTGTGCTCGAATAATTTATTTGTAAAATTTTCGATTTGAAATTTATATTTGTAACTTTTCAAACTTTACGATCGATAAATTACGATACATTTTTATAACATGAATATATAGAAATTTTGCGGTAAAAAAAACACGAATAGATAGATATATTTTCGTGTCTCTTGACATTCGTAACGTTTGTCTATCTATTTATTGACGATCGCCATTTTACTTTCACCGCTTTCGATTTTTATTTACACATATTAAGATCCGTGAGAATTTTCATCCATTTAAAATATTGTTTCATTAACTTAAAATTTCATAATCCGCCACAAAACTAGCGGTATCGTCGAATCGGCGGCATTTTCGGATTTTCATTGTGTTTGCGGTGGATTTTTGGATTTTGGCAAATATCCGTTTCTGCCATCCGACCAAACCGGTGAACATAACGTAAGTTACTTATTCTAGAAGAGAAAGCTTCAAAGCAAAGACAAATTGCTTTCCAACGAAATGATTGATCGCTAAGCAAGTTTAAATCCTCTCGTGTCAGTGGATTTATTCATCGTCAGACTTCTGAAGCGTAATAGACACCGCTTTGAAACACTTTGCACCGCACGAAAAGACCTATATACAATTCTGAAACCTTAAATTGTATTATTATATGGTATATTATATATATATATATATATATATATATATATATATATATATATATATATATATAATATACAAATCATCCTTAAATTGAAATCTGTTAATCTACTAAACGGTTAATTGACTCCAAATTGTTTAAATATCGCAATAAAACTAATCATTTTGTTATCATTTAGTGTTGATATACGATTGTTATTTTATTATATTAATTGATATTGAATTTTCTTCGTTTTTAATATTTAAAACTTTATTCATTGAGAATTATTCTTTAAGTTTTAATTTCTTAAATCTTTCTTATTCATGATCCAAATATGAATTAATATTATAATTTTTATAATAACTAAATGACCGAATAGATAATTCTCTTATCTATATTGCGTTATTATTACGTAAAAATTAAATTATATTGTTAAATATAATCTCCTTTAAAATATAAGATTTTTAAAAATTTTAATTCTTTCTATGGTGAATTTCTAAAATATATTATTTTAAAATATATAAAAGATACTGATAGTTACAAACATACCAGATGCTCTAAATCCGCCACCTCGTTGTAATTTATGTAAGTTTTTTTTTTGAAATTTGCTACCATTTTTTTTTTCCATCCACTTCCAAGCTGTTTTAATATATCATGCAGTAGACATTAAAAGGGTATTCATTCTTGTGTTTGGGTAATGTACGTATGAGAGTTTTACCTCACTCGGCTTCGTGTCAGGTTTCCCTCCATAAAACCGAAGGAGGTCTTCCTTGCACGGAGGAGGGACTCCGCATAAATCTTTGAATTATTGCACAACATTTAACAGGGGTGACAAATAACGGCCCGCGGGACTCCCACGCGAGAGAGTGCATTATTATTACGCCCTAGCGTTTAATTCGCTGTCTTGTATCGCAATGAAATTGAAGTAGTAAATAAAAATTATTCGGGTCGTTCGTCAATTTTTCGAAAAACCATACCCGGCAATGGCACATGCACATTAAGTGTCGCACCGATAAATCTTTGATGTATGATCCGTTATTATTAATGTTTTCATATCGCGTAATAAGTTCTCTAGTCTCTCGGTTTTAACATGGGTCTTGCGGTCGGTAATGCGCAATTATTATACATTTACTGAATAATGATGATTCAGCAATGCTCGCTCGGTAAAGTCTATCGGCTTCCGCGCTATCATCTCCAGCATGAGGGTCGTGTCCGAAGTTCACCTTTATAATGAGAAACACAGGTGGTCTTGAACTTTAGTTACCGTTTTCCGTCTGAAATAATTTATATTTTATATAATTTTTAACTAAAATGTATTTTCAACATAGCAATCCTACGATTATATAATAAATAGACGATTAAATACTACGTAATTTCATGTAATCACAAATTTCGACATAGGACAATAGCGATAATCCGTTCATAATTCAGATTTTCAACACAGTTCATAAACCGATAAGTCAAGATAACCACGTCTATTTTAACATTCGAATCTGTCGTCGCGCGAACGTCTCAGTTTCGACGAAATCCTTCTTTACGACGGCTTAACACACCCCATATATAATTGTTATCCGACGGAATACGACATAAATTCAAACATACTACCGTCCTATTTCTAAATCAATATGCGGGCGCAATCGACGATTCTTAAGCAACGTTCGGCTCGGACACATCGCGCATACATTAATGTATATAACACGTTAATAAATACACCGGAGGGGTTAAATTATTTGTGTCGGTGCGCACAAAGCGTTCGCGTACCCTCGATTTCTTTTGAGATGAGTTCGGGGGTGCTACCCAGCGAGCAGCTTCTGGTACTATTAATACTGTCAGCTTTTTTCGATATCTCCCTCGAACACCTGGCCCGTTCATTGTGGCATTCGTCCATTCACAATCTACTTTAATATTATATATATATATATATATATATATATATATATATATATATATATATATATATATATATTATAGATATTCACCCCGGTTCGTTTATGCGATATTATATTGTGCACGACTTAACCGCTCTTGGGCGCTTTTCCACCAGAGTGTAAGTCAACGGCTTATTGAGAACGTTTGGCTCAACCGAGATATCGCAGACTTTCTCCGAAAATATCGATTTTATTCCGGACCTCCTGCAAATTCTAACCTATCTCCGGATATCCTGTTTGTGCACCACCCCCTCCCCTCCCCCCGCTTCATCACTTCTGTATATTATATACGGAACAACTAATGGTTATATAAATAATACCGGAATGCCTGCTCGAAATCCGTCCGAATAACTTCGACGATATGATTCGATTTTGTTACTTCGTTCAGTGGTTCTCAAAAAAAATATATACTGTACGGAACATTGATGTTTTATGAGTCTACATTATGTATTTCGGAAGAAAAAAAATAGTAGTTTTTCTATCTGTACTAATCAACACAAGAGTGTTAATTTTAGTAGTTTGTATATTTTTTACTATTTTTTTCTTTATCACGCTGAACCGCTTTTTTCCATATTAGTCCTCTTCTCTTTAATATCTTCGTAATTTCCTCTTCCAAGTATAAACGGTCTGATTTTTCTTTTTATCTATAATGTTTCCTACTTCCAAGTTGTTTTAATTACTTTATTTTCTTCTGTCTTGATTACATGTTTTTACTATCTTAATAATTTTTTTTTGATTATTACTTTAATATTTTATCTAATTTTCAATTTTATTATAAGCAAAACTATAAATTGAAATAAATTATAATATATTAAACTAAAAGTGACAACTTATTTACAATGAAAAGGACATAAAGAAATATTGTTAAAGATTTTGTAAAAAGTAAAATTTACAAAAAAAAAAATATATCAAAAAAAGTTTTAGTTCTCCCTAAAGGAGGACGATTGGACACCCTAATAATACTAGTATTTAGATAATAGAACTTGACCACATCTTCAATATATAATTCTATCATATTACGGATTTGATTCAATTTATCGCAGTAGATTCAAAACGTGCACCCAAAATATATCGTATATATACATTTTTTTTTCGTAAACTTTCCATTATTATCCGACTTCACCAATCTTCGTCTCGGATTCGAATCGAATCTCCTTTCGACATCCGAATCTTGTACTTTTTAACACGTATCATCAATCGGTCGCTTTTTATTTTTGTATTATATATATATATATATATATATATATATATATATATATATATATATATATATATATATATATATTTTCACTGTACACGCTTTATCCGTCACAAAAGGAATTCGTACCGTTTAAATCGCTCACTTTTGTGATGCGCCATTGTCGATAATTTGACGCAAAATGGGACAAATTGTCGTCGCACACAAAAGAATGCCGATATATTTTTCCGTCGCGTCGAAAAATAAATGTACGAATCGTCGGCGGTTCGTTTTTCGTTTATTTCTTCACAGAGTACCCCCAAAATTCTATTCAATTGTGCGTTTTTATTTATGGACCGATCGTCTATTTTGTTGTCGGTTTGACAAATCGTACGTTCACCATCTGTCCTATTTTACCGTAAAAATTCGATAAGTCATCTGTAAATTAATATATATTTTTTACATCATCCCTAAATTCCATAAAATATATAAATATATATATATTCAGGCAAATATTAATGGGATTTTCTAGCTGTTTAGTTGACGTAACCCAATTTTGATAGGCGTATCGTTTTGTTATACATTTCCTAATCTCGTCCATAAATTTGAAAGGATCAACTGTAACGAGATTAACTTTCTTGAACTTTTGAATATTTTAAACCGATTTTCATAATATCGTATAAATTATTTATAACCAGTTTTCAACTTTCCTATACATAATAAATTTCTCTACTTATCTTTAAAAATTTATATAAGTATTTTAAAAATTTCCATATTGCAAATAGAAATATACGACTATAAAGACTATATGCTCGTTCAATAATTAACTCATCATATCTTCTATTCAAAATCAAGTTTCACCACAATATTAATAATAATAATATAAAGCATTGTGACATCGCCGTGTCCAAATCTATTATCGCAGCCACAGATGAAACAATTAATCACCACAACCCCCCTTATAATGTGGACGTCTTCATCCAACAGAATTAATGAAGAGGTCCCAACTCTATCTGATATGCTCGCAGATCATCATCAGGTAGACGGATAGAATGCCGCTATATATACTTGATCGATTATAACTGGATAGTCTTCAATTGCCCATTATCACTATCATCCACGGCATCATATTCGTCGATTACGTGCGTTTATTTCGTAATGCGGTTGTCATCTATTATGCCCGTTGGCTTCTGTTGTCCGTGCCTCATTTTTATATTATATGCAATATGGTATAATGAAACGACGCCTACGCATCTGTAAAAGAGAACAAAAAAAAATAGAACTAGATTGTAAATTTCGATACGTGAACGATTATTACACTAATAGAATATCATAATAGACCGATCACACGATCTACAAAAATATCTGTCGATATAATTGTAAAATAACAAGTTCGAATATATATATAAGATGGTAGGCGAGTTGATTTATCGAATACAGCTTCTTATGACACTAGAAAACGCGTTAGAATTTAGATTTTATTATGTTGTTATTACTGATTCGTTATTTCGTTATTCGAGATTGTCGTTAATTCGTGTTCATTATGATAAATTTAATTTGACAACATTTTTTTGTTGTCATTATTGAGTACTTATTAATATTTATCTTTGTTATATTTCATTATATTTTAGATTGAATAATGAAAATATTGAATTTTCTTGTTTGCAACCTGTTTAATTAACGTATATATTGTATATTTATGAGGAAACTTAACCATAGAACTAAGACTATTATCGACATCCATGCATAATATTAGATATGTGAAATTTACATTGAAAATTTATTAAGTTTGATCTAAATATCTAAGGTTAATAATAAAATAATAACGTATTAGTCGATTCGTAATGCGAACTTAGACCTTTTTACCGGTAATTTAATACATTCATACAATAACGCAAAACGACCACACGGATCCCATAATAAACGAGTAATGGATAATATGTAAGGATAGTCGGCATATATAGAAGTCAGGATAACTCTTCAATGTGGAAGACTATAAATCATCACCTGTATAGTCGGCGAGTAAAACTCATTAAGTCCAAACCGTGCGTTTCGTTAAATTGAATATACGTCGGGGTTGTTGTTATATGAATAAACCCCTCAGTTAAATTTGCACATAATTCGTTCCGCAGTATCGCAATTACAATTTCAATTTTAGCGATGTGTGTTTATTATTTTTATATATGTATATATATATTTATTTATTTTTTCATTATTATATACGAGTATTTTCATCACGTTTTCGCTGATGGATATTCATTCGAAGGTTTTGACAAATTGACACGATAATTGCGGTCGATCGGTTTCTCAAACGTTGTGTCGGCAAAGTCCAATCGACCGATACCCTATCGTCCCTTTACCATTAGGGTTGACTATCCTTATATACACGTTTCTACCCTTATATATATATATATATATATATATATATATATATATATATATGTATTTTATATATAGTATATACTTGTGTATTATGCTGGCTAATTTCAAATAACGTGCACAAACCCCCCTTCAATTTCATTAGAGTGCTTGAGGTCGTTTTAGGTCGCTGGTTAAACAATAACCATTAAACGATATCGATTCGTTCGCATAGTAAAGTGTTTGAAAACGAATACCGTTAACACACACTGTAAACATTCACGTGGACTGATTTCACTAGTAATCTGTAAAAATCTTAATCGAAAAAAAAATGATCTCACTTTGATTTCAAAAAAAAAAAAAAATATATATATATATATATATATATATATATTTGCAAAATTCTCATCTAGATACGGCTTTACACAATAAACGCCTTATTTTAATATGCGCACGTATGCATAATTAATATCAATAAAGCACCCACGTAGAAAATCTGTTGGATATGAAACGTGTTATTACTTTTATTATTATGGTTACAGATTAGCTCATTCATATTTCAATTCGCGCACGAATCCAATCTCAAAGGTGTAAAAATGATTTCATAATCATAATCCAACATTATATATATATATATATATATATATATATATATATATATATATATATACTGTATATATTAAAAATAATTAGTTTCTTCACTAATATGATTATATTATAGATGTTTTCGTTGTATTCTAGCAAGTTTAATGTTGCGAACAATATCGATCCGCCCTTACAGACTCAACCCCCTAAAAACCCCAAAACTATGGCCACGTGCTTTATTATTATATATCCACTTTGATCGTGGGCTCGTTATAGTGAAATAAGGAAGGTATCGCATTCGAGTATCGCCTTTCGTCGATTCATTAATAACTCTCATCTTAATCAATTCGTCATCGAAACGATCATTCATCATTTTGGAGCCCGAAATTGTGAAAGCTGACCGCTCGTCTTTAATCGTATTCGACTTATATAAATGTGCATCGTTTATAAAAGCTCGCATGCGCTTTTTTAGTATCGTAGTCAATTTTAATGATTTCACAGCACTATTAACCCTTTACATTCGTGGGGTGCCGTTTGGTCAACACTTTTGATTAATGCAAAAACTCAATGAATGACACTTAAATAAATAAAATGACAATTTTAAATAGAAAAAATATTTTTAAAAATTGGTCTGTAACCGTATAACCATATAAACCAAACTGCATTTTCGACATTAAAACTTTGAAACTGTTTTTCAATTCAAACTTAACAATCTTGCCAAAAGGATTATTAAAATTATTCTTTTAATCCTTATAAACACAGAATGATAAGACGATTGTATATTTTATTATATCTCAATATACTGTTTTTTTAAGAAAATTTCTGAAATTGTAGTTAAAACGTTGGATTTTTAGGTTTAGAAATTTGTTCAATAAATTCTTATTTTCTATATAAAAATACTAAACATCATAAGTATATAAAATATACATTTTTTATAATAATTTTAGATTTGGAATAAAAATTTCACCAATAACGCTGCAAAACGTCTCGAGTGCAGAGTTAATTACTATATATAGTTTTTAAGCATCGTTTTAACTTTTTTCATAGTAGACTATAATACAACGTTTCATTTCGAAAAATTAAAAATTGTAACTTTCAACACTCGAAACTGTTTTTTTTTTTAATTTCACATTTCTAAATTAATAATGCAACCGCTTTCATATATAGTATATGATTTATATATACTAATTTTATATTTAACGCATCCAAACAATGAACCACTTCATAAACGATACGTATACTCTTATATTCTTGAATAAATTAAAAAAAAAAAAAATATATATATATATATATATATATATATATATATATATATATATATATATTCAGAACAACAAAAGCGGAAAATGAAAGTCCTCTATTTGTTGTATATATACTATATATGCCGACGTCACATGCAGAGATTTTTTTTGTGCATGAAATTAACTCTATACTATTTTTTTTTTGTGAAAGGTGGTTGATAGGGGTGGTTGTATGGGATTACCCGGGGTTAATCTTCGCTTTGTTCTCGGAGCTTTTCGACTCGACCCCGTCTCTCTCTACTAAGCCTTTATCGTGCAATACACACAATAAGGTTGTTGTGACGTTGCTTAACATTGTGTACACGCGTACGCACGTTTGTATATACTTAAGTAAGCACATAGAGAGAGAGGAAAAAAAACAAGAGAAAACCTTTTTTCCTCCTTATTATATATATATATATATATATATATATATATATATATATATATATATAAATATAAATATATATATATATATAAATATATATATATATATATATATATATATATATATATATATATATATATATATATATAAATATATATATATATATATATATATATATATATATATATTTGTTCTCTTTTTTCTTTACGCGCAAGCTTTCGCCGAAAGTAAGAATAAAAAGGTGTTGGAATTTCGACCGGGTCAAAAAGTTTAATTTCGACGAAAATCCCACTTCATACTCAGACACAACGAATATGACGAGTGTCTGCGACTATTTTCCGACGGAAAGTTTTCCAATTTTCTCGCGATCTCACATAAACAGAGAAAATCTTTCGACGTTTTTACTCTAATGTCACTAGTGCGCACATTCTCATATATATATTATAATATATATATATATATATATATATATATATATATATATATATATATATATATATATATATGTCAATAATCCGAAATTATATTTAATTTGAAATTGATAATATAACACTTTTTGATATATACACCATTTTGACAGTCATTACTTATTTTGTATTTAGTTTGATATGACATTATATTATTATATGTATTGACTATCACATGAACGACGCTTATAAATTCTTTTACGAAAACCATAGTTCCGTTTGAAAAACCGAATATAATATAATAAACCATCACTTTGATTAATTCAAGTAAACACTAATTTTACTCTAAAGGCAATTTAATACCGCTGAACTATTTTTTCTGGGACATCATGGAAGATAACATTTACCACATTATTAATTTAGACGTCCTTAGTTACATATTGGAAATTATATGCAAGTAAAAATGGCATAGAATTATCTTTCGAATAAATTGAAATTCATGACATATAACACTTTCATATAGATATTAATACGTATTAAAACATCAAATACGGATAACTCGCTATGATCAAATAATATCATACATTAAATTTATCATTAATATATATGATTTAATACACTATTATATTTATATAGTATGACCTTTTTTTATCATTTTCTTTCATATATAAAAGAATACACCCAATTACGCATCGCACGCTGCACGATGCCAGATTAAAGATAACGCCGTACGCGTGTATTCCGATGTTGCTCCCCCATCCTCGGTTCGTGTGAATACATTAAACGAATGATTACATTATTTGATAACCGAAAAAAAAAGAAAGAATGAAGAGCACGATGATGGTACTCCGGCTTTATTTCGTCGACGCGTTTTCGAATTCAATAAGCTTTACGGATTTTGATTAGTTTAACTGGTTCGGACACAATGCTCTACGTGTCCGATGTGAATACTCTATTGTAAACGGTTCAATGCTCAACAACCCCTCCTGAAAAATTCTATTTAGGACAAAATTCGAAATGTATTATAATATTATTAAATTCAATGAATATATTTATATATATATATATTTTTTTTTTAATATATATATTTGTATGTATACGCACCTGCTGTCGCATAATGTGCTTATATATTTAGTATTAACGCGTTTCATTACATTATCCGACGGGTTTTCAAATGGTAATCCCGAATTATATATACTATGTATGTAAATCGAATTTTTCCATTTATTATTTGATGGATTTTTCATATAAATCAATATTTTCAAAATAAATCGGAAAATTGTATATATTATTCCAACTCTTTACAATATATCTAGAATTTTATATATTCATTATTAAAAATATTTTTTAATCCTTCTCGATGTTGATTTATATCAACGAATATTTTATTAATAATACAATATTTTATCACGAAATTTACTTATTATTTGAAGCGAAAATATTTCAGAATAAATAAATATCTAACAATTCAATCACGTAAAAAAATAAACCACTATTTATTTTAATGAGTAAAATATACTTGTTCAAACATTTTTTTTTCAAATTATATTTAACTCTATATATTTTCTTTAATAATTGTGTAAACCCATTTTATATTATATAAAGATGATATTACTTTTAAAGTAATTATATTTGTAATTTCATTAATTATGTAAATTTATATTGATATGATTTTTTGGAAATTGAAAATCTCATAGCAGATTGCATTCAATGTTATCATTAGCTAATTTTTTATCAAAAATGAACTTACGTTTCATTCAAGGAAAACGGGTCATATAAATGATTTATAAAAGTATAATTAATAATTAAATAAAGAAATATATATAAATAATGAATTGATTTAAAATTTCTTGCAATAATTAAATGAATGTTGGATCTCGTTATTTTTTCTACATTAAAAACGTAATTGCGACAAATAAAATTACCGTGTTTTAACGCGTAAATTTTTAACGGCGTACATTTTTTATTTATTTATTTTTTTTTTGCTGAATTATTTTTCTTCGTGTACAAATATTTAGCCAGAGAGAGCTTTCATTTATTATTTACGAACACGAATTAATAAAGACGAAGTGACTGCGACAAAATTCTAGGTGGAAAAGACGGGCGTGTTTTCCATTATTTATTGTGTTTCTAGCGTCCGACGACGGCCTTCATTATTATTAGTAATACTGTTATTATTATTATTATCATTTTTAGTGTAATATCACTATTGTTATTATCACGAGATGACATTGTACAATATCGAATGAAAGCGAAAATTTAAGGGCGAGAAAATATGACGACAACGAACGTGAACTAGTTGAAATTTTTCGCATAATCATCTAATAAATTTAACAGTAATGACTCGACGTTTCGACTCTTTTTCATACTTTTCGCAAAATTTTCAGCTCTATTTATTTATTTTATATTATAATAGTTTTGTTCTATTCGTTTTAAAAATGAATCGTTGATACAGTCTTTTTTTTTTTGATATGCTTAATGAGATTTTTCCATTTTATTATATATATTTAATATACCTGATGACAAATATGCATTAACATTCGATTGTGTATAAACTTTATCACGTTTTTATTTCGCAACGTTGCAAAAATAAAAAAAACGAGAATCGTAACAGGTTTACATTTTGAACCGTTTAGCGCAATTTTTTTTCGTACTCCATTTTTTATTTCCGACATTGTGTCCGATGGATGTACTTGATGAACCCTCCTGTTTTGCATATAAATGGCAAACAAAATGATGGATTCTTTTCATGGAGGCCGCATATTTTTTTTTTTTTTTGGAACATTACGACTCGGCTAATGCGATTCTATTTAACCGACGAACTGTACGTTTAAGTTTAATTTTTGTATTTTTTTTTTGAACTATACATGTGTCATTTTATTTATTTTTTTTACAAGTATTAAAGTTTTTAAATAACGTCCTGATATTGTTATCGACGTTGTAAAAAGTTAAAATGACGGTTATATTTTTCATTATGATTTTAGTGCGGTTTTCCTTCTACTTTCACGTTTCACGCTTTATTGTCGTCGTTCTCGGTAATCTCGTAAAAAAATATTATTTTTTCTTATAAAGAAAACGTTATTTTTTTATAGTTTTAACATGTTTCATGATTCTATCGTTTTGTACTTTTTTTTTAGTGATATAAAATATACATCATCATAATAATTACAATATTCGTAATTCACATCTCAGATGATGCGACAAATAAACATCACTTATTTAAACATTATATGAAGGGAGTTCGCTTAAAAGGTCTGAATAAATATTGCAGTTACTTAACGCGTTCCTAATTTATTTTAAAGAGATACTAATTTCATATGCATTTTTAATGAATCACATCATAAGTAAGTTAAGAAAACTCATTAGTTCCCATCATCATAATTTAATCAACGAATGAATAGTTTATTATTTCATATACATCAATAAAAAAAAATCAATAATAAAGGTATTCGCGTATGATTTTCTCATGAATTATTTTGAGAAATTCGCATTTAATGTTGGTATATCGTAATGCCATAAGTATCGTTATTGTAATAATGGCGACAATTACATGTCGTCTTCCTTTCGGTTGTACAACATGTCTGCTGGTAACATTTAACAATGTCATGTTACTGTAAATTAACGCAAACATGTTATTATTTCGCATAATAATAATGTAATGTAATGCATTGTCGCTGTCAATGACAGAAGCGCGCGCGCTCATGTGCAACACTATCCGTAATAATTTCAACTTAATACATTCTATATTCCTATATTAAATGATTTATTTCTATATTATATCGCTCTCTATCTATTGTTTAAATGTTTAAAATAATAAATATTAAGTTTTTTTACGAAAAAAAAAAAGTATAATATTTATAAAAATTTTCTTCTTCTTGGACATCCTCTAATGAAAGTTTTTAATAGACAAAATAATCGTTATTTATTTTTTTCTATTAAAAATATAAATAGCTTATACGATAATTTATACGTATCTTTTATATTACTCGTTTGATTTTATATTTCTCGAGTTTAGCAATTGTCAATTATTATATCTCAAAATACGATCAAATGCATCATATTCTAAAAAAATCGTTTCTTTTTCATAATTCTCATTTTGTACAAAGATTTCTTCTAATAAAAAATGACATCTTAAAAAAGTTAAAAAAAATCTATTTTACCATTTTAAATTTATTAAATATCTCGCATTCACGAGAATTAATTACATTATGCTCTATTATAACTGACTTCTCTTAATAACTATAACTTTGAATATATTCAATTTATCTATTTTTTCTATTTTAATATAATTATAAAATATTTCATAACTGTGCACGATAAAGGATATCTTTTCTTTTTTCGTTTATGTATTTCAAATTACATCGATTCTCGATTATATTAAATATCCATTTCCATTGAAATCCATTTATATAATTTCATTTTAATTCATTAATATTTAATCAACGTAATATCAAGATCGTAACTGTTTTTTTTTTCAATTACGAAATAATATTATCAATATTACAAACGTCAGATTACATTATACACCATCAAAAGACTCGTTTAGCCATTGATATATCGTAATTACTTATCATCGCCATTATCTCCATACTTTTATATAACATATTAAGTTAATCCCTATATACTATATATATATATATATATATATATATATATATATATATATATATATATATATATATATATATTATATCCATTATCGACAACCGTTGAACTGGACGTAATTAATAGCATAAATTGACATTACACCCACCATCCATTAATGATGACGTTATCTTTACGCCTTTTTTTTAATAAATATATTTAAAAAAAATATTACACAGTTCCTTCTTTAGTGCAACAATTTTAACTGTGTCCTTTTTGTGGGCGTTTATAAAATTATGCTCGACTTGCTTTATCGACGTGACATTTATCCCTTTTATCTATTTTAGTTTCTACAGAAGCAATTTCCTGTCGTTCATATGCGATATATATATATATATATATATATATATATATATATATATATATATATATATATACACATGATATATGATAAATACCGGTATATCCTGTATTATTAAGACGCATTGTTCCGAAATATACATTTATATATATGTATAGAAAAAAATAATCAAGTTACCATAAAAGTATAATTTTCTTTATGCACTATATAAATATATAAATTATAATGATTTATATTTTTACATAAAATAAAATATTTAATTATCCACAAGTCGACTATTTAATTTTGAATATGTACACATAAAAAAGATAATTATTAATACGAATGTCGTTTTAAAAGCGTTTTTTATCGCTTGTTTTCGTATGCAAAAGACCTTTCGTTGAAAATATTACTTATTTGAAAATTTATATCAAATTTCTTTTATGGCATTTCATGCCCATTATATTCATGTTCTTTATATACGTGAAATTGTCTCTGTGGGAGGTAAGAATCGCTTTTTCTCATATAATTATATATATATATATATATATATATATATATATATATATATATATATATATATATATACATTACTGTGAAACAACTCTGATTCCCGTTTTACCTCATTAACATTCGTACTAAGCTGTATCTAGACGAAACGAGATAACCGATAACTCTTTTTATATCCTATCATAAAATAAACTCTATTTTGATCCTTTCCTAATACATCTTATCTTTAAATTATTAAGCTTGTTTTCGAGCTTTTCCGACGTCGTCGTTAATTCTTCGTCTTTTTCATTACTTTATTCTACTAGTTATACCATTAAAAATTTATGAATCTGATTTTTTTTTAGATCTCTATAAATTATCTCGTATCTTCAAAGGTGTCTGCATCACAGTCTCGGTAATCACTGTACTGAATATTAGTCGCTTTACATCAAAGAAAAAGCTCTTTTTTTTCCTGAAGATTTTTTTTTTACTATACCTTTGATGTAGTGCGACAAATTATTTAATCCTTCGTCGGTCACAATGGCCTCACATATGCGTACCCATCGAATATAATATATATATATATATATATATATATATATATATATATATATATATATATATATATATATATATATATATATATATATATATATATATATATATATATATATATATTTCATAATCTAAGATCAAACTTTCCGGTTTCTTTCACATTTAATATATATAAAAATATGCTTCAATGAACAATGTGTCACATTATCTTTTGTCAATGGTGACTTGTGCCTTTTTTATATAATATTTTATATTTTTTATATTATACATATTTGTTTTATATTATTTCAATATCGTAGACTTTATCTTACCGTTCCATTAGCGGATTATGAATTGTGCCAAGCCGGCGTTCTTCTAGTGTATTACGAGCCTTAAGCGGCATTCATACTGTGCGTTTCGAATTATTGAAATTGAAAACAGGTTTGAATTTCAGTAATATATTGTATATACTCTTTGGGTACGGTAGTGGGTCGCGTAACCATCATTAATCATGCGAGATTAATGGTTTAATTAGAATCGGTCATGCGTCAAGTGAATCGGTTGGAAAACGCCACAACACTATATCAGTACATTTATATACATATATGTATATTTAATAATATGATCGTTTAATTTTTTGTTTGCACAGTATGAACGGGCACAAGTGTGCTCACATTCATTGGAAAATAAAGGTAAAAATTATCACCGGTTTAACTATTACCCCAACAGAAAAAAGCAAATAATGGTGACCACGTACGAACAGCATTTTTCATTGCTTTCAAAAACACATAATCCGGCTCAAGTGACATTTAGAACTGTGCGACCTGCCCGCATTATTTTTAGAGCTTCGACCTTTCGAAGAATGGATCGGTTCTAAAATATACACGAATATTCGAAGGAAGACTGAAGAGAAAAAAATAATAATTTTGTGTTCTTCGTCGCCCTCTTAACGGACTGCGGTAAGCGAAATGGAGGCCGTAGAAGACCGAATATGTCAGAGTCCGTTGTGCTTTTTTGGTATAACGACGAAGAATAAAAAAAAAACAACATTGCGTTATCTCGGGCCGTTGCATTAATATTAACAAAATAATAACAAATAACCCGAGCTTTGGTTGACAGATGAGAACTAGAGATAAGCCTCTGAAGAGGTTCGGTATTTGTTTAGCGACTGTACCCTTTCTAGGAACCGCTATCTTTGTAGACTAGTTTTACCAAAGTCTCCGAAACCTGCTTCGGTATTATAGATATAAGGTGCCTATAAAATCTCTGAAAAAGTTTTCTAAATTGTGAAAAAAATATGATACTATATATTATAATATATATAACTGCAAAAGTTTATACGAATTCGTTATAAACATAGCGTAAAAGGTATATTAGTTCTGACTCTGTCTTAAATTCTGCTGTTATAATTTGATATTTATGATACCTTAAATTTTCGAAGGTAACCGTTTTATAAACTTCATAATAAACAACGAACTTTGCCCTGTTCTTATGGCCGTATCGTAATTTAATTATCGGTTTATATTAAATTATTATTTTAATTAAGTTAATATTTCTTTAACCGCGTTATTGTTTCAAAGTTTACCTTAAGCTCGTACGATAAACACAAGCGAAATTATGAAGATTACTATGTGAAAAATATAACTTTAGTCAACTTTTAATGTTCAGTTTGATTTTATTCGCTTATTTATTTGTAAGCAGTAAATTACGTGTTAAATATTTTGATAACTAATATATTAAGCTTTTCAGTTAAAAATAATACATTCTGATGTAAGAGAGTTGACAACTTGATTTATATTCTAAAACTTAAAATAAATGTCCAGATTCAAAAAGATTTATTTTATTTATTCTTCAATGCATATAAATCACTCTATATTTTTAAAACCGTTTTGTTCGATATTTAACCGAATATTTTTATATTGAAATATTAAAGAATTTTACTATCGTCCTATACATATATGCATTCACATATTATATACACATGTGTCCTTTAAATAATACGTCTTATTAATAATACGAGGCTATTTTTTTTATACATGGAAATATTACCGGTCGTACATATCTTTGACAGCTGATGTAAAAGATCGGATCTTCAAAAAGAATCGACCAGTCAACATGCGAAGTCAAACAATAACTAGATATCTGATTCTCATCGACACAATGCACGTCTATAATGACGTAATATTTTGAACAAACCCGAATTCTATTTATAAATTATTTACTAATTCATATTTATCTATATTTTTCCATAGTATTAAATTATTAATGTTTTATATTGTATTGATTAATTTATATATTATTAATTTAAAAATTACTGGACGAAACCGAACAGAATATTTTTTTATAATTATGATATTAATATTAAAGTTGTACTTATATAATTTGACTTGAGCAAAATAGCACAGGCCTCGAAAAAGGTACTTTAGATACTAAATACATGAATTAAATATTCCCATGTTATATTTAAAATAATAAAAAAATAATAATATTTTAAAATATAATCACATCCAATTAATATTAAATGGAAGAGTATTTTGACTTCGAAATCTGCACGAGTAGTTTGGAAATAGTTTTCTCTTTTAGCATTAAAATTGAGAGATGGAATGAAGATTCGCCAATCTTCAGAATCGAATAAATACTTGAATTACAAGGAGAATTTTGTAGTAAAATTGACAAATCATATATCAAAACGACAATTAAAATTATTAAAGATGAATTTAAACTAAAATATACCTTAGATATTTTGAACATAAATATATTTTATACGTTTGTCATATGAAAGATCGTATATAAGCCTGCAGCATTGTATGTGAATCCACTTAAACATCTGATAGAATCTATTGAAAAAAGAGTATATAGGGATTAAGGGAGAAGAAAAAAAAAGCATTTTGGGGGTCGAGTTCGCTTTTATCAAAATTTATTCAGATTAAATGACACTGTCATATCGGCAACGAAATCAACGTTCGTCACAGTGATTAGTGTCCAAACTTGACGTACTTGCATCAAGAAAAATTGACGCTGGAAATGAATCAGTATGACTGAATGCATGCAAGCGTGCACTTTTTTTTTCAACCCACCATGAGTTTTTGAATTCCATTTGATATATAATCCATATCTTTTCAAAAATTTATATAATAATTTCAGTAGTGTGTTATAGCATATTTTAAGTATTTTTTTCTGTATGGCAAAACTTTTGATTCAAAAATTTATTATAACACCTTTTTTTATGATTTACGCAACACCTGCCATGAAAAAAAGTTGCGCTCGGACTATTTTTCACGCCGAATCACAATTTATTAATCTTTAAATAATACGATGAATTTTTGTTAAAATTCATTCGCTTATAATACATACACATGCACGGATCTACATACAAAATAACTTTGAATTTAATTTGTTTTTCTGTCGTCCTTTCGCCTGGAAACACGCACAAACTTTATCATTGTCAAATAATTGGATTGGAAACACGCTTCGTATCGTCTATATCTTTCTCGTTTTCTTTTATATATACGTCTCATTCGCACAACGCTTATCGATCTATATATATATATATATATATATATATATATATATATATTCGTCTCTTTCCGTTTTCAGTTTTCGGCTGAAAACTTTCATGGACGCGTATATATCAAATTTCGCATCCGATAATGTGACATTAACTTGATAAATTTTAAATTCTCATAGTATTTCAAGTGCTTAACGATTTTATTGCACACTTATTTTTTATATGAATATTTTTTATTAAATTGTGAAAATATTTTTTCTTTATAAATTTATTTTCTGTCTAATATTCAAATATAATTAAAAATCAAGTATTATATTACATATATTCAATTTTTGAATTAACCTTGAATTTAAACGCTTTAGTCTTATTCGAATTGTTTACATCTAACTAAAACAGATGTATTTTAAAAAATACATTAAATAAAATTAAAAATTTTATTTACATAAATTCATCAGATATGAACAAACCATAACATTAACAGTAGCACTTATTTTATTATCACGAATAATAATTACAAACGTATTCTATACTAGCGCCGGTTTTATATCTTGTATCATTCTTATACGGTTTTTATTTTGCATTTATTATATTTATAGATTCGCAAAGATCGGCCCTCACGTACAACGTTTTTGTTCAATGATTTATGTTCCTCTTTACCTATCGCACTCTTTCATTATAATTATTTATTATATATATATATATATATATATATATATATATATATATATAGATAATCCTAGGGAGGTCCTGTAGGGACCTTATCGAAGACCTCGCCGACTTTATCGTATCGAGCTTAATAAATACGCCTTATTTGTTTTTGCCTTTATTTATTTATTTATATAGCCATCTACCTTCACACATACAAACACACATACACACACACATACATTCCTGCGAAAACTTCGTTTGGGATTAATAATGTTTCGTTGTACGATGCGTTTACCACGAAGTCCTTCCCTTCAATTATCTCGCAATACCGTGCTATTATAGGCAATTCGTCCTCGTCGCAAAAAACGTTTTTATTCGGCAACATTGTGGTTTTTATCGATTGTTTATATTACGCTTATAATACCGTAATCACTATTATTCGTCGTGCGAGTTCAATTTTTAAAATAACGAAAAAAAAATTGATAATTTTTTTTACGATCGAGTCTTCATATATGAAGTCGTAAAATATCGCGCTCACGAATTGCGAATTCGATCAAATTATTAAAACTATCCGATAATTTTGTAAATTATTTTTTAACAATTATATTAATAATTTTATATAGAAAAATATGTTTTATATAAATACTTCATTTTATCTAGATAATAAAATTAAAATGAATTTCTAAATTTTATATATGAAATGTATTAGTATATTGTAATTAAATTCAGTATTTTTTATCTATAATAAATTATTTTTAAAAATCAAAATGAAGCATATTCTGGAGACTATATACGTCTAAATTGTTAAAAAAAATAGTGTAAATATTTTCAAAATATATTGGTTAATGCCATTGAACTTATTTTCGATTTAAGCATTCTTGTTTTGTCACATAATGCCGTAACTACTTATGTACATTTAATCCAATTAATTTATTTATTTGAGCGGCTGTTCACGCGTATTTTGACGCTTTTTTTAATTTTCCTACTGAAAATTTCAACGTGACATACACACACACTCACTTGGAAAAACGATACGTTAAGCTTAATCCTCATCGATCGCGGCAATAACGGCAGTGTGGACAATGCATAATGTAGTAGCATCGGACGCCCGTGATAACGCTGACTTACGACGTGATTATTACGTCGTAATCCCGCGATTACATCTATAGATTAAATTATAGCGGTCGCTAATTAAAATTTAGTATCGCATTATATTGTAATAACGCGAGATTAATTCTTTGATTTTACGTTATGCACCGAGGGACGCGTTTTACACTTCGAAACTGGATTAAACGCCTTGGAAAATAAAAACGAGCAAAAAACTACTTTGCTTCGCTTTATATACAGTGCGATTTAAATATTATATTAATCTATTTTATTTTATGCGATTTTAATTTTCTAATATATTTTATAATTAAACATGTCTACGTAAATCTAATATTATTGATGAATGGATATTAATAAATTATTGACAAATATTTTTTTATAAATCTAACTTAAGAAATCTACTTTAAACCAGGAATGGAATCTGTTGCCTTAAGGTCTTTTGAGCTAATAAATGCGGTTTATTATGTTTTTATAAAGTAAAAATTTGCGACTTTTCATCATTTTGCGACGGGAACTTTTTTAATCAATATTTTTATGTCAAAGTTTATGTTATATCCAATTATTTTCGACTTTTAATTTACCTAATTTTACAATTTTATTTGTGAAACGATTACTGAAAAGTTCATCATCCTTTATCTAAACTTTGATATTCAATATATATTTTTTTATATAATCAACATGAATTTTTTATATTCGAATAGGGGTCACCGAGTACCCCGTGATATTTTGCATGTTTGAAAATATATAAGAAATCGCTAATATACACAAACTGGTTAGCTTATACAAAAGCCAACTTTACCACAAAATACCTATATATAATATAGCCAATTATTATAGAAATTATAACAGTATTTTTACAAACATGCTATATATGCATAGATATGCATGCTTATTTCTATAAAATATCGAATGCAATCAAGCCGGCCAACGTCTCTAACCTAACCCATGGTTGTTGTAATTACACACGTAGTTAACAACCATCGTAGTTATGCTATCCCGAGGTGCAAGTAATCGATTCAATAATCCCTCGTCGTGCTTCACCGTTACACGGCATGTACTCGAATAACCGACCGACCAACCACTTCCTTCACTTACCGTAAATCTTCGCTTGTCTCATTTTTTATTTACGCTCAAAGATACCATTATTGAATAGGGCAGAAGGGAACATAGGCAGACCCCATATAGATAGATGGTCAGGTAATTCAATCTCAATTTCACCGGTCTCCATCTCCGATTTTTGTTCGTTTCTTCACTGGCTCCTAGGATAGATATACCCGGCTGTGTTGTAGTCGATGTCGTTGTTTTTCCCTCCCTCATTGGTTGTAACCGTTAATTACGTTTGCCGATCGTGTAATGCTGTTTTTCTTAGTGAGCACTTTCGCTAACTATTGATCTGAAAATCTTAGGATTTAACTTCTTTTTTCCTCTCTAAAATGCTGTTACATAATTTTATGCAGATTTCAGTACGATTGGTTGTATAAATCAATTTTATTTTTATTTTTTTGGTTTATTTTCACTTATCTAATACTTACAAATTAAAATATATGACTTTTGTCTTTAAATAATACAATATATATTTTATATCAAGAAGCTAATACAATATTTTTTTTAATAATTTAAATCATTTTTTTTATTAAAACAATTCTAATGAATATTTAACAAATTATTCACCGCTATTTGTTTTGATACAAACACGTCGTTCATCCATTAATATTACCATCTGATAAACTAGACCAATTTATAAATTCGAAATGATAAATTCGAACATGTGTCTGCGCAATTTTAATACACTTTTTTATTTATTTAAATAATTACAAAGTATACACATATACTTTTTTTATAAAAAAAAAGAATATATATATATATATATATATATATATATATATATATATATACGAACACGAAATAATTAACAGTAGTAAATGATTAATTTTCCTCCGGTTTAATAGATGTCTAATCATCGGCACGTCCGCGACGGCCGGACCACATCTCGATGTACATACATCAACGTCAAATTTGTTTATTTATATCGATTAACGTTCAAATAGAAGCAAAATGGACCGCGGTGGGAGAAAAAATAAAAATAAAATAAAAAACACGCGGACTAGAAACGGCACTGCCTTCTTTTTATGCGTCCGGGGCGTCGTGTAAAACTCGACGTTTGTCGCCCGCCATACTCGATTGATGCATTTTTTATGCACCTATTAAAAAGCTATTAAGATCGCCTCAGACTTCAACTAAATTGTTTTATAATGTACTCAGTATTTCGAAATGGTGAAAAAATATATACATAAATAAATGTATAAAACCTTTTCATAGTCGACGATTAAATACCGTGCAATTAATGCGAAGAAGTTGACTGACTTCTTGTATTTTCCGCGATCGTTATTATAATTATTAAGCGACACGTACATTAGTGACACTTTAAAACTTGTCATTAACAGAATTTATAATTATAATTTATGGGGTTGATTTATTATATGGTACATACTAGTGGACCCGCGTACGGGTTCGCCGTGTATGTTACATCATTAGAAGTATACATGTTTTTATTTCATATTTGTTGAATATAAAAGTAAAAAAATATATATATTATTTTTGTATAATAATAAATATGTATATCAAGTGTTGTTTTTGTGCGTTGAAATCGTACAGGCGAAAAATATGGTGTATAGCGTAAATCAAAGGAAATCGTAGCAAAATTGGATCGTAAAGGCTTAAATATTTTACATTACATCATATCATTAAAATAAAGTAACATTTGACGAAAAAAATGCTTCATCTCCACCAACCACCGACGCTAGTATTTCATATACCATATATGATTTTACAATATTCATTCTATTTATTTATAAATAATTTTAAAAATCTGAAATTAAATCAGAAATCAAGAATGTAATACTTGATCGAATGATTGTATTGTTTTATTAGACGTATTTATATCTCATAATTTCACAATATAATATGATATTTTTTGCAACAATAACAAAATAAAAATATATCGCATATACATACATAATAACGCATAAATACTTCGATCGTAGAAAATCGCTTAAGAACCGCAGTCGGTCGCCGGTCCCCGGTCTTGTTTCCGACCGCGGATCCCACATTTCGCACACCACCTGCTGTACTACGATTTTACTTTACAAACGGTCATAAACGTAAAATTAAATTCAATAAATCATCACGCCTACCCCCCCAGGGGGGGACGAGACCGGTTTCTTAACTCCCCTGCTCTATCTGTACGTCGTAGTCCTTTGCTCTCTTTTCACTCGACGATTGTAAGGCAGGATCTAGATGTTCTTCGCAAATTGCATCTTTTCACCGTCGCATATCGTCCCCGAACATCAAATATGGAAAATTAGAGACCGTTTTCTTTAAATTATTGCCGTCGATGCATGAACGTTTTTCCGTCACAATCCGTAAACCGGTCGTTCGATAAATTTCATTGTTGTCGACCGTTGCCGCTGATTTATCGACTAACTAAGAGTAAATTTTCATTTGACCTCATAGTATAACATTCTGATTTATGAACAATTGTAATTTTGTTCCAATCTTCTTTTATACATATTACTAATAACATCACAATCATTTTTTTTAGTACTAATATATCAATGCTCCCCTTTATTTTTCTTCGAATAATCTTTACGATATCACACGGCCATATCTTTGAGTAATCTTAGCGTCATAAATATCATTAGATAACACTATCTATATATCTTCCCTTCGAAGAAACGTCCCCTTTTATGATCCAACTCTATAGGTGCTCAAGTTATACTTGCATATGTTTGTTTGCCCAGTATAATAATAATAATATAAAAAAAATATTTCTTATTTTTCCTTCGTACGAATTGTTGATATATTAAATTTACATATTTTTCATGCGAATTTGTTTGTTTTTCTTTTCAGTGCTGGGAGAATTGCGAGCTGCTTCAGTCCAATTTCCAAGTGTGGGGCTCCATGTGTCAAGAGAAAGAAATATGTGTAAGTGTTCACAAAAAAAAAATATATATATATATATAAAAGGCGTTAATATTTATATAATCCGTCGTATAAATTCTGCGGGGTGGTATTTAGGTCTAATTCTCGCTGATTTATAGCATTTTTAAATCTCTTTCGCGGTTTCGCCCCGACGACTTTTTTTTCGCGCATTCGCTCTTAAAAGAATTGCTCTTTTTTTCTCGTGTACAGAATAAAAACCCACCCTTAGCATCCCTTTTCTTCTGTATTTTTTTAACCATATTTTGAGATTTTTCTTTTTATTTTCCTTTTTTTCAGGGTACAATTTTTGTTTTTGTTTCGAGTTCGCGTCGTGCGAGTTTTTCGATTACGCTTTTATATAATATTTTTGCCGCTTTTGCGATAAGGTCTTAAACGATTTTAATCGTCAACGCTTAGTGAAAGGCAAACATTTGCGCAAACGAACTAATCCACACATATATAAAATTATTAATTACGATATAAATACAATTGTATTTATATGAAATTATAATTCGCAATCTTCAACGTGAAAAAAGTGCTCGCAAAAAGTTATTTAATACACACAGCCTACACTTTTTTTTGAATGCCACGTATATTTTTCTTCACGAAAACAAATTTATTTTCATACGCGTGTATTTTTTCCAGTTTTCATTTACATACGCTGTAATGTACATCGGCCTCGTTTCCGCTATATATATATATATATATATATATATATATATATATATATATATATATATATATATATATATATATATATATATATATTTTTTTTGTTTTTATTTTCATTTTTTTCCCATACAGTTTCTCATATGAAAATTTCACGTAAACGAACGCGTAAAATTCGATGCAATTTTTGTATAAATTTTTCTTCTACACATTTACACGTTATTTTCTCTCGTTGTTGTTGTTGTTGTTGTCGTATTTTTTTTTGTTCTCTTCATCATTCGCTTTTCTCTCTCGCGTGCGCGATAAAAGCACGAAAACGAATTTATTTTGCGTCGAAGAAATTTTCCGCGGGTTTTTCCCCGTGAGCTTTTTAAATTATAAACGAGGCTACCTTCGCGGAAAAATATACTAGATATACTTCACGTGATGTATAATAAAACCTAAGATATTATGATCGAATCTACTATTACCTCACTATTATATAATTCTTAAACGATAATTTCAATTATCTATTTTACACCATCTATTGAATTTCAATCTAAACTATATTCATCTCTGAGTGTTTCGTGTAATTAAATAAAATCATTACTATTAAAATGATGCATTGTGCATAGTTAAAATATAAAAAAGTACATACACACATACATAACGTATTGCCAGTTTGTAACCAAATGAGATTCAGAAGGGATATATATATATATATATATATATATATATATATATATATATATATATATATATATATATATATATATATATATACGACCACTTTTCAAAAACCTTCTTCCTTACCCACGGGACAATCGTAATTGTTTTGCAACACAATGGCACCGCCGCTCGTACCTTAAATGAATATTTCAATTAAGCCTAATTGAAATGTTGCAGAAGATAACTAATGTTTAATTCTTTGCATTTGCGCGAGCTGCGTCCTCCTTCACTCTATTCTTTTGCGGAATTTACGGCCTGCATACTTCATGGGGCTCGTTTGGCTTTATCTTTAAGCCGAATCTAGACGAGTAAATTGCTTATATACCGTAGCCGTACTGTCTTACAATTTATCTTCAAGATATAATAAAAATAAATATCATTTACAAACTATTTACATCATCCATAAATCTTCAAAATATTAAAAAAAAATAATTATGTCCCTTCTTTCAGTTTTTAATCTTATTCATTAACCGTATTCAACTCCAATGCACTAAAAAATCTATAAATGCTCCCCTTTTTTAACCACCGTCCTTATACTCCATAAAGTTAGTAAGCAGCAACAGCGAAAGAAAAAAAACATAAAATTTCGATTAAGTAATTAATGGCAAATATTCGCAACATTAAATTCTAACCGTCTCTAGGCCCATTTCATTGTCGAGGCTTTACGACCCTCTGGGGAGGTCTTACGAAAAGCTCCGAACCTTTACATAATTAATAGTATTCGTAGACAAGAATGACGGCACCTTTGAATTCCACGCTGCCAAATTTACATTAAGCTTATCCTCATTTTTTTTCTTTTTTAATCATCATATTCTACTGAGAAAACGAAAAAGAAATAAAAAATCGACCATTATAAACTTTCGATAAGGAAAACGTGAACGAATCGCCCCGACGAGAATAATTTAAGGCGAGTACTCGACGACTATAAATTTGTGGAAACGTCACATTTGCATCATAAATGACGACCGATGTCCTTTTCCGTTTTAAGAAGCTCGCCGGAAGCTCCAGGTGTTCCGGGTCCTAACCGACTCGTTAACCTACATACGAAATTCGAAATTAACCGTGTCTTTTGATCAAAAATTTAGTATGCAACAAGAAAACGGCCACAATTCAAGCGTAAGACCTTCGTCTTAACCTAAAATTATGTGTAGCGTAATTTTGCTTCTAAATATTAAAGCGAATTCTAAGACTCGTACGTTCGCATAAATATGCAAATGTATTTCATGTTGAATTCAGTAACTGTATTATATAGAAATATTACTTAACCAATATCGTTACACACACACACACAGACACACACACACACAGACACACACACACACACACACACACACACATATATATATAAATTTTATCAATATTTAATAAAATACGTAATTTTTTATTTACATCTGAGTAACCTAGTGTTTAAAATCATTTAAAATCTTAGATTAGTTAATTCCATTTTTTTTTTATTTCCATATTGAATTAATTATAAATTAATAAATACATTTTTGTAATAAACATATAATTATCATCATGCATATTTTTATAAAAAAAACACTATAAATTTCCAAGTTGATTTATTACTAACGAACTAAATTAAATTAACACAAGAAATAAAACTTTGAAATATAATATTGACGAGCGAGTTTATCAAACGTTAACTCGCAAACCATTTAGTTACGTGCAAGTAAGAAGTTTCTCACATTTACTATATATATATATATATATATATATATATATATATATATACTGATACTCTCATAATAATAAGCAGTAAGTAATATATTGCACTTAGCGGATGGAAACTCGCGCGCGGAAGCTTTCGGTTTAATTTTATTATACTCGACGTGTAAGTTATCCTTTGATGTTGATAAACCGATATCCGCGCAATAATTGAACGCCTTCAGTAAACTAATACGTTCGCAAATTAAATTAGAAAATCAATCAAAGATTAATTACCGCGCCTTTCGCAAATTGTTCGACGCTCCATACGAAAACTAGGAATAAGGGACGCCTGGGCGTATTTCGTTCCCCGTATTGCTGTTTAGCGGCTTTACCTATATCTATCTATCTATCTTTATTCTTGTCATACATACACTTTAAACAGAATACTTTGAATCGATTTAGAATGGTGTGAGATTGCTCAAATCGGGTCGAAATCGTTTGTGATTCGAATGTTACCGGAGTTTACCGCGCGAAAAAGAGCAACGTTCGTTTATTGGAACGAACGTTGCTATTTAAGAATTGATATTAATAATATTTTTGATATAAAATTTAATGCACTTTTATTTATTTAACAAACGTTAAAATTTTATTTACCAGTTTTTAAAAATTAAATATTTAACATATTTATTTTTATTAAATATATACTTCATATAATATATATAATCATAGAAAATTTGACATCGTTTTGATCTATTATCAGATTTTTGAAAATCAGCTTAAATGATTTAAATATCAATTGATTATATTTTTTGGCTATATTGCAAACTATTTATATAAATAATAAGTAAGTAATGAAGTTTCTGTAAACTCAGATTAAATGAATAATTGTGCATATTATTCAAATTCAAAAAAAATAATATTACGTATAATATTATAATTAAAATGATTATTTTTTTAGAAGTAGAGATCGAATTAGAATCTAAAATTATCAAGATTTATAATTGTTGATATATTATATATTTAAATTTTTTTTATTATTTATTCCGTAAACTTTTCGAATACACCGTATGTGTACAGCACGCGTCTTTTAATCCGAGTTTTCCGCGGTATGGGGAGACGTAAGACGAAAATGACTTCCGTTCGAAGTGAATTTCGAAAATTTTCCCCACCATCAGTCTTGGCAAACACTTTCCTCGCTTTTGCGCGAATTAACAAAACATTTTAAAACTTCGAAAATTGTGTTTACCAGAACAACTTTCCGGCAAATATTTACAACCGGCATGTCGAAACTGGGCGAGGAAAAGGCGACCCGGGAGGCGAAAGGTGGTTCGAAACAGGGGGAACAAACAGGCGGTCCGTAGTCCCTCGAAGGTGGTATATATATATATATATATATATATATATATAGGGGTTGGGGACGATTCAAAATTTGCGAACTTTCGCCAAAATAACTAACTCTTCCGCGCTTTTCCAAAGCCGCACGCTCCCCGATATAAATGCGCGATAATTTCATAATAAAACATCAGACGAAAATAATTCCACAATGCGATTCGTTAGACGCGACTCTATTTCCAAGTTTCGTTCGTATTTTCGACGAAAACGATTTCGCCATCGATAAATTTCAACTGAGCTTATAGAGACTTCCGCCTGCCCGGAGCTTTTGCCCAATTTGTTATTTTATTCTTTTGTATTTCGTTCGCGGACTTCAGGAAGAAATTATAATAATCGACCCGTAATAATTTTATTCAATAAGTAAATTAAACAGATACGAAAATTATTTCACTTTTAATAATTTTTTTTAATAATTGGTGAATGACATGTGTATCTTTGATAAAATTTAAATTATAATCGATACATCGTATTTAAATCAAATATATTACATTTTAATATATTTTACATTAAAATATGTTTTATTTAATTTATATAATGTAACATATATCACATCACAAAGCTCAAACATTTACAGCTTATACAGCAAGCTTGTAGGTAAACAAACTTAACCGGAGAGTTAATCCATATGTCAATTTATTTATATACGAACATTATCTGTTATAAATTTAACCTCCTCTTTTGTAATTTATTTATAGTAATGAATTTTCATAGAATCATAATCTCTATTCGTAAGAAAACATATAATGATATTATTAATAATTCTCTTATAAAGACTCGTGTCTAAGATGAATGTAAATATATATATATTTTGCTTTTCAAAACGATACTGTTGAACATTTTAAAATAATAATTTGCAATTCTATTGAAAATATAAATATATCAGTTATTTTTTTGCCTTGAGATACGAAATGCGCCACACATGTTCCGTCCATTTTCTGTGGGTCGTCCTTATTCCGAAACGTTTCTGGCCCAAAGGGTACTCATTTCGACCCGCAATAAAAATAAATATTCACCCATATCATACAATGTAATATTATAATAACCAAAAAAAATTACAACCATTTTATATATAGGGTGTTTTGTTATAAGTATATAAAACTTTAAATTAAAATAAAACATTGATAAATAGCGTTATTTGCCATAAATTTGACTTTATTAGAAAGATAATTGTATGCCATTTTATTTGAATATGACTAGTTAGCTCGTAGAAAATTTAAACAGGAAATTCAATTTTCGATCATATTTTTCAGCAAATGGGACCGTATATTAATGATAACGTAACTAATGTACAACGACCCGATGATTGTGTGGTTTCAATTCTTGCACGAGTTAAATTTTGTAAAACCCCAAACTCAAATTTTCCACAAAGTCATTGGACACCGCTCCAATTGTCGAGCACTATATCAAATGGACTAATTTGGCCCTTCCTCAATACTAAGCTCCACAGCAGCAATAGCTTCTTCGATTCGCACTGTGTAACGTCTCTGACGACACTTTAAATTGGTGCACAATCAATCCATGATTATTCAAATTAATTGCTCTGATAGACGATTATGTTGACCGTAAAAAATACAACGAGCACGATCATACCGAACCATGATTTTTACTTAAAAAAAAATACAATTTGTAGAAATTGTTCGTGTGTTAGTCGATATATGATGTAATGGCATATCAAACTATTATAAATTCGAAATAAGTAATTACTGCCAAAATAGTGTAAATATAAAATAATTTTATACCTTTATAATAAACACCCTATATATATATATATATATATATATATATATGAACATCATTCGCAAATGAAATGAAACGTGATAATGTTTCATTAATGCAAACGGACAGCGGCATTATTATAAGGGGGAGTGGGTTTGGTAGAAGAAGTAAGAGCGTTCTCTCTTTGAGTTTCAGCTCGAGGCTAGCAATTACAGTAAAACAAACACAGCAAAACGGTTGAACGTTCTCAACGCGAAACCATCACTTCATGGTCAGTTCAACTCCCGTTGAACATTGTTCCTGGTCATTGGTCGTGCGAAGTGTTAAAGCGATGGGAATAAATTAAAACGGTCGCCGTCGTCGTCGTATACACGGTGTACTCTTCTGCAGCTGTAATGGCATCAACGCTCCATTAGGAATCCCATTGAACCCGAATGAATTGGCCAGTCCGACGCCATTTCCATTGTCTAAAACCCTGAATATCCTCGCACTCTTTATCCCCTAATCAGTCGCTCTCCCTTACACTAAATTATTATTTCCCATTTAGGAATGTGTGCGTTTCACGCTCACACTAATGATCTTGGCCAATGATTCTTCGCCGAAATTGCGCACCGAAAGCCCCACTGCTGGAATTCTCCGATGGGTATTAACATGGATCCCGGAAGTATCGTTTAAAACGAGTCCTTTTGTTTTAATGTATTTCTACAAAGTACATTTCCGTATTTATTACTCGGTATAATGTTCCTATTAATATTTTATGAATTTATTATAAAATGGTCAACGTTCAAAATGTGGATATGTTGATGTTAGATACCTGTTCAAAAAATGCAAATTCATATATAGTTCGCAACTTTAAACGTAAGTCGAATTTCACGCAAAAATAAATAACGTAATATATATATATATATATATATATATATATATATATATATATATATATATATATATATAAGCATTATTCTGGCATTATTTATCGATTATCAACTGAGCAATCGATTGAACAAGTGCAAAATCGATCTTCAAAAGCGTGCAAGATTATATTAAATATAAATATGACAAAAACTATAAAAATTGATGTCAAATTTTAAAGAAATTAATTTTTTTTGCCCTAAATGTGACTGATTGTATGTATATATTATCTAAGTTTCAATTTTAAATGTAATAAAAATGAGATCGATGTATCGAAATCTTTAAAAAGAAGAACTAACAACTTGAACCTGTAAAAAATTCAATCAGCACTCGGTGTCTCGAAAATAAATCTATCGTATTACTAATTTAAAAGACATGTTGAATAAAATTTTTCTACATATATCGTAACATTTCGTCGCAATGTTTAAAATCTCATCGCGTATAAAATATATATTTAATGAAATATTCGCAAAATGCAATCAACAAGTATGTTAATGCGATCTAAAATAGTCCGAGCGTTAAAAACACTTTGAGCAATTCAAAGAAGTCTCGTCCTTTTCTTATTTATCGAATAAAATATCTATGTTTTTTTTTGTGCGAATGCGGTGACAAAATACATGCTCACGATACCTGCGTTAACTTCTTACTTCTGTTGCGATCGGCTAAACAGAATGTGCCATTAGACTGTCAACATTAACTCGAATAAGGTATATATATATATATATATATATATATATATATATATATATATATATATATATATATATATACACGAAGGGGTAGATCTTCTACTTCTATATTATAGTTGTAGAATGTGAGAAATTCACATTGTGCCTTAATTAGGAACCGAACCAGCTAAAACCCCTTATAGAAAACTCTAACCCTGCATCTCACATAATTGATGCCGCGAAGAAATTCCACGCAAACTTAATACGAAATACGATTTTACACGTTTCCGATGGGTAATAAGCGCCGTTGTAATTGCTGCGACACGTACAAATTGCTGCCAGTTCGTTATCTTACAGCACCGTTGCTTATTTTTCGATAATCCGAATCGAAAATGTCTACTATGTGAATGCTGAAACGTTTATTCTTTCATTCACGATATTTCATCTCAACAACAATAATAATAATAATAATTTAAAAATTGTCATATACATGAAATATAATATTATAATTAAATCATATATACAATATACATAATAATTTTAATATTGCTAAATAAAATTATTTCGACGTATTTTGTTGGCTTTGTTTCAAACGATTATAATATTTATTAAATTTATTCGTATTGTTCATATTATTAATTTTAGATAATTTATATATTGTAATTTAAATTTACTAGTTCCAATTTTTCTATTTTAAAATCATTATTTTAATCCTCGTTGTAAATGATTATCTTCATTTAGAATTCAATTAGAGTTATTGACAGCTGCTTTGTAGAAACGTCCATTACATTTAATTCGTTTCGCTTGAAAGGCACCTTTGTATACAGATTAAACAACTTTAAGCCCTTCTATGAATACGAAATTAATTTTGTTTGTATGTGCGCATATTTAATGGAGGCGAAAGTATTTGATAAAATCGATTATAACGTCGATAACTTAGACATTTGTCGAAACATGACTGGAACCGATTAATATATAAATAAATCGCCGTGTATTAATCTAATGTTTTTAATTTTCACGAGATGAGTTTGTTAATTAGATACTTCGTCTTCAATATGAAAAGCATTATTCTATGTAAAATTTCATTTCAAAAATCATTTTTAATGTTTTTTTTTTCATAACTAGATTTTAACCCTACGCACGCGTTCCGCATTCGTTACATTAACCGCCGGGCCATTTCTCAAAAAGTTTTGTAATTGATTAGAGTAATTAATTCAACATTACAATCCGACTCCAAAGATAAGTGGGCGATGTTTGAAAAGCATATTTTAGCCGTACCGTGACGTAATTTATTCCGGTTTGCCTAATCAATTTCCTCGTTCGCATTTCTCTTCTCGCGTATAAACTATCGCATCCAAGAGCGGAACAAACCGAGAACTCGGACCCCCTAAAAAGAGGACGAGAAAAGGAAGAAATTAACAGTTCCCGTTAAATTGACGCCTTCAGAGCGTAATCGGGTTAATTAACAATCCGCCCGAGAGAAAGGGACCATTTCGTTACCGGAATGAAAAGCGAAGCACGGTCCACGTGAAAGGAAAAACTTTCTTCCGGGTGGAGTCCTATATAAAAACGCTCAGAAAGCTCGCAAAATTGCCAATTCAATCGAGTGCGTCTCAAAATAAAAGAGGATGGGCCATTTCCAGATCCGGCTCACGCCCGCCCATCTTTTCGTTTCTTCCCCGTTCAAAACATCGATAATAATAAAACCGCCCTCGTTCCAACGATGTGCATATATACACAACCTTCGTCGTCGTCTTCTATCGCTGTTCACGCGCCTAATTAGACACCGAAGAGGCGTTGGCGAAACGCCCTTCAAATTAATTGGGAAAACGGGCGCACAACAGAAAGACCAAAAGGAAGAAAAGGGTGATCGTTCGAAAATTTACAACTCCCCGAAGGCCGTCTCGGATCCGGGATCTAGTTTCGAATATATCAAGCGGTTTTTGAATTCATCCCCGTTTGCCAGCTCGCGTTACAATCGCGGCCGCTTGTCTGTTTTGTCGCAATAAATTTATATGTAATCTGTTAATTAGGGGACGCTATCCGATTACACCTTCAAATGTAGTGTCAGTTTTCCTTTATATATATATATATATATATATATATATATATGTGTGTGTGTGTGTGTGTGTGTGTGTGTGTGTGTGTGTGTATCCTGTAGCTAATGTGTTAACTATATTTATTAAATTGATTCAAATACTATAAATATTATAGATTGCGTATTCACATCATAATCAATGAATTTAAAATGAAATAAATTATCAATTAGAATCAATTTTTATTTCTTCGACTATCTCGCGTCGAAATCGTCGTTTCGTATTAAAATTCTTTCCGCAGAGTGTTTCACGATGTGAAATGAAACCGAAAGCGGTTATCCATTAAAACCACCGTCGAAGACGTGGCCGGAACTGAACCAGAGGCGAAACCAACAACCCCCGTTCGGTAGATCTCACCCTTGTGCTTTTTCTCGCGCATCCCCCGTAGTTCGCGTATACACATTGTTGAAATACTTTATTTCTCGTTTGGCGAAAACTATCCGCGTCGGTTTTACACGTTCAACCCGCATATACGTTAAAACGTCAAAACTTTAACGGCATTATTCGTATATTAATTTTAGTTTGATGTTGTTAACCGGAACGAAACTTGGCGTTTTGTTATATATATATATATATATATATATATATATATATATATATATATATATATATATATATATATGTACGCACACGCGCAAATTACAAAGGAATTTTCTAATATATCTCGCATTTTGAACGCGCGTAAGCACGTACGCATTTTTACTTTGTTTGTCAGTTTGTTATGCGCCCGCATACATCTGCGGTTTTCTCCACTTTAACAAAATCGTACATATAAATAGTATATGTTATAAAAGGTCCGTTTTGTCGTAAACTATCTATAGAATATGAACAAAATCGTTTTTAGTTATTTTACAATTTTTTTTCAATAAATCATATATTAAAATTATATTCATTTGAATTATTTAAAACTGAAGGTGCTAACTTTAACATTACATGTTCGCATATTATTTAATGAAATCGTTAAGTATTATGTTTCAGTTAGAAAATATAGAAAATGATGACGCGATATATCAAAAATTAGATGCAGAACTGAAACCTTAATCTCATAAAAATAAATCAATTTCAAACACACACAAATATGTATGTATGTTGCGTGTCTTAGAATAGAGAATCTTCTTATTATATTAATATTTATATTAATAAATATTTATATAATTACTAAACACTATATTTTCGTAATTTTAAATATTACATCATGTTTCTAATATCTCTTGTTTATAAATAAAAAACTATAAATATCAAATTCTCAATTTTTATAGTATTTTCGTTGAACATCATTAAATAAATCCTTGAAAATCGATTAAATTTCTTATTATTAATATTAAACCGTCATCACACTTGGAATTTAATTTCTGATCAAATATACAAATATACTCGTATATAAATAATATGCGATCGTTTTCTTTATCGTTTCGACTTTGGTCTGTTCTTTTGAATATCGTCTTTATTCAGTCATAAAAAGTTGGCGTATGATACAATCAATATTATAAGATAAAATCGAGTTCTAAACTTTGTTTCGAAACGACTAACCGAGGTCCTTTTGGCACCCCAATTTTACGATCGCGGCCATTTATTCTTATTTATTCTTTTACGATTATAACCGTCGTATAACTTATATTAGTTTATTATAATTATTTTATGCGATCATTTCGATATTCCGATTATCATTCTTTAAATATGCGTTAGAGGCGCAGAAAAAAGCGCTCGCTTATAATGAAGAAAAAAATTAAATATGCAAATTATACGTTCCGTACGAATGTTGTTTATCGCTTCATTTTACGAAAAAAAAATATTTTCTATATATATTCATATATTGAAGAGTTTAATTTATGCATTTTCGTATAAATATATTGATCGTTATCATTTAAAAGATCTCGCCGATTCTGTCGATACATAACAAATATTATAATTATAAAACTATATAAATATTATCGAACTATAAACGGTTAAATTTATCGCCTTTCTATGTCATAATTTAAATAATCCTATATTATATGATGATTAAATTAAGCGATATTCGCATTTTTTTTATATTGCCGATTTTGTAGTGAGATAAAGATAAAACGAAACTGAAGTGGCATTTTGATAATAAATTAATAATATTTTTTTGTATATATAAAAAATAAATGTCTCAAATTTTATTATATTATGGTATTTCAAAGTGAAACGATATTTTTTACCGACGAACTGATGAACTATTATTTTGAGTATTAACCCTCTTCTGTAGTATAATAAATAAAATTCTCGAAACAAATTACTCATCGGTCAAATATATCTAGCTACTCTTGACCATAGTTGAATACCCCAATCAATACTAGAAAATAGGAATAGAAAAAAAATCAGTACGCGCAAGGGTAGATCATTACACGAAAACCTTTATGTGCGTAAACACGCGTCGAGGGTTGAAGAGCAGCGATCTGGGCGGGCAACTTAACACCATCTGACACGAACGAATTTATCTTCCTTTAGGGGCCCCGGCTTAATGGTGTTTCTTTTTACCCCCGCTGTGTACGTAGGAAGTAAGGAGGGCATAGGAGACCTTAGTGCCACAACCTTCATCCCCTTATCCCTGAAAACACCCTCCAGGACCGTCGAACAGTCCGCACTCTCGGTTATCATTTGGACGAGAGGAAATGCAGGTTTTATTGCGGTCGAAGGAGCAAAGGAAGAAGACGATCAGAACGTCTTCCATGCTTTTCTCACAACACATACGGTACGTGATGAGAATCAGTTACTCAGGGGGGGAAACGTTGCAGTGAAAATATACGTCCCACAGACGTTTTGTGCGTTTCTTCAGATCCGTTTTGCATGCAAAAATAAATATTATGCCCCTTTTGAATTTCGTATCACGAAGACGATCCGTCATAAGGAAATACGGAGAGTCCTCGACCTTTTTGCATAATTTTATTCATGAAAGTTAAAGTTACATATTATAAAATTTAAATTCGTAACGTATGTTATCATAGGGTACATTCGAACGCTCTTTTGTTTAGATAAAACGTAGAGTCAGTCGTTTCAATTTTATAACAATATTTACATTAAAAATCAAAAATATTTCATTACTTTCAAACTCATTTTTCATACAACATATTTAATTTTCTTAGAAATTGTTTCGAAACTGTTCTTATTTACCCCTTATTTTGAATTTCTTTTCTAGAAGATTTGTCATTGTGAAATATCCTACTTATCTGGCAATATCTCAGTATTTCCCCCCTTTCTTTTTGTCTATTGTATACATCACATCTTTTTTGTCCGCTGGTGCGAAATTTTATAATCTCATGATACCACTTGAGCGAAACGAAGGCCCTCTCGGAAACCTCTTTTAACAACACTATCGAAAACATTTTTCTTACTAGTAAAGCGGGGGACCGTTTCCCCGAGGTCTTCGGCAAGGTATTTCTCTTTTTTCCCTTTTAGGGTCACCCCCTTTAGGGGGCAACGGGACCGAACTCCCCTTCGAGTGACTGAGTGACTGTTCAAGTGAATGCAAATTGGATAAAAGGAATGAATCAAAAAGTTTCCTTTTCTGCCTTTGGACGACCGCGCCTTTTACGTCTACGCAAGCTACATACTCCATAATATATTGAGTATTTATCAAAAAAAAAAATACTTTATATGAGTATGTTCATATTTATTTTATATTAATCCTTATAATGTATTACTGTGTTCGTTGACGTGAAAAATCCATTTGATCAAATATATTTTTATCGTACACTCACTTTGATGTCCAATAATTTGCCTCTTGAATATTTTCATTGTGCTTATTCGCATGCCAGCTCATTCTCGGTAATGTTACAAATTAAATAAAAGGGACTCCATTCGCTTTCTTCATCCCTATTTTCCTCATTCGAAACTTTGATTTTGGCATATTAACCACAAATAATTTTGTCTTCGTCTATATTTCAACTGCCTTTTGAACAAAAAAGGTTTTCTTTCCGCCTATCTAAAGAGGGGAAGTGACATTAAAGTAAAGAAAAATGTATTGTACTTTCAAAGAAAGTACAACGTCTGGGGAGAATAGCTTTGAATTTTAATAGGAACGAATTACTACCGTCTTTTTTCCTATTAGGTTATCCATGACAATATATAAAAAAATCCATTATAATGTTAATGTTTTCTATAATTTTTAAAGTTTAAAATAAATCTAGTTATTTATTGAGATTTAAATTGAATTGATCTATATATATATATATATATATATATATATATATATATATATATATATATATATATATATATATATATGATGTTTATAAAATTAAATGTTTATGTGATAATTGAAATTCTTTATGTGATAGAATCGGTTAACTTTTTCTGCGACTAACGAAAAATCGTTCGAATTTTCAATCGAATCAATCTCGTGCACACAATGTCAACGAAAACGTAACCACATACGAGAACATGGGAAATCGCAGAATTTAATATTTAAATACGTATACGTTCGTTCTAATATTTGTCGAGTTTTAAGCGACTTCCCAACTTCGCAATCTCGTTCCTAGGTAAGAGAACACTCGAAAACCGTTCGTTCGATAATGAAGAAGAACGAGCACGTCTTCTACGCCGAAGGCACAAGACAGACGTATTCCCACACTTTGCCCGAAATTCAATTCGATTCGTATCACTCTTTCTTCTATACGTCTGGGGCTTTCTTAAACTTTCCACAACCATAATTGTTTGCATAAAATCACATTCTATCCCTGCGAATTATCAAAGCGACGCGCCATATTCCGAGTTTCCTCCACTCCCAACCGGTTAACGTCCCACCCTTTCAACCGCCAATGATTTTCCCTGTCACTGACTGCTTCGTCGTGTTTGAAAGTTTACTCCACCATTCGAGATTCTACGACGTTTGTTTACTTTTCAAGTTAATTATCAACTTTATCAAGTATACATACGTATACGTATACATTTTTCAAAGCATTTTCTTTTAAAAAATCAAACAGTAGTGATTATAGATGTCGTACGAAGCAATTTGAGCACTATTTTTTCATCGTTAATTGCCTGCTATAAAAGATAACCGGTCGTTTATATGTAAAGTTAATCTCGTCACGTAAACGCGCAAGTCTTTTGAGGTCTCCCTTGTCTCATCGTCGGGGGTTTTTTGATCTATGACCATACTACGTGATACCATCATAGACCTTGTTCACATCATTCACTTTATATTATACATATATAGCGGTGCTCATGTATGACGTAGAATTTACAAACAAGAAAAATATATGCATAATATAAATATATTTTTAGTACTGCGAATCGTCACAATTAAAAATTTTAACTCAGCGTGAAATGGTGACAAATGCAGTTGCAACAGTTCAGACTACGGATTCAACGGTTCATAATGTGGCAATAATTAGTTGAATAATTGTATATATTTCTATATTTTCCATTTATTTACCTTTTATTATTAATTTTGGTAGACTAAGATGAATTAAACGTTGAAATAATGCAATGTTGTAAATCTGCAACACAAATTTTGCACTCGGTTCTCGCAATTAACAATATTAAACAGTTAAATACAGTTTTGATTAAGTCCATATTTGTAAAGAAGATTGTCGAGTTGTTCCGGTGATAAATATAACCCCGGAGTGTCGAGCTTTCGTCGTTTCAAACACGGAGATCACGTAAAGTTTTGCATTTGTCCCTGTGCTTTCGCCATGTTTGCTTCATCTGGTTATTGACATAGACCCCGAGCGACCACCGCCTTACCACCTATTCGAGGAGTTCCGACTTATTTTTCTTTTGAGGTAAACAAATCTCGTCTCATCACTTAGCGTCGTGAACATCGGAAACGGGTCGCCCATGTTTATTTTACCCCCATTCACCGCCGGTTGAAAATCGAAGAGATAGAACTTCTTTCGTGACCCCTGAAGTGCTCCAACGGTACGATAGGGCAATGAAGACGCAAGGGCACTGTACACATTATGTTGTTCAGTAACAAAAAGTTCAATCAATCGTATTATACCACTTCAGAGATTATTTATAAATTAAATTTACTGACAAATAAGTCGGTATTGAATACAATATATAAAATGAATATTGATGTTTTTCTTTACATATATATAAATTCACTATAAAATGACAACTTATCTAATGTCTTATCTACTTTTCGAATAAAAAGTATATCATTTACACATTTCTTTTCTCGATTCTGCGAAAAAAAAACTTTGTAATCATTGTGTAGTACTTGTGTTCCTGTATATATCTTTTAGCTCATTACCCATGAGACTCGAGAACTCGGCATCTATTTATCTACGGTTCAAAATCTCTTATCGAATCCGGAATACCGGGTGACGTGTTTCAGCCAATATTATGGATATGTGTATATCTTTTTTTTTCTATTTTCCTTCTTCTTTTCCTACGTTCGCTTCGCCATTTTGGATAGAAACAAAATACATACAAGTATACGACCAATAAATAAACGCTGACGCGGATCGGTTCTTTTCGCTGTCTTTGCAACGACATTATCGAATTCATCACAACACCCCACCCGTTGAAACCCCAAACTTGCACGATGGGGGTATAATTTACCCCGAGTCTAGTTTCGTTTCCATTCTGGAAATCGCCTTTTGTGTGTGTGACTCATACGTCAATTCACATTCGTGAATTCATTTATGCTAAATATAAAATGATTGTATATTTCATTCTATTTAGAAAACTGTGCTATAAATTAATTTATATATATATATATATATATATATATATATATATATATATATATATATATATGCGTATTTGTAAACGCGTAAAAAATATCCACTACGAATCGTAAAAGCGTACCATGTCCGGGTAAATGGCGAATTTTTCCCGGGAAAATGGCGTCGCAATACCCTGCGTGGAAAAACGCGCGTTGCGTGCGAAAATTGCGAATATTTTTCGATCTATTCGCAAATAAATCGACGTCGCGACAAATTTTATCAACGCTAAACAGTGCTATTTTTCAAACGGCGGGTGGCAACAATTGCTGGTTTGGGGTAGAAAAAACGCCCAGGATGAAAAAAACTTGTCCCGCTTTTCGCGTACATTTTTGCCGTTTTATTGTTGCAAATAGTTTTCTTTTTTTTTTTAATGCACATGAATATTTATCAACATATTAACATTATTCTTTTTTTTTAATTTTAATTATATTAAAAAAAAACATTTTCTAATTATTGACTTATATAACAACATATAATTATTGTAATTTAGAATTGAAAACACTTAAGTTAATATAATTATAATGCATATTTTCTAATTTTAACGTTAAAGCCTATCTCCCTCGGATCGATTTATTTTTCTTCTTCACCCAGTTCTAAATCACGTCACCCAGTTCTAAATCAAGTCAATGTAAATGTGGCAATTTCCCGGATTTCCATCAGATTGATGCTCCTCTATAAGGTTTCTCTTGTCCGGTAATGGTTTCCATACGTCAACATTGCGTTAGTGAATATGCGAAAATACTAGTTAATTCATACGAAAGCCTATATTTGCACGGAAAGGAAAGCCCTGAAATTATCCCATTTTATTAGAAAAATAAACAAATATTATTAAATTTTATTTTCTATATATATATATATATATATATATATATATATATATATATATATATATATATGGTATATATATATATATATATATATATATATATATATATATATATATAATATAACATATTAGTAAAACATTGTTAATTTATCACTAATATTTCGTAATTTATTTCCATACCCTTCGCTTCTTTTATATAGGGTTAAAATATCCCCTGTTGCAATAATAAATGATTATTCATGAGTTTAATAATTCCATCGTTAACAATAAATATACAAAAATTTCATGCAAATATATTTTTCGAAATAAAATTTTCATTATGCTAAATATAAACTTAATTTCTAACTCACGTAAAATACTAAATAAATGTAATATTGTCAATATATGACAGTTAATCTTTTTGCCCGGTTTTTTTTTATAAAATGACTAACATTCGACATGACAGCATGATAAATAGTAGAAAAAAGTTGAACCGGCACTCATTTTTTGCACGTCAAATCAAAATCCTTTCCTAATACTAATTCAAAACTTTTTTCCGCCCCTGCGATTGACGCAAAAATGAAAATTTATGGTTTGTTTATGTAAGTCG